>PVKB01000526.1:0-229550 GCA_004027205.1 Ctenodactylus gundi
AAATGAAAGCACTGTGAGAATAGAAAAAAAAAGAATGATTATGAATTCCCTCTGTCAACCTAACAACCTCAGCATTGGCCTTGTAACGTGCCGTGAGGTACTTTTCTGTCCAGGATTCTCTGGCCCCAGGCACAGGAATTTTATATCATGTTTATATCAGACATAGCATGAGTCATTCAGAAACATGAGGTCACTTCTACTTCAAGGTTTAATTTAATTAAAGAAGAAAAGAATTCTTCTTGTTGAATTTCCCTAGAACCACTGATATTTTTCTTATGAAGAATGTAATGAATACCATATAGTTGTGCATGGAATAGCTTATAAGTGTTTAAAACAGGACATTTCAAACATTTCATTTCCTTTTACCCCAAACTTCTGGTTTTTCATTACAGTGTTAGCATTTCCAGCATTGGAATGGCCAAGAGCTGTAAAATTCCCTGTTTTGCCCTTTCTATTCTCTTCCCTTTAGCTTCCATTGTTTTTCCCCTTCCAATTAACTCATGGAGAAGCTGTCAGAGTTTGTGTTCTTGGATTGCAATTAGATTGGGTGGGAAATTTTAGCCAAAACATCAGTGACATCAGAAAACCTGGAGTTTAACTGTTAATAGAGTTGTTCATATAACAGAGTTAAATTAGAAAAGTTAGACCACATCTCAAGTGCACACTCAAAACATGGCCAGGATTGGAGTAAGGAATGAGATGGAGACTAGCAAGAAAAAACAAAGTTTCTAGACAACTGTTGAAAAGAAAATGACTCTGGTTCCCGTTTATTTGTCTTTTGTCATCATTTTTTGACTCTGGCTCTGTGGCTCCAGGAAAGATCTATCCCATGGAGACTGAGGCAAACTGTCCTATAAGGTCCAAATGAAATTAATTAATTAATTTCTAGGGTTCCATCAACAGGATCTTAATTGTTTCTCATAATCTCTGGATTTCAATATTTGATGGATATTTTAAAAAATCTTTGCCTTCTTCTCTCTCTCTCCTCTCCCATCAAATTGCATGTACTTCAGTCAAAATTAATAACATTTTAACTTTATTTTATGGAGGTACTTTTTGCCATGAGCTGATTTTTTACTAGGAGTTTTTAATAAAAAATGAAAGAACTTCTGATTTTGGTCAAGCAAGGAAGGGACTTGAAAGTTATCACTCTGTCCTAACATATTAGTAAATCAAAAAAAAATGTGAAAAGCCTACGTAGAATATAATTCCAGCTGCATGACGTTTTGGAAATTGGCAAAACTATAGAGCTAGTAAAAACATCAGTGTTTTCTGGGGGCAGGGGAGTGGAGGGAGAAGGGAATTAAAGTCAGTGCATAACGAGTTTTAGGGCAGCAAAACTATCTGTATGATACCTTAACAGTGGATACATGTCATTATAATTATGTCACAACTCATAGAATGTATAAACCAGATATGAATCCTGATGTCAGCTATGGACTTTAGATGATGATGATTCACCGATGTGACAGTATCAGTTGCAATAAATGTACCACTCTGGCGTGGGATGTTGATTATAGGCAAGAGCGCATTGGAATAGGGGAGTCTGTCATGTAGGAAAAATTTGTGTACTTTCTACTTAGTTTTTGCTACAAAGCTAAAACTGCTCTTAAAAGTAAAGTGTATTACTTTAAAAAAAAATATCTTGTAAGAAGTGATTTGTCTTTACAAATGAAAAGTGGCCAAAAGGAGTAGTGTAAGTATTCTAATTAAGTATACTAATTAGAGAACACCTGTGTGGAAAGCCAATTGAAATTTCTGTCAGGACAACTCTCCCCTGCTGGGCCACATTTTTAACACCCCTAAAAGTCACTGAAAGGAATTATTGAAAACAGATACTGAATTTGCTCTTTAAAATCAGGTTCTTGCTCTGGGACTTTATTATGTTTCTGCAAAAAAAACAAAAAAGACTTTGTATAATGAGACCTAATTCTTGCTTTTGTAAATACAGATGATGTTACCTGTAGCTGAGATTATAAATGACATCATTCATTAATTTAGTACATTTTTATTACAAACCTCTATAAAATTTAACCACTGTGCTTGATGATATTGAAAAGAAATTCATAACCTTCAATTTTGTGGACACTCCAAACTTACCATTATGCCCTGTGTGTTCTTGGGAGGGAGTTGCGTGCAGAAGTGTCATCTTAATTCCTTTCCCATCCCTGAGTCAGGAAACCCAAAACTCACAACTTGAAGTTGATTCTTGCTCACAGTTTTCGAGGTCTCAGTGTGTTCTTGCTTGATCGGGTCCAACAAAGGAAATCTATTCCGTTCATGGTGTCTGGAAGGCATAGGGAGAGGGCAGAGAAAGGAGGACGAGGCGCTCTTCCGGGTCATGCCTCCACGACCCATCCCTCCAATCAGGCCCCACCTCATCACAGCACGTGGGCTCGTCAGTGGGTTAGTACAGCACCCTGTGATCCAGTGGCTTTCCAAACACACGTGCAGGACATTTTAGATTTAAACCATGTCACGTGTCCTTTTCTGTAACTCTTTTTATAAACTTTCCATCTGCAGATAGAAGCACAAGGTTCTTTCAAAAATTGTTGTATGAGCGCATTTACTTATTTAAACTCATACTGTTAGACACTTAGGTTGCTTTTACTGTGTCTGTAGGATGACAGGATGAACATTGCTTGGATGTGCCTAGGAACTCAATTTTTCATACGTGCTTAACTACTTTAGGATAAATTTATATATGTGTACTTTTTTTCCTCCAGTACTGGGGATAAAAACCAGGGCCAGAGACTTGAACATACTAGGCAAGCACTATACCCTTCACCTACATCTGCAAGTAAATATGCACATTTTTTACTGCCTGCCTGACCCCCACCTCCGCGTGCGTGCGTGTGTGTGTGTGTTCTCATTCCCTCCCCTGTTAATCTCTGTGCTCCATCCTTCCCACAGTTTTCTCATTTGGGTAGGGGGTTAATACATACACTATATTTTGCTCATATCTACCTCCCTACTAACTGCCCTTACATCCCTCTGTCATTTCCTTTCTCATCTTGATGGCAAAAAGATGGTTGATAGGAACCTTTCCACCCAGCTTGGGAGACAAGTCTTCTCTGTTCAATGTTCAGGCCACATGAAGAGCAAGGAAATCCACCAACAGCTTGGGGTGAGGCTCATTTGTTCTGCAGGCTACTGGTGTCTGCGAGGCACCGAATTGTCCTGATTTGTGCTCAGGAACATCAAAGCGCATGTTCCTTTGTGTCACATTGCTTTCTAGGTGAATACAATCATTACTTTTACCAGCTAAACATGTGCATATTTCTTAAAGGTCTGCATCTTTGTTTTAATAATGGAGCACAATTCATAATGTTTATGGTTTCTACTACAGTTCTAAAGGCAAAAATAAAACTTTTAAAAATAAGATTTCCTTAATTCCCCAACATTATAAGGCTGGTTTTTCTTTTAAATGTCTCTTCATTCAGTTCTTAATTCAGTTACTCAGAAACCAATGTTAGCATGTACAATATGGCTCAGATTTTGCACAACCTTCAATGAATTCTCTTACTGCTGTTTTATTTATTCTGGCACAAAATGAAAATGACACATTATGATCTCCTTAGAAGAAGGACAGGTTTGTGCCACATCCACTCGTCTTGGTATACTTTATGTGTGTGTGTACCTACCTAGCCTACCTGTGCATAGCATGCTTCTATGGTATACATTATTTGTTTGTTTTCTTCAGTGCAGCAGATTTTTGTAAGGTGAAAATGAACATTGAACAAAATCTGTGATAATTGTGATTTTGTTTTCAACCCAGATTACTCTCTCTACAAATTTCTAGTCTTTATTATCACATGTATTTATTGATTCTGAGTGAAGAATGTGTAGAATGTCCTAAGAAAGTTAATTCATAATAAGAGTCCCTTATAAGTTTTCTCATCTACATATTTGGGACCAGAAGATTCCGTTTTTCCATAAATTTATTGCAATTGTTGTATTCATGATTGACTAAATAATGTCAGAAATTGAGTGTTAAGCACAGGTGACCTTGAATACTGCCCCTTTGCTTTTAACCTTTCTTTACTATTCCTTGTGATTTTTCATATCTCATCCGTCAGATTTCATCAGCCTTCTTCCACAACATTGGAAATGTCTCATGAAGGGTGAGAGAAACTACTTTAGGGAAAAAAAGTTTATGGAGAAGTTCAGAGTCAAAATAAGTAGAAGCATAAAGAGCACTGGCAACAAATAACCACGACATTGTGGGAGAGTCCCAGGTTACCCAGGGATGCTATTAAGTTCACACTGTCTGATTTTATTCTATTCTCTTAGGATTCACAGCAACTTCCAGAAGCCACTTGAAGGTTTTCCAGGCTGTTCTCTGCCTCTTCTTACATATTCTCAGTGCTCCCAAAAGTCAACAGAAGGAGTTTCATGAGAAAGGATGACAGTTTTTTTCTTTTAAACCTAATATGAAATAATCATATCTGAGAGACAAAGTTGTATGTAAAAACACGAAGATCTAAGATCTAATGTCTTAAGCATTTGTTCCAATGACTTAAGAAATATCTTTAATTAAAATGTTAAAACAGAAAAACGACCAATTTTGTGAGTAGGACA
Source organism: Ctenodactylus gundi (assembly GCA_004027205.1). Lineage (NCBI taxonomy): Eukaryota > Metazoa > Chordata > Mammalia > Rodentia > Ctenodactylidae > Ctenodactylus > Ctenodactylus gundi. Next base: position 4,582 of record PVKB01000526.1, read on the forward strand.
CAGACCAGGCAATATTTAAGTGTGAAAGTATAACCAAATCGTCATTCTGGCTATATTGGCGATATAGTAGTGTATAGTAGTATAGGATATAGTAGTGTCACCCAACAGGATGATCGGAGGAGAGGATTGTCTGAGTATGTGGCCCTGGATGTCATTAAGAGTCCAGATTCTTTTTCTTTTTGTGCTCTTATGTGTGTTGGCCTTGGGTTTTGATGCTTTGACATTAAGCTGGCAAAGGATCTCTGTAGCTCCACTAGTGAAATTCATGAAGAAAGAGAAAATGCTCGTTCTGTCATCCTGGTCCTTTTTTTTTTTCCAGAAAAGCTAAATTTTTCTACAATAGTACTGGTATGCAACTCCTTACATATCATTGCTAGGGTTTGGATTATGCGGTCATTTTTAAGTTTCAAGAAGTTTGTTAAGCTGGTAACATAGTATTTCCCACCTTCTCATGAGAAGAAGAAAAAAAATCTAGAGTTGAGATTGATATTGGCCCAGACAATTGAGAGTGTTTACCATTCAAACTAAATAAATTCCATTAATCCTTGTCTTATGGACCATAAATTTGTGAAGCTAGAAGATAAATGTATGAAAATAGCTAGTGTAGAAGAAAAGTTTCCACAATGACTTAGCTTGATTAGCTATTCATCCTGCATTTATATTCGGGTTTTGTTAATGAGAAAAAAATTTGCCATGACTTAAAAGTTACTGACCATAAATGTCTGTCATTTTATAAAGATAGAAAATGATTCACGTTTTGGAAACATGTTGAAAAGGAGTGTTTTAGCTTAAAAATTGGCCACATAAATTCTACCGAAGTTTTTAAGTTAAAACAAAAAAGACTGATGGTTTCATTGTTTGAAAAACAATGTGACAAATAGAAGTTTGAGAAACTGTGTGTATGTCATTCTAATATATAATCATTAGGTTTCTAATGAGGATGCTGTGACAAATAATCAAGCTTCAGTGGTTTGGATGAATCATCCTCATTCTTTCACTGTTACTTATGAGGCATTCTCTTTCTTAATTGCAGTCCGAGTATATTTCACATGATGCTGATAATAATTACTGTTGAGTGAATTGCAAAGGATTGTGAAATTTGGTTTCACTTGGACAAGAAAAGTCAAACTATTTAGTAATTAAATTAATCCCAATCAGCCGAGCTTCTGAAGAATTAGCTTGAAATGACATCATGAAATCCAGTCTCTGCATATTTTGTGATGATACAACCATGGGCCAAGATTTAGCATCATGGGGACTGAAGGAATAGCTCAGTGGTTAAAGCATTTGCCTAGCAAGCGCCAAGTACCCAGGTTCCATTCCCCAGCACCGCATAAATTGGGTGTGGTGGCATATGCCTGTAATCCCTAACACCCGGGAGGCTGAGGCAGGAGGATTGCTGTGAGTCCAGGGCCATCCTGGCCTCAGTAGTGAGTTCAGGACCAGGCTGGGCTTCAGAGCAAGACCCTCTCTCAAATAAATATGTAAATACATAAATAAATAAATATTTCGCACCATGTACTAGTATTTGAAGAGTTTGGAAGTCATCTAAAACAGAGCATTAGGTAATTTGGTAGAAGTAAATGAAGTTTAAAATTAGCTCACTGAAGTCTTCAAATAATTAGTTTAGAGGACATTAAGTGACTGAATCAAGATATACCTAGTTAAATAAATCAAGAGTGGGAAACAAACTGTGTTAATTTTTGTGTCGATATGGATTCCACTAATTTTTTAATTTTTCTATAAGCTGTGGTCACCTCACTGTTTCACTTGCTACATAGTACTTCAAAAAGAACTGATAAGATAAATGTCAGGGGCCATTCAAGATCTATAAATGATGTCGTTGTTTGAGAAGAGGTATGAAGTTAAGGGATCTTCATATGGATACTAAAGCAGCCTATCAAAGAAGCGTTAATCCACAAAGCTAGAATTAAAAAAAAATGCTGAGAGTGAAAGAAAGAAAAAGCACAGTACCTTATCTGAACGAGACAACAGAACCATGGCTCTCCATTCTACCCCTTTTATGCTTTTCGAGAAATAATTTTTGAGGGGAGGACAATAAAATATTTGTTGCATTCATATGATTGAAATCTCCTCTGAGCGGTTACGAATGTATTGGAGAAAGGATGGAGGTTTTTACAGTTAGCTCTGCCTCTAGTCTCAAAGTCTCTGGAGTCAGTGTTCTTCAAGGATGGAAGTTATTTTCAGTTCTTCCCATGAGGAGTATTTTCTGCCTAATCTAATATTATGTATGATACTGTTAAATAATAATAGCTAATAGCTTGTATATCTGGAACTATCTCTCACGCTTTAAAGGCTGTTTCTTATTGATATTCACAAAGATTATTTGAGAATGCAATAGTCATTAGAGCACACCACAGATACCTGTTCTTCTGGGCAACAATAGAATTGCTACTTTAATCTCCCTACCCTTGGAGATAGCTATGATCCTATTTCTTACTTTGATCCAGTGAAATGTACATGAAAGAGATGATTGTCATATTCGTATGGTAGCTTGAGTGTGAATGTGTAACTAATCAGAAACTGTGTTTTCTGACTTTACAGTTAGCAGTGGTCTGATAGTAGTGCCCATTTAGCCTGTATCTTCGGTTGAGTCACTGGAGCACAATTCTTAGCTGTGTTGCAATGAAAATGTGTGCAGAGTGTAAGAAAAATACTTGGTATTAATCCATCGAGAGTTGGATTATTTGCTACTGTGACATAATCTCATATATTCTGATGGATACATGAGATGGTGGTTGCTATATTCCTCATTTACAAGGAAGAAAATAAAGATAATTTGTGCATGATGACACCAATAAATAAGTAGAACCAGGATTCAGACTAAGAAATCTTACTCCAGATCTCACTTGCTTAACCAGCATTTTATATAGCTGTGGGTGATACACTGGCTGTGAAGAGAGAATGCCTACTAATAAGATTAGTCCTTCAGGCTGGAGTTTGTCTACCCTTGATATAAAACAATGAAATGACTTTCCCAAGGTTATACATTTGATAGTTGATGGCAGAAGAGAAGACAAACTTGTTTCTTTTGTGACTGAAAGCAACAAAGTCATCTTTAGAGTAGGTTATCATAGATAAGAGATTGGATTAAATAAATAATAACGTGTCCAGGGTGAAAAGATTGCTGCTGGCACCTGAATTTAATTTAGGAAAGGAACTATCTTTGTTTAGGAAAACAGGCTGAAGGTTGTTAAGATATTTCTGGGAGAAGGTGACACCTTCAGGCCAAGTTCTGCAAGAAGCAGTGAGATGAGGGAGATGGCTCAATGTCTCTGCTTTAGAAATGAAAATAAATTGGATAAAAAGGACAGAGCAAAGAGGAAAATGGAGAGAATGGAAAGAGAGGAAGCAATTAATAAAGATTACAAAGTATTTTAAGAAATAGTGTCTAGCTGGTGATGGCAGCTCAGGCCTGTCATCCAGCACTCAAAAGCTGAAGGAGGATCACAAGTTTGAGCTCAATGTATGCATTTAGCAACTTGGTGCTACCCTTTCTCAAAATTAAAGAAAAAAGTGGGAAATTAAGCTCATTGTGAAGGCTGTAGGTGTAATCCCAAGTACTATCAAGAAAAAAAATCTCGTCAATTTGAAACGGGATGAACTGCTATAATGCACTCTGCCTATTTTTCTCCAAAGTTATATTGACTCTCATGCACAAATCAAAACCTTTTGTGAATGGGATTTTGAGGATACATGTGGGAATAGGAGGCATTAAGTAAGAAAGTTGAGTTTCCTGTCTTGGCCAATTGCTTTGTTTGTGGCATTTAATTAAATCCCAACCTCTATAGCACAACCATCTGTTTTCCCTATTCCTGTCACTAAACACTGCCAGAGAAAGTCCTGTTAGCAGGGCATATTGGTCCGGTTAGAAATAGAAAAACATTTCTAAGCTCAAAGGGGCCCTCAGCCATGTCTACAGACTCTCCTACTCTTTGCAGAAGCTATTGAAAATCTTCTATTCAAAAAAAAAAAAAAAAAGAACTTTGCCCTCAATCGTTCTACTTACCAGAAAATAAGCTGACATTTTAGAAATCAAAAGCAGGCATCAGATGGTAAGTCCTTTATCTCCCTCCTTCATCGCCTAACAATCAAGGAAACTACCTTTGTGGTGACCTCCTTTTCTATAGAATGAAAGGGCAGGCTCTCCTTCCCTGTAAGGTGAGTCCTGCTGCCTTGTGAACTGCACAGTCACTTACTGTCACTCCCATATTTCATACTCTCTCTTGCAGCGGAGATCTTTCACATCAGGTCTTAAGTTTCTGTTATTAAAAATAAAAGAAAACTCCCTTCCATCTGCCACTACCATCTACTATCCTATTCCTCTTCTTCCTTTTACCACCTAAACTTGTTAAAAGAGATTTTGGGAAAATGTCATCTCCTACTCCACCCTTCAGTCCTGAGCTCATTCTAATCTGAAGTATTTGAAGTATTTACCAGCACTATCCTGTCACTAAATCCAATGAAAAGTTTCCAGCATTGCCCTTTTCACCATCCGTAAAGCATTTGACGCTGTTGATACTTCCTTTGTGAAAAAAAAAAAAAAAAAAACTGTGCTCCTTTGGCAAGTCATTTTCTTCGCCCTTTAAAAAGTTTTCCCTCTCCATCTTCCCTTTACTTTCTTATTTGCAATTTGAGAGTCCTCTATTCTGTGGACCCCCAATGAAATTTCTCAGAACTGAAATTTAACTGAAACTTAAGTTCTCTTTTCTTCTTCCTCTATTTCCTCTGCATTCTTTTTTATTTATTTATTTATTTTCTTTTAGTACTGGGCCTGAAACCCAGCACCTTCCCACTGAGCTATGTATCCCAAGCCCATTTTTTAGTTTGGATTTGGAGACAGGATCTCACTAAAAGTTACCCAGTCTGGATTGGAACTTGTAACCCTCCTGCCTTAGCCTCTCAGAGTGATGGGTTTACAGGTCGGCACCATCAGGCTTAGCTCTCTATTTTCTCTTATAGAGTAATCTTATTTAAGGCTCTAGTTATCATCTATCGTCTTGTGACTCAGAGTTTTATTTCTGCAGAACAAAACTATCCTTGAGACTCCAGACATTAATTGTGAACATCTGTTTAACATCTCTCTCCCGTTGCCCTACATCTATGTGAAAAATCATGTTCATGTTCTCCATTTTTGGTCCTCTTGCATAGTAAAATGAATGGTACCACTATCCAACTATTTAAACAAAGAAGACATTTAGCAGTAATACTTGACCCTTCCCTAAGCTTCAGTCCTCACATCCAATTCTTCATAAAGCTATTGATTGTACTTTCTGAGTATATGTTGAATATTGCACATCACCCAACATCTAGTGCCATCATCCTAGCCTAAGCTATCTCCATCCATCCTGTGGAATGTCACAATAGACTTCCATCTTTCCACCTAAATGCTTGGTCTCTCCATCCACTCTTCTACACTGGCATATTGTGGGGTGCTATTTTGAAATGCAAATCTGATTGCATCAAAATCTCATTGTATCAGTGGCTTTTTGTTGCTCTCTGGATACTGAGTACAGTCTGTAACATGGCCTTCAAACTTGTATGATACTGCCATTTTCACATCACATTACAATGACCTTCCTTTGTGATACCCTTAGCACCACAGGGTTATGCATATTACAGTTTCCTGTGCATGTAATTTTCTCACATTCTTTAGCTTACTTAACTCCTGTTTATTTGGATGGGCCCTTTTTCCAGAAAATCTGTCTCTAACATCCTTGACTACACAGAATCTACTTATCATTATTTGTATCAGTACACCAACATTGTGATACATCATTCGTGAAGTCCTCCATATTTGTGTATTTAACAAATGCCTTCTTCTCACGCTGGATTGTAAAATTTAGCAGTAATCCTTCACCAACAGCCTAGGCTCTCACGTGGACTGTGATCTAACAAGTAACAGATTCACACTGAATAACTGATAAAGGAGTAAATGAGTGAGTGATGCCATACACAGGAGAGGGAGAGCAGAGGCAGAAATGACCCTGAGCTTATGACCTGTCTGGGAAAATACAGGAATTTAGAAAATTCGAGAGATGCCATTGATGTTTAGACAAGCCATGAACTCGAGAGTTAAAAATGCCTTACAGCTGACATCTGGATTGTCATAAACGTTATCAAGTATGTGTAGTGTGTGATTCAAATATGGAACCAAGAAGAGCTGAAAAAATTTGAACTTGGTGATGTTAGTGGTGGGACCACTAGTGAGAAATAAAATGAGTTTTGGACTGATCTCTGCATGGCAAACAAGGCCTTCACCTGCCAAACAACAATTTTGTGAATTTTTTTATAGCATTCACCTCACTCTGATATTTTATAAGGATAGATTTATTCAGAAGTATGTCTCATTAAAAAATAAAGAGCTAATTAGCATGTATTATCAAGTAAGGTCCAAATCCAATTTTCGCTGGTGTTATGTCACAGAGGGACATCACACCTGCTATATTAAGAGTGAATCATGCTGAGTAAAGCCTACTTAAACAAATTTTAATACTCTTTGGCTGGCAGGGATCACTGCAGTTGGGAAACCTATCGTATTTTACGTATTTTACACCTTGGGCTTTACAGGCATTAGATAAAGCTGTGATTTCAAGGTATTAATCCAAGTTTTTCATCAATTCTCTGGCAAGCATCCAGTGCTCCGTGACTTAGTTCTCCCAATTAATCATCTTTCTTTTTTTGACTCAGATTGCTCACAGCTGTGACCAAATATTGGCAAAGCTCCTAAGAAGGAGGGGCCCATCGGAGCTGTTATTGGGCAGCTAGTAGAAGCTGTCACACAACCTGTGTTTACTTACAGAAAGTTTGTAAATTTAGCAGATGCTTGCTGTTGGGCTAGTGAAAGAGTTTCATTGTGAAGGGAACCCCATTACTTAGATGTGTAGTGTTTTTGCCCAAGATGAGAAGTGGTACCACTTAGGTGGTTAATCACTTTTCAAAAGTATATAACTATTTCACAAATGACTCATAAGGAAAAGTTGAGAAGTTTAACAAGCAGAAAAATTCGTGTAGGTAATTAATGTGCAAATTTGTAAGATTCTTTGAAACAATACAAATGTCCTTATTTAACCTGTCTTTTGAAGTGATAATTAAAAACAAAAGTAAAAGAAAGTTCACCCTTCTTCTGTCGATTTTATACACTATGTATGAAGAAATTATATCAAAATAAGACACCATGTTAATATTGCTAGATTGAAAGAAATTTGAGACTTCTTACATTGTATTTTAAAGTTCATGACTTTAGACATTCATACATGCTGTGGAACTCTAAGCCTCAGAAAGGTTGAGTATTATTTTTATATGGTTTGTAGTTACAGGTGTAGTGTTCAACTCAGGTTAATAAGCTCTACATCTGAGCCCTTTAACAGGTCTATCATCGTCTGCTTATTTTGTTACATATGCTGACAGGATTTTTGTTGTGGTTTGGATCTGGAGCGCCCTCCAAAAGTCTCATGTACTTTTGGGAGGTGAGGCCTGGTTGGAATGGGGCAGGTGCTTTGGTCTTGCTTGACCTGGAGGAGTATGTGCTGGTTATACCTTTCCTCTCAGAGTTGGCTTCCTGTTTGCAATGCTGTAAGGACCTGCCTCCACCCCTGCTTCTTCCATTTGCTCCCACCATTGCTGGCCACCCATGAATGGACTGTTATCTTCTGCAAGTGTGAGCTAAAATAAATCTTTCCTCACTAAAATTGTGGATGCCTGGTGTTAAGTCTCAGCAACGAGAGAGTAACTAGAACAGAAATTAGTACCAGAGAAGTAGGATCATTGCTGTGACTTTACCTGATGATGTGGTTTGAAAGAGTTTGGAAGTGTTTTGTGGAAGGAGTTTTGAAAGTTCTGAGGAAGCCAGCTGGGGAAGCCTTGGGGTACTCTGAGCTGAGTTTGATGGGAGATTCTGGTTGGATCTCAGAAGACCAGGATGCTGGTAGCAGTGTGGTTTGGAAATGCCCAATTCAAGAAGTTTCAATAGGAAAGAGAAATATTTATGAGTAGTCTAAAAACCATGCATGCTGCACTCTGGAAGAAAGTGTGTCAGTACTTTGTCCTTGTCCAGAGACTTTGCCTGAAACGGAGATTAAGGATAGATGGTGGACTACTTAATCTGGAAGAGAAGAATCTCAAGTCTACTCTATGTTCACACTGTCACTTGGGTACTGCTTGCAGACTTTAGTCAACTCTATGGCAAAAGACAAAGAAAAATGTAAGACAAATGTGATATAAAAATTTTTCTGTTTTGCTAAACTTAAAGGGACTGACAAATGAGCCCAGGGAAGTTAAAGATATTAGCAGTAAAAAGAAGCCATGTGCTTACAAACAGGACAAAAGGAAAGATACCTTGAGGGCACCTCCGAAGTCAACAAGACTCTGCTCTTCTCCAACTCAAGGGTGGAGAGGCAAAAGACTTTGCTTTGATAAGTATACTCCAGGGCATGCTGTAGTACCAAGGAGAGACACACCTGGAGTTCAGCCATCTAAAAACATAAAGGCTTCTATAGAATTTGCCCAAGGGGGTCAGGCTAATGCTCAAGCCAGTGCTAGCCCTTTATGACGTCCACGCAGTCCTGGTTTTACAGGCTTGCAGAGTGCTAGAGTTGCAGAGGAAAGCCTTGGAGGCCATCGGTGTGTCCCTAAAAGGGCTGTGTGTGAAGTTGTAAAGAAGAAGCTTAAGGTGCACTGGACATTCCCAAAAATCGGAGAAGCCAGGAGCATGGATGGCTCTCTGAGGAAGACTGCAGGCTGTGGGCAAGGCCAGCCTAATGGAGAGAAGATGGAAGCTGTAGCCAGCAGCAACACCGTAGTGGCAGGGCCACAAAAGCCTTGTTGACTTCACATATTGTTTCTGCTACAGTTTACCCTGGTGCTGGACATTGAGCTACAGAATTTAACCCTTGCCCTGCTGTGTTTAAAACTTTTTGGCCCACTTGCTTTTTATCCTTAATTTCTTCCCTTTTGGAATGGGAATATTTACTCTGTGCCATTGTATGTTGGAAGTTCCTAACTCTTTGATTTTCATAGGCGTTTGCAGTTGAGAGCTTGCCTTGGATCTCAGAGGAGACTTTAGACTTAGACATTTTGGCAGTTGTGGAACTATTAAAACTTTGGAAACTCTAAGAGAAGGACTGAATGCATTTTGCATGAGGAGGCAAATGTTGATTATTTTGGGAACTGGGACAGAATGTTGTGGTTTGGATCTGGAGTATGCCCCAAAACCCTCTTGTACCTCTGGGTTCTGTATACTGTTGGGACCTGGCTGGAGGGGGCAGATGCTTGAGACTTGATGTGGAGGATTGTGATTCACCCTTCCTCTTAGATTTGGCTTTTGGTTTACAATACTGTAAAGAGCTGCCTCCACCTCTGCCTCTGCCATGTGCCTTCGCTATTGCCAGCCACCCAGGAAAGGACTGTGACCTGAGACCATAAGCTAAAATAAACTTTTTCTTCCCTACTTTGTTCACATCAGGTATTTTTTTCTCAGCAACGAAAAAGTAAGACAACTAAACATAATTTACACAGAAACAAAACATAGTCATGAACAGGGGTACACATACTGACTATAGTATGGTGTTCCACCTTCTGCGTAGACCAGATTTCCTAGGAACTTATCAGTAAAGATGAACTTCACGTGCTCTACAGTCATTTTAAGGGTTTTTAATTCCATAGATTCAATTTAGCATCCAAGCCAATTTTATCCTATAACAGGATATAAAACTTCTGTTGGAAAGGTATGGAGGAGTTCATGTTCTTATCAAGAGCTGGAAAAAGCATTTCAATATTCTTAATAGGCAGGAAAAAAAACAGTTAAACAAGTGATTCCAAAATATGTCATAAGATCCATTGGCACAAATTTTAATTTCAATATTATCTCCAAGAGTACCTCAATTACATATTTGATATTGTTAAAATCTGGGTAAATAATTAATGTGTTTTTCACTGAAACTTACTTGTTAAAACTAGATGCAGTGCACTGTCTCCTGAGAATAAAGAAGTTATATTTGTGATACTAGAAAATCTGACTTTGGGAAATTTTTATGTATTTCTGAAATTATTCTCAGTAATTATATTCTGAAGAGTGGGGAATAATATTATTCAATCTGCCTTAAGGTATTGATTTATATCACTTTAAGGTCTATATATGCTCGCTTTAGAATTCTGAGAAATAGGGCAAAGACAATAAATACCTAGAGAAAATTCTAGCAATAAAATAACCAAAAATGAATAAAATATATATTTGAAATCTTTGAAACTATGCAAGTGTGTCAGCAAGAAAGTAAGAGACATTTTCAGATGTTTAAAAATAAATGTAAGCAAACTCTCAAACTATGTTTTCCCTAGCAGTTCCAGTCACAAGAGGCTCATTGGTAAAGACAAGGATTCATGAAATGTATGGAGGCAGGTAGGATGTCATTGCATATACTAGGGCCCCAAGTGTTGTACCCACATTGAAGATATTTTTAACGTATGAGTCACTAGAAAGACAGCAAGGGAACTATCCTGTCTCTAAATTTTGAATTTGGTTTGAGGTTAAAAACAAAAAGTCTCTCCTGATGTGTTTGGGCCCATAGTTTGTATTTTCTGGTAGGGCCAAAAAAAGCCATAAGCCAAGGAATAATATCAGCACTGTCTTGATTAGTGATGTTTGTAAGTGCCCAGAAGAAAAAAAAAATAAATGACACTATTCCCCCCAAAAGAAAAAGCGTAATTGTTCATTTGTTCGTTTATTTCTTAGTTTTGTGGCACTGAGGATTCAGCTATGGCACTTAAACTGAACAACATCTCCACCTTATTTTTATATTTGATTTTTTTAGAAGAGTTGTTTGTAATTCACTAAGCTGCCCAGCCTGGGCTCAAGCTTGTAATCGTCTTCCCTGTGCCTCCCAGTGTCCTAAGATTAAAGGCCTGTACCACCAGGCCAAGCTTCAGTCATTTCTTAAAATATTGCCATATAAAAAGTTCCTGCACGTATAAACTTTCAAAACAAGTATCACAAAACTCACAAGAAAGTAAGACACCGTGAAGGAAAGTCAGAAGAAATGACTAACAGCTAGGGCCTGAGATCGTTGTTTCATTAGCTAACACAAGTTAACAAGCTAGCCCAGAGTTACAGTGTCAAGAAACGTTCAGTTCCAACAGTATCAAGAAAAACAACTTTATAAAAAGTGTATAGTTTATATTTTCAAAATTTTACCAGATCTATCATAAATCCACGTACTATTAAATCAAAACTTCTATATTTTATGAAATGTACTCTCCTGACAAACCTCCCTTTGTTCCTTCCCAGAAGCAACTTAAAATACATTCTTGTTGCTTGTTTTATTTTACTTTGCTATTGTTTGAAATTTTGCTGGCAATTGAAGAAAATATTACTTAGAATATTTTTTACTTGTGAATTTAATAAAACATAGTTAAACAATCAAGATCATGCAAAAAGTATTAATATTACTAAAATGTTCATACCGCTCAGTGTGACTTAACAGATTCAGTGTATTCCTATCAAAATGTCAATGACAGTCTTCTCAAAATAAGAAAAAAAAATCTTACAATTTATATAGAACCCTCTGCAAAATATAAATAGCCAAAGCAATAAGCAGGAGGACTTTTTAACAATATACTACAAAGCTGTAGTAACAAAAATAACATGATAGTGGCACGAAACAGATGCATAGACCAGTGAAACGGTATAGTAAACTCACGTCTGTAGACAATGGATTTTCAGCAAAGATACTAAGTAAATACAGTGATGAAAAAATTGTCTGTTCAATTGATGGTGTTTGAAAAATGTATGTTCACATACAGAATAATGAAACCGTACCCATATTTCTCAACAGTTAGAAAAGGAAACTCAAAATAGATTGAAGAATTAAGTGTATGACCTGAAACTATGAAACTACAAGAAAAGAATGGGGGATGCCCGACCATTAGAATGGACAGTGATGTTTTGACAAATAGCCCAAAAGCACAAAGAACAAAATCAAAATTAGATAAATGGGATTGTATGCATCAATCTGTAAAGCCTATGCATGACAAAGGAAATGATCAACAAGGTGAAAAGACAACATGCAGAATGAAGAGACCACACATGTGACATGATTAATATCCAGAATACGTAAAGAACTCAAAAACTCAATAGCAGAAGGGAGCCAAATAAACCCGTTAAAATTAAGCAATAAACTTAAGTAGATGTTTCTGGAATGAATGTACAAAACAAGTACACACAAAGAATAGTCAGCATCTCTAATCACAGAAATCCAAATCAAAACCATGAAGGGTGATCACTTCAACCCAGTAAGACATCGCCACGATCAAAAGGACGACAGGCAACAAGTGCTCCCAAGGGTGTGGAGAAAAGGGGATCCTTGCACAATGTTGGGATTGTGAATTAGCCAAGCTTATATGGAAACCCTATGAAAGTTGCTGGAAGAAAATGAGAAAACTGCCGTATTATCCGGTTATTTCAGTGCTGATAGATATCCAAAGAAAATGGAGTCAGGAAGTTGGAGAGGTGCGCTCCCACGTTTGTTGCGCAGTATTCACAGCAGCCAAGAAATGTCCATCAGATGCTGGTTGAATAAAGAAAAGGTAGTACACCTATACAACAGGAGTGTTCACCATAAAAAATGAAATTCTATCACTTGCAACAACGTTTATGAAACTGGAGATCAAAAAATGCAATAAACCGCACACAGAAGACAAGTAGTATGTGCTTTCACTTGTGTGTAACGCCTTAAAAGTTGGCCTCATGAAAGTTGACAATGGACTGTGGTTACCAGAGGTTGGGAAAAGGATAGGGTTAGGAACATTTTGACTGATGTTTATCATGTTATAATTAAGAGTAAGAAGTTCTGATGTGCTATTTTATACTAGGGAAAGATCATGATACTGTACTATATATGTATACTTTTAAACTTAGAAAACATTTTCAACATTTCTACCATAACTAAGTGATAAATGTTCAAGGAGGTAAAAGTTTAACCTGTTTAACCATTCAATGGTGTACACAAGCATCAATAAAATCACATAGTACCCACAAATACATACTTGTACACAATAAAATTTTTAGTTAAAAAAAGAAAGGTATTACTTAGATTCTAATGAAATTGTAAGTGAATCTGGAAGAGTAAACAAAGAAAATTCCAAGTTCTTTTAGATAAAAATATTATGTTTCTTACCAGTCAGGTCGACAGTGGTGTATATTCTACTACTTTGTAAAATATCACTTTATGTATAATATATATACATATATATGTGCTATTTTGATACACGGTCTCACTGGGTAGTTCAGGCTGGCTTTGAACTCATGACAATCCTCCTGCCTCAGGAGAGTGCTGGGATTAAAGGCAAATGCTACGATTCCTGTTTTATGTGGTGCTGGGGAATCTGGGGAATCGAATTTAGGACCTTGCACTTGGTAGACAAGTGTTCTAACCAGTGTGCTATTTTCCAGCCTCCATGTTTGATATTTTTAAAAGAATGCATGATATATACATTTTTGTTAAGTTTGCGATACCAGTTATGCCTCAATGTCATAAACACATCCAGCTCCTCTAAAAGTTTTCTTCTTTATTTTGTGATAAAAACTATTAGCACAGTAGATACCCTTTAGAAAAATTTTAAGTATACGGTAGAGTATAGCTTGGCATAAGTATTATAATACAATGTTGGGATTGTAAATTAGAATGTTAGGATTTTAAATTGTAAATGGAAAATCTCTTAAGACATGTCCATCGTACCTAACTGAAACTCCATACCCCTTAATCAATACGTCCCTGTTTTGCCCGTTCTTCCATACTAGCGACTACCAATCTGCTCTTCTATGAGTTCATTTTAGATCTCACATATAAGTGGGATTGTGCAGTATTTTTCTGTTGTGTCTGGTTTATTACTTTACTTTCATGTCTTCAGGGTTCATCTATGTTGTTGCAAATGTTGAAATACTGAGGAAAACTTTAAAGGATACAAATAGATGGAAACACATGTTCAAAGACCAGAAGAATTCATATCTTTAAAGTTGTTCATACTACTCAAGCAATCTACAGATTCAGTCTAATTGTTGCCAAAAATCACAGTGGCATGTGTTTTTATTTGGTTTGTTTTGATATACTTTTTGAGACAAGATTTCACTAAATTGTCCAGTTTAATCCTGAACACACTGTGTAGCCCACAGTGGCCTTAAACTCCCAGCCATCCTCCTGCCTTAAGCTCACAAGGGTTGTGTGGTGCTGGGAAATAGAACCTGGGACCTCACGCTTCCTAGGCAACGGTTCTGAACACTGAGCTGTGCCTTCGGGTAATGCCAATGGCATGATTTTTAAGGCAAAAACATCACTGAAATTATCGTGGAATTTGATTTTGAAATTACCATAGAAATTTAGTTGAGATAAGGTTTTACTATGTAGCCCACGCTGGTCCTGAACTCACTGTGGAGCCCAGGCTGGCCTTGGACTAATGTCAATCCTCCTATCTTAGCCTCCCGAGTGCTGGGATTACAGGCGTGTACCACCTTGCCTGGCTTATATGGTGCTGGGGAATCAACTCAGGCACTTAGCGCTTGATATAGCACTTGGTAGGCAAGTGCTTTAACCACTGAGCCATTCCTCCAACCCTATTTTATTTATTGATTTACCCCTCATTTTTATAGTATGCACTCTCGTGGCCTGTATCTACCACACACATGTACACTTCTTGTCCCTTCTTCTAACAAGGTGTTTTAAAATTTTGGTCAATTGTGTTATCATAGGTATGAAAAACTTCCTAGTCACATAATTATAAAATGATTTGTTATACTTTTCATGCCAATTTTTCTCTTAGAAATAATAATGCCTTAATCTTTAGGTGGCTTTGTTTTCTGTATTATTATTCAACCTAAAAGTTCTTATCAATTATGTAACTCACCCCTCAATCTGTTCAGATGATATAACCATTCTATGAATTTAATTATTTTAAAGAAATCATTTCTGGTAGATTAAGAGGACCTGTTATAAGCATAGTTACCCCTTCCTTCTGGGGCAAGGTCATTTATTCTGGGATACCCTGTCATTTTCATCCTGGAATTTTCTGTATTTCATTTTATATTGAATAATCCATTTTCTGGAAACCATTTCTTCTTGTGTCTCATTTTTAAACTATATATTAGCTTCCTGAGAAGTGAAGCATAATGAATAGATGTTCTTGAGACCTTTCGTGTCATACAAAACTTGTTTTTAGTCTGCTGTCTAATCAGATATAACGTCCTAGACTGTAAATATTGTTCTTCAAAAATTTGAAGTCAATAGTATCACATTCACAGATTGAAAGGTAACATAGTAGAGGTATCAGTTCTTCCTAAATTGATCTATAGATTTATAGAAATTATATTAAAATCTCAGTGAAGTTTTTGTATACATCCATAAGGTCATTCTAAAATTAATTTTCAAAAACACAAGCTTATCTTAGTTAACCAAATCTTAAAGAGAAATTTAAGGTAGGAGAGTCACTGTAGCTGATACCAAGCTTTGCCTTAAACTGCAGGAATAAAACGTGTGATATTCGCCCAGGAGTAGAAATACAGACCAGTGTTACAGAAATAGAGCCTAAAAATAGAAACACAGATATTCCTACCTCATTTTATTACAAACAGTAAATACAACTGAATGGAGTAATAATAGTTTCCTCAACGAGTGGTGCTGAAAAAAATTGGACATTGTGATAGTGAAAGTGAATTTTCAACTTGAAATCCACCCAAGGGGTAATTGAGCACACTTCTGGTGTATCTGGGTGGGTGTGGGTGGCATGGTACTTGGTCCCTGGCCTGTTCCCCTGCTCTGCTTCGCAAGCATCATGAGCTTAGTAGCTCTACTTACAAAATCTTCCTACCAAGATGTTCCTGTCTCAGAGCCAAGCAATTATGGACTGAACCTATGAACTTCATGTGATGTAGATCAAGTATCTGTTCCCAATGACGAAAACTGGGTAATAAAAACATCCATATTACAAAACAAAAAAAAAAAAAAGAGCATTGACCGAAATGAACATCACATGTGCCTCCATGACTCAGCCAAGGAAACTGATCGACACTACAAGTATATATCCTTTCTGCATGTACATCCATTTTCCCCGATATTACGTTCCTTCATTCCAGAAGGAACACCAACCCAAAAGAGGTATTTCTTGTGGAACTGGTTGAACTCAACAGTTTTAGAATATTGTTCTGTTGCACAGGGTTTCTGTATAAGGAATGTTCTAAGATTTTCAAATAGTGCTTTTAAATTGATCCAGCCATTTTACCCTTTACATTGTATAATGTGAAATACTGTTTTTTCGATATGTAAAAGGATATTGAGGTGATTTTTGCCTGTCCTACAAAATATAATCTTTATGACTATCTGGATACAGTTGGCAAGTTTCTTCATCCCAGAAAACTGACAAAATGTAGGCCATGTTTTCTGCTCATGAAAGACATAGAACATTTCTTAGAGAAAATGCCTAAGGAAACGCTTTCTGCTTTCAAATACTAAAGTAGAAAACCTACTTCTAACTCCCAAACTTTCTTTTCTTTTATTTGATAATTGCTTTGAATGCTTAAAAAATAACATAATGATTCAAAAGAGCAGAAGTAGGAACCCTGTGTTAACAATTCTGGTCATATGTTCCAATCCAAATGTCAGATCGTGCCCTTGCTAGCACAAAGAGGAAACAGTTCTGGTGCAAAGCTTTATTATGTGGAAATTCTTAAATTATGTACAGAGCAGTCATTGAAGCATTCTGAAAACTCCAATTAAAGCCACATTAATCCATTCATCATCCGAATGGACAAATATGAGAAGGTGTCCAGTTTCAGATAGATGACCTAGTGTTTCATTTTGACCTTTACAACCAAAATTTATCAATTGTTCCACAATTTTATTTCCCCAAATTTACAGTTTCATAAAACAGTTTAAAGTATTTATATTATACATGTATTTGCTAGTTTAAAACGTATGCCGGAAAATATTTCCTATGTCTGTGAAGCAGTATTACAGATTTTCAGTTGCCTATTTTTTGTGGATTCTGAAATGATTTTCATGGTTTGGAATTAGTATATGAGCTCCTAGGCCGTCTCAGTTTAGATTTTGGGTGATGTTGTTTTAATTTCCAGTGAGAGTTACATTTAATTGATGTATATATATATATATATATATATATATATATATATATATATATATATACACACACACACACACACACACACCTCACAATTCTCCTTTGGCAGAACAGAAATATATTATTCTAACAGAGCAGTAATCTGAGTTTTTGGCCAAGAATTCTACTTCCAGTAAGGAAGTAGAAAACACAGTGTAATAGGTTCGTACATTGTAATACCAATAATATATAACATCTATTCTAGTTCATTTTCTTCCAACATTTTACACACATCTCGTGTAGACACTGATAAGACTGCATAAAGAAAGCAGATTAGATGTCCTGTCACGAGCCTGTCTTCACCACCACCTCTCATGTTCTGCTAGTGCTATGCAGAAGGAATAATAGAAACTACAATACATTTCCTTGGATTTCCTCTGGGTTTATTTCCCAGGTAGAATCTGCCAAAAAAAAAGGTACTCGGTTGAGATTTGGGAGACACAAAAACAGATGGGAAACTCACAGAGTTTCAAGGGACCCATGAAGAATCTTTTACCTTACTGTTGTGAATGAAGGCAGTCACTGACATTTTCCACAAACCTATGAGTTGCAGCACGTTAGTCCTTGAGAACCATCTACTCTGATACAGTGCTTATCTTGAGATACTTGCTTGCCACTTCCCTGACTTTTGATCTACTATAACTTCTAAATAATGTGTGAACTTCTACTTTCCTATTTTGAACTCTTTTATGCTTGATATAAACTTGTGTTTAACTGGCTGTACATAGAAAGAAGAAAGCGACGTTGGGGCCTGATATGCATTTGTTTTAAGAGGAGACAAACTCCCATGGCAGTGGAGTAGGCTTCTGGATAAGTGAAGAAAGTTTTGAATTTTTAAAAATTATTATTCAGAAGCTATAAAGCCCAAGTTTCTACCAAGTAGTAACTATAGTCATTTCTGCTTAGCCTCTCCTCACTCTCCACTCCCAGGATTTTCACCTATATAAAGATTAACAGAAAGCAACGCATAGTCATTATAGTATTGGTTTAAGTGGATGAAGACCTATGGGATTATATTAAAATGTTTCTGCACAGTAAAGGAAACTATCAACAGAGTGAAGAGAGAACTGAAAGAATGGAAAAAAAATTCTCACCATCTGCGTCTCAGACAGGAGGCTAGTAACTAGAATATACAAGGAAAAAAAGAAAAATAGATGCCCACAAAATCAAAGACCAGATTAAAAGATGGAAAACTGATAAGTAGTTCCCAGAAAAAGTTTAGATGGCTAACAAATAGATGAAAAGATGTCCAGCATCCTTAGCCATTAGCTAAATGTACATCGAAGCATCACTAAGATACCCTCTTACCCCAGTGAGAATGGTACATATCGAGAAGTTGAGCAGCAGTCAGTGTTGGTGACTTACGGGGAAAAAGGAACCCTTTACATTCCTAGTGGGACTGTAAACTGATAGAACCACTAGGGAAAGCAGTATGCACATTCCTCAAAAGGGTGAAAATAAATATCCCATATTCCAAGATACCCCCTGTGGGTATCTTGCCGAAATAGTTAAAAGCAACTTGTAACAGGGACACATGTATACCCAGGCTTACAGCAACACAACTAACAATAGCTAAACTGTGGAGAGTGTTAAAATACACATCATCAGACAAATGGATACAAAAAAACGTGATATATGTATATAATAGAGTACTACGCTTCCATGAAGACAGATGCATTTAAGAATTTTATGAGTAAATGGATGCAAGTTGAGGCCACCATGCTTACAGAAGTGAATCAAACTCAGAAGGTTAAATATCACATGGATTATCTAATATGAGAAACCCGGAATACAGACATTTTGTAGAACCAAGTGTGTGTAAGAATGGGAGTCAAAGAATAAGGGGGGGGGGCAGGGATTGTAATGTTGATGTGATACATATGTGCACAGAATACTCCAGCTCAATGTAACCATTGTGTGTTGCATATATATATATATATGTAAAAATGGGGAAAAAGTAGGTGAAAACCAACTTTACTCTGAAGTCAAGAATCAATCACCTATAATATATTCAAGCTAATAGATTTAGTGATTCTAAATGGTGGCATGTGCTCTAATTTTTAAAATGCATTTGAGAAAACTCATGATTCTCTTATAAACTGTATTGCCTTTTGTGACCTTAAAAATCATGATGCTCAAAAACCTCTGAATTTTGTTGGTTACAATTAAGTCAGAAAGGCCAGTCCAGATTCAAGGGAAAGGGACGTGGCTCCTTTTGTCCTTGGCAGGTGTGTCAAAGAAATTGCAGACATGGTTTGAGTCATCGTACTTCTCTATCTACAATTGCTCCCACCTTTAACATTCTTGGTCTTTTTCCCTGGCTTATTTCTTTTACAAAGTACTTAATATTACCTAATATATATGTATAAATATATGTATATACATGTATTTAGGGTTAGCTTATCAGATATGAACTCCATAAGAATCCATAAGGATAAGAATCCATGAATATAGCGGTTTTTTTCTGTTTTGTTTACTAGTGTAGCCTCAACATGTAAAACCGTGCCTGGCACGTGGACACTCAATAATATTTTTGGATACATTAATGGAAAAATTTCTCCATATTAACTTGTAATATCTTGATGCTAGTTTTGTAATTCTATTAGTTTTTTTAATTGATAGTTTCATTAATAATGCTGCTGGCCAAGTAGAAGACACATTTGGCAAATTTGACCAAAATAACCTAGTCATAAAATTGGATAATTAAAGTCAAAACTTACTTCTTTTTAAATTGGAAATTATTTGCTCATTGTCCCAATAAGGGCCTCAGCCATTATTAGTTAATATTTGCATCGTCTACTCATTTCTGAAGCATAATTGTTTGAGTTAGCCTCCATTAAAATTATTATATCCCTATTTTTGATAAGCTGGAGAAATAAACAAATGGAACGTCGAGGCGAACTGGAGGAAGCCAAGTCAGAGTTGAACTGGTGCACCTGAAATCATGCAAGGTACACTCTAAATGGTTAATACAAAATGGTCTTCAAAAATGAGGCCATGATGTCACAAAAGTCAATCAAATGGTTTGTCACGGGTTATTTTCAGTCATTTTGATCAGTGTCATGCTGCGACCACCGTGAAGCCATAGCAACTTAGCTATCCAGGCCTGCACGTTTTAACCTCACCAAATTGGAACACAGCACAGACATTTTACATTATTGCAAGCATGTGTGTACATGGAGGAAAATGTGAAGAGTTTCAGCAATTAGGTGAATCTTCAACATTAAGAACATTGGATGCAAATGCAGATAAACACACCTGGGATATAATGTAATTCTTCCACTTATTAGCTGTAAAATATGTGACAAATAATCTTAACCTCTGTGAATTTCTGTCTTCTCATCTGCTCATCTGTGAAATGTCTATAGTAATACCATCCTCTTGGGGCTTCATGAGAGCTAGGTGAATAATCTGCGTATAAAGTCTGTTGGCACACAGCCTGTCCGGTAGTAATGTTTGATACATGATAACTGTCTTTGTTAGTGATAGGGAGCTACCAAATCGCTAATATTTTTTCTCAATATGCCCAGATAAATGAAGAAAAATGAGTTTTGCAACTTTAAATACCCTAATAACAGTCAGCATCTTCTGAGTTCCTTTCACCCCAGAGAAACTGTGCTGATACGGATGCTGTGACAGGCAGCCTAAGACCCAGGCATTCCCGGTCCGATGCTGCAGTCGCAGCCTCACTTAGCCACTGTGTATCAAGAGTAAGCTGTGGGTCTGGGAGAGATGAAAAGGTCCCACTATTATTTCTTGACCAAACACGTTAGCACCATTCTGCAGATATTTTCAAATTCATTTTCTCATCACTCTAGCCACAGGGGTAATATGGATTGTTTCAATGAAAGAAAACTGTAGGGCTTTAGCCTGCTGTGAATAGTTACGTTCTTTAAACTTTGTGGGGATATCTATAGTCAGGGAGTTTAAGTCTCCCTGGAGTCATTTCTTCGTCTGCCTTGGCATGCTCTGCGCTGGTTTTTTCCAGCTGCATACTAATCAGCTGAGCAATGAGGGAAGAAGCTTACCCAGGGAAGACTTGATGGCTCCAGCGCCACCGCTACGTGACACAAGAGTTCAAACCGATTACCCCTGGTTCATACGTCCTTCCCTATTTCATGACTAAGTTTTGACACTGAACATGTGCCTATCCCCCTTTTTCTTAAGTACAGGTGCAGATATTCAGTAACTCTTTTTTTATACAGGAAGGCAGTTTAAATTATTGCTATCATATTAAGGAAGTTTTATTCAGGATTTTAATGTCTAAGTTCCTTCTCCTACCAAAATGTGTGTGTCTTAGATCCAGTGTTCTGATTCTTTTATAGCAGGTTGTGTTGCAGAGCATACTCAGGTTTAAAAGAAATCGGCTTCCAGGTGTTGCCCAGGGTTCTGGAGATCACAGGTTAAAAGTCAAGTTGTAGTCAAGAGCCATCAACTTTATTTTGCTGAAGCCATTTTCTCCACGAACATGTTAATACTGAAAGAGCAAATATGAGAGACTTTGCAACTATAAAACCTGATTTTGTTTTTCCTTGATACTAGGAAAGCACAGTACAAATACTCAAAATGCAAAGCCTTTTATTCCTAAAAGTTAGATCTGAGTGCACTTTTTCAACTACTTTTTAGATGTCCTTCTGTATCAGTTGGATTTTCTCTATGGCCTTCAGCTACAGAATCAAATTCTCAAGGGTTCCCATTAGTATAGGCTGATATGAAAGCACGATTAACCATCAGCTCTAAGGTGAACCATTTTAGGCATTTATTATTTATTCATATCGTGCCTATCTTTCATACAAGCCCGCCACTCTTTTTGTCCCAGCAGCCATGATACTTTCTTACATAATTTATATAAACTATTCATAAGAAATAGGTTTTATGAAAATTGGTGCAGTCATTCCATCAAATATACAAGACCGGTGCATTCCCATATCACGTAAACAGTGTGTAATTAATGAGTAATCTGCTTTCTGGATGAATCATGAGTAGTGTACTATGCTTCTGCATCTTTAGCCCTCCCCATGTCTGTAGCTGTGATTTGCATACGTTTTGGTTGGCATATACATAGGTGGACGGGTAAATTCTTTGGCCTGTGTGATGAGTCTTGATTTTCCAGCTACTTCATTGCATTACAACCTACGTTTGGGAATGAATTTCACCGAAGAATCATGTTTCAAAGTTTAATTTCCCCTCTTTTCTACCTCTAGAAATGCTTTATTTTTTCTTAACCCACATTACTCACATAAGTCAGGTACAAAGTGAAACTACCTTTAGCCTTTGAAACCTTTTATGTAGGCTTGAAATTCAGGTAGAAATTAATATGTGGTGCATAATCACTGAGGCATTTGAAAGCATGTATTTTGCCCTTCCTCCTTGACAAACACAGGTTGTACTTTACCAGGGACAAAAGAGAAAAGAGAAAGCAAACAAATTGGTAGCGAAATTCAGTGGGGATACATTTACATAATACATCTTTTAACAAGGGCTTGAGTGAGGGCATACGTGACAGTGCTAGCATGATGTTCTCTCCCTCCCGTCAATTACCCCGGAGTCACCCTGCAGTTTAAGCTTTAGGTCAATAAAATGAAATTCAAAGCAGAAGCCTTCAGCACCACAGAGGAATTAACTCTGTGGGGTTGCTGCCAAAAAAGCAATGGATTTTCCATGACTTTTACCTCATGCAATAACTTTTTTGCAATTTTTTTCCTTTAATCAAAAGGGTCCTTTATTCTTTTTGTTAGATTTTTTGGGAACATTGCTTTTTGTTATTTTTATGTACATGAATTACACATTCAGGAACACATTAGAAACATATGGCTTGGGGAATCAGTGACCATTTATACCAATCTTTGCCTCTTTTGGCTTCCATTTTATCTTTGGCCTGTGGTTTTCCACCCCACACTGAGATTCACCCCTTTCTTAGAAGTCCACTGCCCCTCTTCCTAGTCGATCTCTCATGTTGAGGACTTTCTATGTTATTATTTTTATGAATTTTATAAGAGGAACACTTACCGATAGTCTTTTGTGTTTGTTCCATTTCACTGAGCATTATTGACTCTAGGTGGCCCCATTGTCTTTCAAAGTCTTTATATCTACCTTTCTTTATGGCTGCATAGTATTGCATTGTGTATAGATATCACATCTCCTTTATCCACTCCTCAGCTGATGGACAAGTAGGTTGTTTCCAAGATTTAGCTACTGAGAACTGTGCTGCTGTAAACTCAGATATGCATGTGTCTTTATGGTATCCTGACTTTATTTCTTTTTGGAACACAGTAGAGCAGTAGCTGGAATTTTTATTCTCAGCTTTCTAAGAAACCTTCAGACTGCTTTCCTTAATGGTTGAACCAGACTGCAGTCCCAACAGCGGTGTAGAAGTGTTCCTTTTTTCCACAGCCCCACCAAAAACTTTCGTTTTGGATTGCCTAATGTAGGCCATCCTCACAGGGGTGAGGTGAAACGTTAATGTTGTTCTTGCTTGTGTTTCTCTGATGGCCACTGGTGAAGAACACTTACGTGCTGGTTGGCCAGTCGTACTTCCTCCTCTGAGAAATTTCTTTTCATTTCAGCAGTCTTTTTCTTTATGGAGTCATGGATTTTAGGATTTTTTAAAGGCCTTTATACATTCTAGCTGTTAATCCTCTGTCTGAGGTATTGCTGGTGAAGATTTTCACACATCCTATGGGCCCTCTCTTCACCTTGTTGTTTGTTTCATTTGCTGTGCAAATCTCTTTAGTTTAATGTACCATTTGTTGATTCTTGTGGCTATTTCTTGTACAGCTAGCATTGTATTCAGAAAATCCTTTCCTATCCCTATGTCTTCTAGGCTTTTACCTATCTTTGTCTTCCAGAAGGTTCTATATTTCTGTTTGATGTCCAGTTCTTTGATCCATTTTGATCTGATTTTAGTGTGTGGAGAGAGATATGAGTCTAGTTTCATTCTCCTGCATGTGGAGATCCAGTTTTCCCAGCACCATTTGTTCAAGATGCTGTCTTTTTCTCCAGTGGATTGTCTTGGCCCTTTGTCAAAGATCAGTTGACTAAGGGTGTTTGGTTTTTTTTTTTTTTCCTCCAGTATCCTCAATTCTGTTACACTAGTCCTTTTATCTGTCTTTGTACCAGTACCGTGTAGATTTAATCACTGTTGCTTTGTAGTACATTTTGAAGTCTGGGATTGTGATTCCTCTGATTGTGCCCTTGTTACTTAGTATTGCTTATAAATTCTGGGTCTTTTTGGTTTCATATAAATTTTATCTTTTTTCTAATTCTGTGAGGAATGTTATTGGTATTTTGATTGGTATTGTGTTGAATCTACAGTAGTTTTGGGAGTATGGCCATTTTGACAATATTAGTTCTTCCTATCCAGGAACTTGAGTCCTCTTTCTGTTTTCTTCAGTCTTCTTCCATCACTTTCTTCAGGGTTCTGTAGTTTTCTCTGTATAGGTCTTTCACTTTTTCAGTAAGGTTTATTCCTAAGTGTTTTTTTGTTGTCGCTATTGTGAAAGTGGTTTTTTAATCAGTTTCCTTCTCATTGGATCCATTATTGGTATATAGAAATGCTGCTTATTTGTGGGTATTGATTTTATAATTTGCTACATTGCTGAATTTATTAGTGCTAAGACTCTTTGGGTGGTTTTTTTTGGGTCTTCTATGTAGAGTATCATGTCATGTGCAAATAATGAAATCTTAACTTCTTCTGATTTATATTCTTTTATTTTTTCTCTTGCCTGATGGCTCTTGCCAAAAATTCCAGCCCTATGTTGAATAGTAGTGTTGGCAGTGAACATTCCTGAATTTCGTATGGATGTTTTCAGTTTTTCTCTATTGAGGATAATATTGGCAGATGAGTTGTTGTAAATAGTTGGGATTAGGTTAAGGCAGGGTCCTTCTATTCCTGTTTTCTTCTGAGTCTTTATCATAAATAGGTGTTAGAGTTTGTCAAATCCTTTTTTTTCATCGATTGAGATAATCATTTGATTTTTATGTTTGTACCTCTTAATGTGGTATATTATCTTTATTGATGTGTGTATGTTGAACCATCACTGCATCTCTAAGTTGAAGCCCACTTGGTCATGGTGTATAATATTCTTTATGATTTGCTGAATTCTGTTAGCAAGAATTTTATTGAGTATTTTGCGTCTGTGTGTTCATTAGAGGTATTGGCCTGTAGTTTTCTTTTTTTCTTGTTGGGTGTTTGTCTGGAATGAAGGTTATGCTAGCCTTAAGAACTGATTTGGTTAACTTTCCTTTATTTTTAGTTGCTTGAGTTAGCTGAGCATTGGCATTAAGTTGTTCCTGAAGTTCTTCATAGAGTTCTCCTAGGAATCCGTGAGTCCTGGGCTCCTCTCAGTTGGAAGTGTTTCTATTACTTTCTCCATTTTGTAGATAAATATTTGCCTATTCAAGTATTTTGTTTCTTATTCTTTAAGTTTTGGAGATTGATGTGTGTTTAGGAATTTGTCCATTTATTTTAGATTTTTTAATTTATTGGGATATAAATTTTGGAAATAATGTCTTACAATTGTTTGGATTTCTATGTTGTCTATAGTCTTTCACCTTTATCGTTTCTAATTGTATTGATGTAGGTTTTCTCTTTCTTCTTTTTTGTGAGTTTAACAAAGGGTTTACCCATCTTACTGTGTTTTAAATTTTTTTTTTTCATCTTTTTTTGTGTTAAATTTCAATTTCACTGATTTCTCTCGGATCTTTAATTTCTTACCTTCTGTTAGTTTTGGAGTTGGCCTGTTCTTTTTCTAGTGCATTTAGTTGAGTCGTTAAATTATTTATTAAGGCTTGCTCAGTTCTTTTTATATGTGTATTTGTGGAAATTAATTTCCCTCTTAATACTGTCTTCTTTGTGTCCCAGAAGTTGTGTTGTAATGTGCTGCCATTATCATTTGTTTCTGTGAGCTTTTTATTTCTCCCTTGATTGCTTCTGTAACCCAGGGTTCATTTAGAAGAGTACTGTTCAGCTTCCATTTGTTTGAGCAGTATCTTTTATTTGTGTTGTAGTTGATTCTAGTTTTATTCCACTGTGATCTGATAGGGTACATGGGATTATATCATTTTTCTTGTATCTGTGTAAGCTTGTTTTGTGGCCTAGATGTGGCCTGTTTTGGAAAATATTCCATGAGCTGCCAAGAATAATATATATTCTGTTGTTTGATTAAAAACTCTGTAGATGTCTGTGAGATCCATTGCTTCCATGATGTTTTTTAGATGTTCTATGTTTTTGCTGATTTTTTTTTTGTCTAGTTGACCTGTATTCTTGGGAGAGAGTAGTATTGAATTCCTCACTGTTAATGAGTAGGAGTCTGTTTTTTTTTTTAAGTCCAGTAGCTTTTGTTTTATGTAGTTGGGCACACCATATTTGGCACATAAATGTATGATTGTTAGCTCCTCTTATTGGATTGCTCCCTTTGCAAGAATGAAGTGACCCTCTTTGTCTCTTTTGATAAGTTATGGTTTAAATTCCACTTTGTCAGTGAAGAGTATCACTTCCCCTACTTGTTTTTGTTCCCTTGTTGAGTGGAATATAGAACTCCACCTTTTCACCTGGAGTCTCTTCTTATCTCCCTGTAAAAAGAAGTGTGTCTCTTATAAGCAGCACATGGGTGGATTGTGTTTTTCGATCCGGTTGGCCAATCTGTGTCTTTTGATTGGTGAGTTAAGACCTTTGACATTTAGAGTTATAATTGATGTGTAAGTCTTGAGTCCTGCCCTTTTGCAAACTTATGAGTGTTTATTTCTTTTGTTTACTTGTGTTTTCCATGTTCCCTCTGTAAAGGTAAGCCTGCCACTGGATTCTTTGTTGTGATTGTTCCCTGTGTCCCTATCTAGGAGACACTTAAGAATTTTTTGTAGAGTTGGTTTGGTTGTCATAAATTTCTTTAAAGTTTATTTGTCACTGAAGGTTTTTATTTCATTGTCAATATTTTGCTGGGTACAGGACTCTTGGTTGATAGTTATTTTCTTTTATGCCTTTGTGGACTTCACTCCAGGCTCTCCTGGCCCTTAGAGTTTGTGTTGAGAAGTTTGCTATTACCATTATAAGTTTGTCTTGGTGTGTTATCTGTTTTTTTCCTCTCACAGCTTTTAGGATGTTCTCTTTGCATTTCATGATTGTCACATTTATTATAGTATGTCTTGGGAGCTACTGTTTTGGTCATATCTAGTTGCCGTGCAGTATGACTCCATCACCTGTGTTTCTGTTTCTTTTTCTATGTATGGAAGTTTTCTTCTTTTGACTCGGTGAATAAGTTTCTTAATCCTTTAGTTTGGATTTTCATTTTTTCTTGTATTCCTGGTATTCTGAGACTAAGATTCTTTGGGTCACCAATAATCTGTTGGAGTCCATTTCTTTGTTTACATATCATTTTTGAATATCAATAATACTTTGGTTCATTATTTCTGCCTTGTCTTCTATATCAGATGTTCTCTCCTCATTTTCAGTCATCCATTCCTCAAACTTTCCAAAGAGGTTTTTATCTCCTTAAGCTATTCCTTTACTTTTTCATATTTTTGGAATTCTTCAGTGAATTTTCCATTGATTTTCTATATTGACTTCTGTGACTCTGCTATCTTTCCATGTGTTTCCTCCTCAAATTCTTTAGTTAAATCTTTTTAAACTCATTCCATATCTTGCGCAGGTTGTTGTTTGAGTCTGTTTTGTATTTTTCCAGGAAGTTGATTTTTTTTTGAAAGTTTAGCAATTTTGTGTCTTCCTCTAATTAGATTTTGGTCTCCCCTGGTGGATTGGGGGCTTTATGAGACATCTTACCCTGGTGTTTTCTCGCTTTGCTGATGATTGTTTCCTTGGCTTGCAGTGGTAGTTCTTTAGACAATTTCTGTTTTCTGCTAGTGGAGAGTGTTGACTGTTGTCTTTTGTGCACAATGCCATCTGGACACTGGGGAGAAGTTTCCTGCTGCTGCTCACCTTCACAGTTTCAGACCTGACTATTGTTACTTGGCCCATCTTAGAATGCTTTTCCAATGTGGCTAAAGGCATCAATCCTGACACCCTCAGATACACGGGGTGCACAGGGGGATAGCACAGGTTGTGAGAAGTGTCCAGGGTGTCCCTAGCTTCACTGTGCAGTCTTTACCCTCAGGCAAGACCTGGGAAAGGTGCGCTGAGAATAGACCGCATAGTGCATTTTGGGGACGGGGGAGCATAACTTCCCCTCCCTCTCCCTTTATTCATTTTTAATTCCAGTTCTTGATGTAAAAATTTCCATAAACACTTCTCTTTCTAAATATAATAACTGAGAATTTAAATCGTAATTTTAAAACTATATGTGTGTGTGTGTGTGTGTGTGTGTGTGTGTGTGTGTGTGTGTGTGTGTATGTGTATGTATATAATATACCTTTCCTATATTTACCGTAACTGTTTGGATTTGAACATCAGAATATTTTGTATATTTCTTTCCAATTTTCCGTGCTATTCGATATGCTGTCCTCCTACTCCTAAAGAAGTAGTGTTCATTTCCCATCGATAGGAATGAAGGCTTAAGCTGACGCCAGTGGTTGAGTATAATCTGAAACCATTGTGTTACCTTTCTTCAACAAATTTCACTTTTTAAAATCCTTTCACAAAAAGATGTGCAACAAAATTGCTACCATTTTATTTAATTTAAAATAGGGTTGGCAATGTATTTTTAAAGTTTTTGTTTTAGCATAGTTTTAGATTTATAGAGGAGTTGTGAATGTTGGGCAGATTTTTCCTGTACCAACCTTAGTTTCCCCTATATGTGACATGTGACGGTTGTTATGAGACATTTGTTAAATTTTATAAACCAGTGTTGCTACATCATCATCATTAACTAAGTTGCATAGTTCACTTGTTTTCTTTTTTTTTTTTAAGCAACAGATGTTTGTTGAATAAATTAAGAGAGGAAAGAAAATGTTTTACAGAATTTAAAATTCATGTGTGTACAAATTAGTAAAAAAAAATAACTCTTGGTGGAACCTGAGTGTGTGTCCCTCCTGTCTTACTATTTTTTACCTAATGTCCTTACTGTGTTATAGGATCGCATCCAGAATACCACACACATTTAGTTGTCATATTTTCTTAGTCTCCTCTAAGTTCTAAGTTAGTCAGTTTCCCATAAATTTGATGACCTTCTGAATTCTGAAAACTACGAATGGGAATTTTGTGTGATGGTCTGCATTTGGGATTTGTGTGTTTTTGACTGGTGATGCAAATTTTGAAAAGAAAGATTTTAGAGGATCAGAGCCATTTTTATGATATCATATTGCAGGTATATGTCATCAGTATGACTTTGCTTTAGTGCTGATTTGTGGTCACCTGGCTGAAGTGGATTTACTCACTAGCCCACATTATTCCTGATTTGGCCGTTGAAAGCCCTTTCTTTTGAGTCCTATTTCCCTTTGACTGCTCACATCTCTGTGGGTTGCCTTTTGCCTCCTGAATGCTTGCTGTCTGGCATTATCTGGTATTCCATGCTCATTGTATTTCATTGCTGGCTCTGTCTTGGGATCAGCCATATCTCCAAAGAACTCTGAAATATTTTTTTATTCAATAAAGTTATTAGAAATGCAGAGGTGGATGGTCGGCATGCTCATTCCTACTGATGTGTCGTTGCTTCTATGTCCTTGCAACAGATAAGATAAATCTAGGTCTACTGATGTGAGTATATGCACATGCATTAATATGACTTGTTTCTGTGTGTAATCATATACATTAATCTCTCTCCTAACCTGGACGTGAGGTCATGCTTATATTTCCAGTTCTTCATTGGTGACATAACATAAAAACATTCTAGTATCCTGCCCTTGCTTATCTGTGAAGTCTCACTCCCACATTGGGAAGCCTGTCTCCTACCATCATCCATTTATTTACTTAATTACTAAGTATTGATTTAGTTTCTTTGAAAGAGGTAGTATTTTTCACTCAATTTATTTTTCTCTGGGTGTATCTTGGTGGTGTGTGTTTTTCAAGGAGCCAGTTGGTTTCAGCCTAAATTTTCAATTTTGTAGGCCTATGTTTCACAGTATTTCATTATAGTTTCAGTAATAGTGACTTATTTAATTCCAAATATTGGTAGTTTATTGGCTTTTCATCCTTTTTACTTGGTAAAAATAGATTATCAATACTTTTCACTTTTTAAAAGAACCAGTTTGTTTTCATTGATACTCTTTATATTATCTTGGTTTTCCTTTATTTCTGCTCTACTTTTTCTTACAGATACTATTCTATGTGCTTTAGACTTAAATTGGTCTTCTTTCTTGTTTAGACTATTCATTTTGAATATTCATTTTTGTCTAATGTATTCAATTGCCATCATAAATTTCTCTCTTAGCATTACTTTAGCTGCAGCCCATAAATTTTGATAAGTCATATTTTCATTTTTATTTAGTTAAAAGTTTTTAAGTTTTCTTGAGTCATTATATAGTATTGAGAAATATGTTGTTTAATTTCCTAATATTTGAGGATTTTCCATCTGTCTTTTTGTTTTTGACTTCATTTCAATTTCTGAGTAATACAACTTTGAATATGATCTTTATTTTAAAATTGCTAATGTGTGTTTTATGGCCTCAAATGTGGTCTGGTCTATTATGGTAACTGTTCCTACTGAGATTTAGAAAAGCATGTGTTTTGCTGTTGTTGGTAGGCGTATTTTATAAATGTCAAGTTGATTGATAATGCTCTTCAAATCCACCTACCCTTGTGCATTTTCTGCCTGCTTGACTTAACAATTACAAATGGGAGATGGTGGCCAAGTTTCTAGCAATAATATTGGATTTCTCTATTTTTTTTCTCACTTTTATTAGTTTTCTTATTACGTATTTTAACAGTCTCTTCTTATGGTATTTTAAACCACAGGCTTGTTGCTGTTACTTTTTGGAGAATTTACTACTTTATTTATAATTGTCTGATTGAAGTCAATTTTATCTGAAATTGATGTAGCTATTTCATCTTTAAAAAAAATTATTGACAGCAAGCTATATCTTCTTCCATCCCATTACTTTTAATCTGCCTGTTTCTTTGCATTTAAGGTAGATTTCTTTCAGACAGTAGATAATTCGGTGTTTACTGTGTATTGACATTCTCTCTTAATTTGTGTATAATACCATTTGCATTTAAAAGCAATTGTTGATATATTGGGATTAATATATATCAGATTTTGTAGACATAATAATATGTTTTATATTAAGCTATCGACTTTACCAATTGTAATTGAGCATTATGTGTGATGCTAACACCAATTATACTTATTTTTAGTGGCTTATTATTCAAAAAGTCCTCTACTTTCTTGAGGACAGTTTCAAGTACTCAGGTATAGTACTGAGTACTCCAAATCATGCCTTTCCCTCTCTCCCGATGTTTCTGTCATTTAGTTCACGTATCTGTACTGTGTACCAATATATTTTTCTATTTTCATTTTAAATGTTTTAGTTCAGTTACAAACAGAAAAAAATAATGTTTTGCCATTATTTTTTCTCTGATAACACATTTAATTTCTTTATATATACTGGAGTTTCTGAGCTGTATTATTTTTCTTCTCCCTAAAGAGCTTCCATACCATTTTTGTTTCTTTTCTATACTACTGGGGATCAAATCTAGGACCTTATGCATTCTAGGTAAGCACTCCACTGCCGTGTCGCAGCTCCTGTTCTTTTTTCAAACATTTCTGACAAGTCAGATCAGATTGTGCTGAATTGTGTGAATTATTACTACATTCATTCCTTTCGTTTATTTTAATTTTTATCGTGTTCGGTACTGAGATTTGAAGGGCCTTGAGCATACTGGGCAAGTGATGCACAGCTGATCTACATCCTCAGCCCTGAGTTATTGTTTATTTAAGAAAACATGTATTTCTCTCTCACTTTTGGAGCATATTTTTGCTGATTTAGATTCTGATTTGGAATTTATTTTATTCAACACTTCACATATATTATCCAAGTATCTTGTTGCTTGCACACTTTATGACACGAACTATGTTATAATTCTTACTCTGTGTCTCTACAGGCAAGGTACTATTTCCTGTTTCCTTTCAAAATGTTTTCTTTGCTTTTCTGTAATTTGAATACAATATGCTGAAGTAATTTTTATATTCTTCCTGATTGTGGTTTCCTCAGCTCCCTCATTCCATAATTAGGGGTTTGTCATCAATTTGAAGAAATATCTGACCTTAGTCCTTCAACTTTTGCTTGCTTTCTGTTCTTCTACTTTTGGTTTACCATTATACACATGATATATTTTTTTCCATTGTCACACAGTTCTTGAGTATTTTGCTATGATATTTTATTCTTTTTTTATCTTTTTCCATCTCTACTTGGGAAGTCTCTGTTGACCTATATTCAAATTCACTGTTTCTTTACTCAGTCCTGTCAAAGACAACATTTGGTATCAGTACGGTCCTCTTTTTAAATTTTTGCTCCTTCCTTTTGGTTATTTCTTAGAGTGTTCATATCTTTGCTTACATGACCATGTTCTTACATGTCCTGTTCTCTCTTTATATCCCTTAACATTAATCACAGTTATTTTAAAAACCCATGTCTGGAACTTTCAAATTTTTTGTCATATCTGAATGTGGTTCTGCTACTTGCTTACTTTCTTCAGGCTATTTTCCTTGCCTTTAAAAATATTCTTTAATTTTTTGTTGAAACTGAATATGACTTATTAGATAATAGAAAGTGTAATAATTATGATTTTGGTGCAGTGTTTTGCAATGATCTGGAAGCAGGTGAGTTGAAGATGTAAGTATAGAATAATAAATCCTTTTACCTCCTTGTCTGTTTCTTCTCTTGACTTTGATCGTCCTTAGGTCCTCTTCCACTGAGAAAGTTTCTACCTGACAATGCTTTCAGCTGTGAGCCACTGTTGTTATACAGGACTCCCTTTCAGTGTGGTGGTAAATACTAAGAGAATAGAAGCTTTCAATTACCTTATGATTAAATTTCAGTCTTTATGTGGAGCCTGTGCCAGGCTCACTGGTGCAGGACTATAACCTCTGCACTCTGGAGGGCTGCATATTTATGCCTAGTCTGTGTAACTTAGCTACTTGGCAAGACCTTGTCTGGAAATTAAAAACTAAGAAATAGGTTAGGGATGTAGCTTTGTGCGAAGGTCCTGGGCTTGATCTCCAATACCAAACAAAGAAAAAGAAAAGTGACCTTTGTGACCTGTGTATCTAGGGTGTAATCTTCATAAGTATTTCCTAGCATACTTGCCTTGGGTGAGGAAGGCAGACTAGATTTAGCTGGAAGGATATATGGAACTTCCCATATATAGAACCATCCCTGGTACAGTGCTTTCCTCTGCCAAGAAATCTTCATTAGGGAGAGTCCTCTGGGCCTCTTTCATAAGGATAACTCTTTCCCCCTGCTGCAGCCTCAAAGTTATCTTTCTGATTTTCACACTGGATTCACTTTCTAGAGATAAAATCCATCAAAGTTTGTGGGCATGTGAAGTAGTTAGGGTTTTCTTACTCTCATATTGGTCCTCATTCAAGTTCTAGAAATCAGTGAAGATTACCATTCACTTGTTTCAATCATCTAATGGTGCCAGTGGCTTCTGCTTCAGGTAAGGAAATGTTGACTTTGGTACTCGCCATTAGCCTGTCTTACAAGTTTTTGAGATAATAATTGACCCTGTAACCTCAATTCATTGCTGGGTCCACGAAAAAGGCTGACTTTCACTTTGTTCAGCTAAAAGAGTAAGTGTTGTAAAGACAGGAATGATAATTGCAAAATCTTTTGGGGGGTGCTAAGATTAGAATTCTCCACAAAAATTTTCTATTAAAGTCTATGAAATAAAAGCTTTGAGGGCCGTGTGGTCTCTGGTGTAATGCTAGAGTAAACAGACTAGTCATAAATGAATGAAAGAGGGTGATGTTATAATAAAACTTTATTTATAAGAATAAGAAATTGTCTGAGCTTATCCACAAGTCATAGTTTGCTGACCCCTGATTCAAAGCATAGATGGGAAATTCATAATGCCAGAAATCAGTTCACAGGGAATTAGATGGATGACTGAACAAACCACAAGTATGATTTCTTATAGCCTTGGCACAGGCCTATATTCCCATAACTCTGGAGACTAAGGCAAAAGCTCATGAGTTTCAGCCCAACCTTGGTAACTTAGCAACTTAGCGAAGCCCTATCTCACAATCAAAGCTTAAAATGGACTAGTAATGTAGCTCAGTGCAAAGGCCCTGGGGTCAATCCTAATACCATAAAAACTAGCAAGAGAATTTTAATAATCACACGCACTTCTGTTGCTACAATCTTAGTTGTAGAAGTTACTTAGTTTTCTTTGAAATCAGTTATGTCCCCTACTTTGCCAAAGAATAATATTTGACTCTGAATAATACAAAGCAAACAATGAACCATTTTCCTTAATTATAATCCAAAAATGGTAATTTTCAGTGCCTTATGTAAGAAATATAGTAACATGTCAATCACTTGGATTTCACATAGCCATATCTTAAATAAATCAGCATCTTTACAAAATAAGAGGCTTTCGCAGAGTTAAAAGGTTTCAATTTTTGTGTAACTTACAGTCTGCAGGCTGCATATGGCCCAGTACAGCTTTGAATGTGGCCCTAAACAAATCCATAAACTAACTTAAAACGTTATGAGATTCTTTTGAGCAAATTTTGGTAGCTGAATTGTGTGAACTATATTAGTTATTTTATATGTGGCCCAAGACAAGCCCTCCTCACTCAGTGTGGCTCTGGCAAGCCAAAAGGTGTACACCCATCAGTTAAAGCTTCATGTGAGAAAAAAGACAAACAGCAGTATTTTGTCTCATGAATTTAAAATATTGGAACAAAAACAGTTATGAACGGAAAGCATATATTTGAGCAAACTATAATAATTTAACAGGTTTAAAGAATGAGATAACCAATTTTGAATTTTCATTACCTAATTTAAAACTGTCTAATGCCTATAGAAAAATATAATATTTTCAGGAAATCATCCAAAGAATAAATTTTCTAAAAACGCATATGATGAAGATGCTTCTCTGAAATATGTAACACAATATTTTCAAACATTACCCTTCTGAATCTACAAATTTCCCCTCAAATAGCATATTAGCAACAAACGGAACTGATCACTTCTGGTGAATAGTATTTAACTAAAATATTTTATGTATGCAATGAATTTGCTCTCTGCCAACTTCTCTGACATGGATTTCACTTTGATTTATTCTTCTCTGGCTTCTGGGAGCAAATCTGTCTTTCCTGAGATGGCCTAAATCCTCTGTTCCTTATGCATTACTTCAACAATTAGTTCTAGTTGCTCACATATACAAAGGCAGATGACAGCATTAAGTCAGCCAATGCGTATCTGCTGCCTGTCTCCTAGAAGTTGGGTGACTCACTTCAATGACTACTGTCACTTTTTATCCAAGTTGGGATAAAGGAGAGAGGCACATGAGATAGCAGTCACCAAGTTTCAGAATTCATTATCTAAAAACCCAAATTAGATAGGTTGCCCTTTTATTTCACTGACATTTACTTTTGGAACTTTCCCCTCTTGCACTTTCTTGTTAAGAATAATCCTTTTTAAATTTTTCTTTTTATTATTAATGTGAATATGGTGTACTTCTCTGTGCATTATAATTCTTTGTAACAAATAAGGGGGCAAGGTTTTAAATGTTTATCTAGAATTTTCTTCTCGGTAGTAAACATTTTTGTTAGTATTTTTGGTTTCCACTATAGACAGACATTATTAATCTCCAAGGGATATGGAATATATTCAGGAAATGACAAGAAATGAGATCGTGGAGCATGCTGTGCCCATAGCCATTGTGTCTTGCTATGTGACTTCACTCCCTGGCCATAGTTGACTAACCCATGTGTAGGTAATAGACACATGCTGAGTCACTTCTTTTTCCTGGGAATTTAGAACAGGAGCAAAAAAAAAAAGTTAAATTATCCTCTGAAAATAAACACATCTATAATATATAAACTAAAGAGGTTTGTGTAATAGACCGTCAGAGTGATGAGAAATGTTTGCTAAATTGTTTTTCAGTGTAGGGAAACACCTCCTTTTAACATATTCCTCTCTTTTACTAATACTAGATTGATTGAACTGTTATTTGTGACCACAGTAACCTAAGTTAATATGTCTTATCGTTATTGTAGCATCTTTACCAAGCCCCGTTAAAGTTGTTTAACTCTCCACAGAGGAGATTCTCTCTCTCCCTCTCTCGCTATCTCTTGCTCGCTCTCTCGCTGTCTTAGACAGGGTCTCATTCACTAACCCAGGCTGCTCCTGAACTCACTGTTGTAGCCCAGGCTGGTCTTGGACTCAGGATGATCCTCCTCTCTCAGCACCAGAGTGCTGAAATTGCAGGCATGCGTCACCACGCCCAGCTTTATGTGGTGCTGGGGAATTGAACTCAGTGCCTTGCACTTGCAAGGCGAGCACTTTAACCGCTGTGCCATTCCTCCAGTCCTCTACAGAGATTCTTGAAGAAGTGATGATAACATATTCTTTCTTATATCCGTGATTCAGCCTTAAACAGGGAGAAAGTTCTGACACATTTTGCAAGATGTCTGAACCTTGAGCATATTATAGTAAGTGAAAGGGACCACACACACACACACACACACACACACACACACACAAAGAAATATGTTATTCACCTATATGAGGTAACTGAAGTAATTAAATCCATTAAACAAGAAATATAATGGTAACCAAGAACTGAAATAAAGGGGAAACGAGTTATTACTTAATAGATGCAGAATTCAGAAGTTTAGTTCTCCAAAATGAGAAGAGTTCTCGAGTGGTTTTACACTGGTGTTTCTGTTCTTCACACTCCTGACTTGCTCACATAAAATGCTTACAATACTGAATTTTATGTGTATTTTGCATAATTAAAAATTAATTTTTAAAAATTCACAGGATACTCTCAGAAAAAAGACTTAAGAAAGTATGTCAAGATAAGCCCATAGTTTCTTGCTCCCAGAAATATGTCCATGAAATAAAACCACTCTTTCAGAAAGGAAGAGTGGTGCTTGGGCTGGGCATATGCTCAGTGGTAGAGCACTTGTGTAGAAGATCAGTAGCCTGAGCACAAGATGCACAGTCCCCCAGTGAACTCTAGAAGACATGTACAGATTTCCAAGCATCTAGCAATGGTTAGTAAGGTGCTAGCTCCCATGTTTTAGGGGGATTTGTCTAACCTGAGAAAAATCCTCTGAATTTCTAAGTTGCTCCTCCACTTCCCATCATATAGTCTAAGAGACAATAAAAACTCAGTCACTTGTAATCCTACTGTTTCCACTTGCCAACTTCCACCCCGTCACATAATTTCTGAGTGCCAGTTGTCCTCTCTGAAACTCAGGGATAGTAGTATCATAACAGCATTCTTGAAGCCACCCTGAAGAGTAATGAATAGAAATGACTTATAAATGTAAAGTGCAGTGTAAATATTTTAGCACCAGAGACTTGAGATGTTTTAAATATTACAGCAGATTAATAAGACAATCGGGCCTGTTTCCAATGTACGGATGTTTAGAAACTGGGATCACATCCATCCATGATTCTTAAAGCCTTGGGTTAAAAATACATCTGAGATTTCCATCAACACAGAGAAGTATGACCTTTTGACTATCTTTCTAAAGCTAATTTAATGGCTTTTCCTTTATATGCTAAGACTATGTCAAGTGGTGTTACATTTCAGCTCCAATGTAGCTAAACTCATTATGGATGGGTTTCTTAATTCAGAGTACATTCAGTTCTGTGTTTTTTGCTAGCATCTGGCTGCATCACAGACATCAGAATCCATGAACATTGATGATCAGGTTGTTTACATATTCCATTAGCCAACATACAGAGAGAAACACAAATGCAAAAGAATCAAAACAGGAAGTTTTAGAACCTTCACAGGATGCTATTTTCAATTGTTTTAAGTTTTACTATTGAATAGCTCAACTGTCCTTGAGGACCTGTTATTCAAAGTTATTTTTTTCTAGAGTTTCTGATAATAGGATAAGGTTGGCTGTCTATTTTGCAAATAATAACACTAAACTGCACCCAACTTTGTTTATGTAATTTTTTCAAAACTGCGGGGGAAATACTGACTTCTTAAAATAAACCCTATCATTATGTAAGATTAACCATGCTAAGAAAGTAAAATAATCTGTAAGTTTATACCTACCAAAATGTTACTTGTAAGTAAGAAAACCATGTTAACGGAGAATGTGTGCTTATATGCAGCTAATTTTAGGACCTTTTCATGGGACTTTCTGGCATAGAATTTTTAAAAAACATTTAACAAGTTGACCTTAAACCTCTCTAATTGAGTAGAAGACAGATTTGTCATTGTCATGAACTATATCACTACTGCGCAGAACATTGGTAGCCTGTCTTTTAATGTTCAGCACTAGTTTTTGAGGAAATAAAAGAAATAAATATATGTTTCTACAAGTTTAGTTCCCGTAGCAAAGATGGTACTATTCCACCACAAGTATGTCCTCCTCTCAACGTCCCATTTTTATGCTTGTCAGGATTCCTAGGAGAATGGTTTGGCAATTTAGAGATGTGACATAGTAACAGAGGTATTGTTTTCTTCGTTTTCCTTTATGAGACAGTAGCTTCTTACATATAGAAATAATAAAATAGACAAGCCTTTTATTTTTTACTGTAAATCAAAATTGAACTAACAAAACTCTTTCCAGAAATAAAATATTCCTGAATTCTACTTTCTTCCCTGCCCCCCTTTCTGTTTCCTTTACCCCTATAATTGACTTACTCAATGGGAGATATAGAGAGAGTCCATGACATACACAGAAGTTGATATAATTGGAAAAAAAGATCCCAGAGAAGCCATCTTTTTAAAGATGAGCAATTTTTCATGATCAGGTTAAGCTACCTTCACAATTGAGTCAAATTCCTATGTGCCATTATTTATAAGCAGACGAAATAAAAGCCACAGGGGCAAAAAGAAGCCATTGTTAAGTTCTCAACTTTCCCAACAGAAAGATAGCAAGATAACTTCCTTGCAAGTATTCCGAGGTCATTGTGGGTAGATGTAATATATCTTGCACCTTTTCCCCTCTCGGCTTCGCCACCTAGGTAGATGAAGCCACCTAATCCCCAGTCATTTTCCTTCTTCCAACTAGTAGGGCTTCTGAGAGTCATGTCAAAGCTAAGAGCCTGTTAAAATACCAGGTACTTTCTTACAGAGATGCTTTTGATCAAGGAAAAGTAATAGATAAACATTTACCTCTAGTTCTGACAAAAGAGTTTCATTGTTCACTATAAAATATTTTTAGTTACTTACTGTTTAAAAAACTCTATTTGTGTTTGTGAGTCATCACTGCCCTTTCTAGTTAAGATGTTCTTGTCTCTAGTGATTCTGGACTGGATAGAGGTCAGGAGAAATGTTTAGACACACACATTAACAGGAAACCTTACTTCTGCACCCATAATATGCTCTACAGAGTTTTTCAAATACTCTTGAATACAAAATTTCTTTTAAAATGGAAACAAACATCAACGTAAACTCCAGTTTCATATTATCAAAGGTTATTTGCTTCTCTGTTAACCTCTTTGAAACTTGGTAGTTCCAGCCACAAGAGGCTTATTAAATTCCATTTACCAAGAACTAGTCTCCTTATAATTACAGCTTTAAAATGTCTGCTAGGCTTCATACACACGTCTAAGCAGAAGAGTAGAAGAGCAGTTTGAAGAAGAAGAATAAATTAGCATTCAAGTAAAAATGAAAAAAAAAAAAAAGCTTTGCCTTTTGAAATTGAAGTCTTTGTGGCTTCTCACAGAAATCCGGCTCTTCGTCACCACATTTTGTGGTCGGGATAAACATGATTATTGAATGACCTGGGCTATCATGGGGATGATTGTTGTTTCAAGGAGGTAAGAATGCCAGGGCCACAAGTGCTCCCAAGTGAAAGACTGTGCTTGTTACATTTATCGCACCAGTTCGATAATGTCTCAAGACACAGACGCCAGGAGTTTTGTTTTGTTTTGCTTTTAATTTCATCATGGTTTAAGAGCTATTTTTCTTTCCACTTTAATGCCTTTGAAAAGAGCCATTCTCCTGAGTCATCCAAGGGGAGGGAGAACAGTGCGAGCTCTGAGCTACACAGAAGACTCCCTCCTCTGACTGGAGCAAGGTGGCTCTCAAAGTGCCTTATGTGTTCAACCTTCAATTAATTCCACTCTCACGATACCCCCACTGGTAATGAAGACAGATAGTGCTGCAGTCTTTGGGTACAGCCTCAGTGTTTACTTCTGGTAACAGCCAAGGTTATTCTGTTGGGTTTCTGGGAACTATAAAAATCATTTTTGGAGAAATTTTTGATTCTACTTCTTCCTCTTCTACAGATGAAGATCACAATAATATTTAGCAAAGATGAAGCAAGATGAGAGGGTGCAGTAAACCTGGATTTCCTTATTATCTAACTTGATATCCTAGTATGTAAATTGCAAACATTGTCAGATATACCAGATCCCTCCCTCCCCTATCCCCTCTGGCCTTGCCAACTGTAGCATCAGCCTCTCTTTGACCTTGGGCTTTCTCTAGTCTTAAGCCCCTCAGCATTTCTACTTCCTTCGATGAACACGAGGCCTGAATTGCTACAAAATAAATGATATCCATAGGAACAACCTTTGACCAATGACTGATAGAAATTTGTGTATATGTACTTCCCTGCCCTTGTTCCTCGTGATGATAACTCTGAAGTGCTGTTCTTCTCTGAGGCCGTGGGGCCCTCAGTGGAGTTAAGACCCAGTAACAATAACAGCTTTTACTTGCTGAATTGCCTCTGATTTTGCTTCCCTACCCCTCTACTTGTGTTGCCTGAGCCCACATCTTACGTAAACTACCTGAACTCGAATCTGAGTCTGTGGGTCTGCTTTGAACTCAAGTTTTGAGATGCGTGCTCTAAAAGAGGGGGGTGCACCTCTTTGCTAAATGAGTCTCATAGACAAATCCATTCTTTTCTACACAGTTCTTCCGTTGGATGTTAGGCTTTTGTAACAGTTTTTTCCCTCATTGTTAACTTTTATCTGATTTTAGTAGGATCAAGATGGCCAGATTAGCCTCCTGCTTCGTATTCCAACAACTGCTTCGTTTTCCCTGTTCCATGTTGATGACTGCCCCTTACCCTGCCCATAGGTTTAGCCTGACCCAATTTCTGAGTTATAATAAAGGTCCTTAGATGTATGCATGCATATATACATGCATACACTCATGTACACACACATATAAAATTTTTAAATTTTTATGCTGTATGTTTGTCAACCTGTGGACGCATATCAGAAATTTTCTGAATTCGTAAGTTATGTAGGATTACAAGGGAAACCCATTATGATAAAACATGATGGGTAGCCTATATCCCACATAAGAAAACATTTCTATATACATATATGAACTAGAGGCACTTTAGGTCTTATTACTTCTCTTCCCTCTTAAGGAAGTAGGTCATATAAGTAAATCAAAATTTTATACAGTTTCTAATTTCCAGAGCTTTTCAGGCTTTCCAAAGCCAAGACCAGAATAAAGATTCTGCATCCCATAGGCCAAGTCCACATCCATGGCGCTGCTGATTTAATGTTGTATTCTTGCCTTTTTTCCTCTTTCCTAGATAGGCCCTCACTCAGACTAAAGCCTCCTTGAGGAGGCTTGTTTGGTTCCATGGCTAGCTTTTTTCCATGACATGACACTGTTACCTTCCATGGTTGGTGCGGATTCAAATTCTTCATTATTTCCTTTTGTATGCTACCTCACCGTACCTTTAGTGACACCTGTAATCTGTTTAAGTAGATTGCAACATACACTGCACGATACAAATGTGTTAATTATACTCCACTCTTAGAAACTATTAGTGATACAAATCTGGGATCCATACCCCAGGAATGTTGAGGTCATGATAAGAAAGGCCGCTATGGAGTGGCTTCTATAAATGTCTCCGCAATCTTCATTTTGTATCAACTTAGAAGTTTTACTAGTTAGTATAATTATTATTAGCAATGAATTTTCCTTTTTTGAGATCTATTGCTTGCTAACTCTGATAAGAGATGTTATTATAGAAATTGTTGATAGTCAAGATGAATCTGTAGGCTAAGATATTTGAAAGACAGTATCCATCTTTAAATAAACAAATAGAAGAATCTACTCATTTATCACGAGTTTTGGCAAATTATTTTTGATTCCAAACTCAGAACACAGTTGTCATTCTGAAATATTCATCAACTTTGTATTTGACAGCTCCCACTAGGAGAGTAAAACCACATTTGTCTCATGTAAAGTTACTTTCTGGAGTACCACAAAGCATAAACTTCTTTGGAATCACGTCTTTATTTTTGCCTGCTTACTAATTAGTGTCTATATGTGGAAAAGGATCTGATCTGAGGTTTATCTTTATTACTAAGTTGTAGGAGAAATGACAAGCTTCACTTGACACTAAGTA
This sequence comes from Ctenodactylus gundi, assembly GCA_004027205.1. Lineage (NCBI taxonomy): Eukaryota > Metazoa > Chordata > Mammalia > Rodentia > Ctenodactylidae > Ctenodactylus > Ctenodactylus gundi. The sequence goes on from PVKB01000526.1 coordinate 47,172, forward strand.
TTGGTGGTTCCTGAGGATTTCCAAAATGAATGGTTGTCTCTCTTATGAAATTCACAAAAATAATGGCATAGAAAGGGCCCAGCGCAGGAGACAGGGTGAAAAGTGGGGCATTGGACTCCTAAGAAAGAGATGAATATCTGAAAAAGGAGGGGGGCACGGCTAGGCATTGATTCCCCAAACCCCATGTCTTTAATAGGCTACAAAATTTGGAATTCATGCATATGTATGTAGGTATATATATGTATGTATGTATGTATATATATATGTACATATATATGTGTGTGTGTATATATATATATATTTATAAAATAACATTTCTAAAAAGAAAAGAAACTTCCAAAAAATGAACCCAAACACTGTACTGTTCAGCTTGTCTTATATTTCCTCACCCTACTTTTCAATCACAGAATACTAGAGATTTCCCACAATGCACAAAACTATCATCTTTTTTCTCCCATTTTATTGGTATATATTAGTGCAAAACCTAAGGTTTACAATGAAGTTGAGGATTTTGTGTACAGACGTATCTTGTCAAGGTGACAAAGACTTTCCCACTCTCCTTTTGTCCCTCCCCCTATTCACCCCTCCCTCCCTCCCCACCCTACCCGCACCCACCCCCCGCCCCCTTGCCCCCTGTTTCACTTTGTTTTTCGTTTTAAGTTCCATAAGAGTTGTGATCTGGGTCTCTCAGATCAGAGAGACCAACATCCTAAATGGCCTGGTACTAATCATTTTTGACAGTGATAACTAAGAATTTCACTGGGTTGACTTCCTGGGTCTCATTTCTGGCTGCAGCGAGTCTTTGAGTCTTCTCTAATTCTTTCTTTTTCCATATATATACATACATATGTGTGTGTGTATTATATATATATATATATATATATATATATATATATATATATGTATGTATATATATCAGTGCATTAATACACAATGGTTACATTGAGCTTGGGTATTCTGTGCATGTATATATCACATCAGCCCTACAATCCCTTCCCCTCTTTCCTCCTACCCCCTTTGTGGCCCTCCTACACCCTGTCTTATCACCTGTGACTCACACTATCACACCCATTTGGTTCTATAAAATGCCTCTATTCTGGGTTTCTCATATTACAGAAATGAAGCGATAATTAATCTTCTAAGTTTTGCTTACTTCATTAAGCATGATGATCTCAAGTTGCATCCGTTTACCAACAAAAGCCTCTAATCTGTCTGTCTTTATGGGAGAACATTACTCCATTGTGTACATACACCAAAATTTTCCCATTGATCTGTTGGTGGATGTATCTAATTCTTATCTTGTCCTGGATGATAGGTTCGGGCCCTGTTTTGTCGGGTTCCTTGCATTACTGGTATATCAGATTCATTCATTTACTCAAAAATTGGTAACTGAACACACTCTATGTACCATGCAGTGTTGTAGACTCGAGATAGTCAAAAAGACATACAGGGTCCTGACAATGTCAAGTAAAAGAAATTAAAATAATTTCAGATAGTTCTAACTGAGATAAAAAATTAAGTGATGGGGCATATGGCATTGTAGCAGAGATTTGGCTACTTTAGGAAAAAAAAAATGGTGAAAGAAACCTACTCGGAGGGACAATAAATATACCGAGTAAAGATCTAAAGCTTTCCAGTGTTTTCCATGCTTTAACAGGGTTTGTAATCAGTGTGGTTTGCAGTGAAAGATGGCTCCCAGGGCTCTACAAGTATATTTTGAAGATTTTAGGAATGGCTACATCCTCATGAGTTTATATACCTCACATCTAAGCAAAGTCAGGGTAATAAAAAGGTGAAATAATTCCTTGAAGAATCAAGATTCCTTTAGCTATCTTGAAGCAATATAATGCACAATTAGCACTTTGACTTTTTTCATTGAATTGATCAGTTGGATCAGTTTGTATAAACTGATTGGTTTAGCATTTTGTTGCCCACAAATAGGCAAAGAGAATCGGTCAAAGCCCATTTTATCTTAATTAGTATTGATGGAACACTGAGAATCACAGAATCTGAGGTTTAAAAGGGCCTTTAGAGATTAGTATATGCTGGAAGAAAACGAGTTCTGCATCATTAACCCTATAATGTCCACCTTGCACACTGAAATCTCTTAAACTTATGTTTCTGCTTTAACTACAAACATTTTTTAAAGCTCTTTGGTATTTGCATTTCATTTACTGTTAGGTAGTTCTTCATGAACTATTTTTAATTTTCATATACAAGAACATGTAAGAAATAGGAAAATAAATAACCTGTATTTATTTATTTTTTACATCTGGTACATAAAATATTTACATCGTTTTAGCCATATAGTTTATGAAAATTAATATACTTTAAACTCAGAATTATATGCATTTTCAACATTGTTACATAGCATCTATGTTTTATTTAATGGCTATAAAATATCTCAGTGAGCAATTATATCCTAACTTAGTTAACTACCCTTCTATTTCAGCTATTTTGGACTGTATTTAAATTTCATTATTTGAAAAATATCTTAATGCATAAGGCTGTTATAGAATTTGGATTATTTCCTTAGGCTGAAGTCCCAGAAGGAAAATTACTGCACCAAAGAATTGGGATAGTTATATAGTTATTACGAAGTAATAATGCCGTTACTTTGTGAACAAAGTTTTGCTAAAATTGAAAGCAGCAATAGTAGAAAGGAGTATCAGATTCAACATACACTTAATCATGCTGACGGCACCACTGATTAAGTATATCTAAAGTGTTGGCATCTTTTTGTTGAGCATAAATGTAACTGTTGAATTTCTTTTTGGCAAATTGTCTCTTCACATCTTTTACTTGTTTATTTTTCTTTCATCTGAGATTATATGCATGCATTTATATCCTTCATAGACTGGAAGTATGGACCCTTAGACATTTTTGTAAATATTTTTGGCAGATGACTTTTTACTTTCATACAGAATATACACAATCATTTGACCATCTTCTCATCTCTGGAAAGTTTTTGATAATTGAGCAGAACAAGTCATTTTCATTTTATTCATAGAATTCTTATTTTAGAAATTCATTTATATAAAACTTTTCAATGTACTGAGATGTACATATGTATATGGTATAGTTGTTCATTGGCTTATGCATTTTCCCGATTTTAGATATTTTATATCTTGTTTCTATGTTAAAAATAAAAGGCCTTTTGATTTATATTTAAATTTATATACAGTATGTAATATATATTTAGGTAGTCTCTTATGGTATGGTTGACATATAATAAATCATGCACAGTTAAAATGTGCCACTATCATCATCAAAGTAATGGATCCATCCGTCCCTCTCCCCAAACGTCCTTGTGCACATTCATACCCTCTCCCTCTCGTACCTTGTGCCCTTTCTCCCAGGTTCAGGCAACCCACAGCCACTATAGATTGGACTGCATTTAAATTTTTTTCATAAATGAAGTTATAAAGCTCCCTTTTGATCTAGCTTAGTTCACTCAGCATGATTCTGATTTCTGAAGTAACTATGTCATTTTATATTCCCACTTGGAGGGTAGGAGAGTTTTAGTTCTTCCATTCTTCTTTAACTTTTGGTAACTTCTACCACTCAGGTGATTGTGGATGTGTATCTCATTGTGACTTTAGTTTACATTTCACTAATAACTGATGATGTTGAGCATCTTTTCATGTGCTTATTTGCTGTCTCTGTATAAAAGTTTAGAATAATTTTGTTGTATTGTTGCACTGACCTCATTATCATTATAAAATAATCATCATGTTAATAAAATGGGGAAATCATTTTTTCCTGGTCATATTTGTTACTTGAAGTCTTTGTATTAATATAGCTACTCAAGCTTTATGTGATTACAGTTACAGTTGTATATTTTTTCGTTCTTTTACTGCTGATTTATCTCTTTATATTTACAATATATTTCTTCTAGATAGGCACCTCCATTTGTATTGTACGCTAAAAATTCTAAAGTTTAACTGGGACAATTAGAATATTTGTATTTGATATCATTACTTATATGGTTAGGCATGAGCTATCACCTTGGTATATTTGTTTTTCTTTTCATCTCATCTATTCTTTGTTTTCTTTTTCAGCCTTCTTTAGAATTAAGTGAATTTTTATTCCTTGTTTTTTCCTTTATTGGGTTACTAACTAACAACTGTGTCTTCTTAATTTGGTAATTGTTTTAGTTTTTTATTTTACATCCTTGACATGCCTCTGTTAATCTTCAACTGCAAACTACCTCACATCAAGTATAGAAGCTTGACTACATCATTTATATGTTTTCCTCCTGGTTTTAACATTTATGGGTGTGGGTGTGTTTCTTCAATATATTGTTATTATTCTTAATATAATTCAGTATCTTTTTATTGTGGGAAAATATACAGAATTTAAGATTTACCTTTTTCACCATCTTCAAATGTATAATCTCATGGCATTAACTGCATTCATGTTGTTGAGCAACCACCACACCATTCATTTCCAGCAGTTTTCATCACCTCACATTGAAACTCTGTCCCCATTAACACTGACTCTTCACACTCCTTAACACTCAAGCTCTGATAACCACAATCCCACTTCCTGTGTCTAAGAATATTCTGTATGCAGAAGCACATAGAATTTGTCCTTTCATGTCTGGATTATTTCACTTAGCATATTGTTCTCAAGGTTCACCGAAATTTTCATATGTATTATAATTTCAATCTTTTTGAAGGTCCATAGTATTATATGTAATATACCATATGAAATTTATTCACCCACCCCTCAAGGAACATTTGGGTTGTTTCTATTTTTGTTATTGTGAATAACGCTGCTGTGAATATTGCTGTACAAGCATCTATTCAATTTGCTGCTTTTGAATCTTTTTTAGTGTATACCTACAAGTCTAATTGATTACATGGTAATTTTATGAAAAAGAATTATCTTTTGAAAATGTTTAAATAGCTATTTAAATTATAAAGATATTCCATATTTGTTGACAATCTATTCCAGAAGTCTACAATCTCTTGCAGTGATCTATATTTCCAAAAGCGTGAAGCTTAATATTTGTTCTTGTAGTTGAATTTTAGAATACAATTGTCAACTTCCAGAAAAAAAAAACACTTAGGATTAAGATTTGATTTCTAGGTTATCTTAAACATAAGTTGGAAAAGCTAAAGAAAATATCCATCCTTTCCATCTCATAATCTACCATAGTTCTCCGTTTTGTCAGGTACTCTTTTCAATGCAAAGAAAATTTTGCAATTGTTTTAGCTTTTGCATATCTTTTATTTTAATTATGTCTTTTTGTGTTTTGTCATTAATAGCTTAATATTTCTACTACATGGGGCTTTGGAAATTAGGTTTGATTATGAATCTATAGAATATTATTGACTTTTGAGTTTTTATCATGTCCTGTATCTACAACTCAGCTTTCATTATCAGTAGCCATTTAGCTGAATGTCTTTTGTTTTGTGGTATTTAACCATGTTACCTTAAAATAACAATTATGTGTATAATTTTGTTTTACTCCTCTTACTTCCTTTACATGACTTACTGCCTTAAATTTTTTTAAATACAAACACAATGAACACAGATATTTACTCGTGATCCTTGGTTTACAAAATCTGCCTCTATGGTGAGAGGTCTATGATAAGGGCTACTAATTGCATATATTAATGAGAAAGCCTTCAATTTATTTTTAAATTTCTTTCAAATGCTCAAATTTAGCAGATGCTTTTCTGCAGCTGTTACATTATCCACAGAACTGTATTAGCCCATGCTCTTCATTCGTGCATTTCAGAGTTAATCTCAGCTTTCCTGCAGCAGGTTATTGTTATATTGTTATATGTGTTAGTGTCATGTTTAAGATGTGTATTAGTGGGTTTAGAGCAGCGAAGAAGGAGAGCCTTTCTTGCTACTTCATCAATAGTAATGAAAGAGAAAATTTTTTACGTAAAAGCAAGTAGTTTTATTAAATAGCAATGGAAAATATATTCTTCATAGGATTTTCTTATTGCAAAGTATTAGTGACTGAATTTTTTAAATTATGGATATTAACAGAACTATGATTGGCAAATACAAGGTCTAGCTTAAAAATTCGAACATTAGTTTCAGTTTTAATAAATGAGCATAAAATCCATTTTTAAGATAATAATGTAATTTTTTCTATAATGTCCACATTGACCTTTCCAGAAAGGCTGAGTATAGTGGGAACTATTGGCAGGAAATTATTTTACAGTTTTAGAATATATATTTTGAGTTACATGATCTCAAAACCATGGTTTGTTAAAAACAATTTTATTGACGAATTTCTGTAGAAGTGAAAACTTTTGCAGTGCCATCTCTAAACGCTGTACCATGTGGATTTACGTTTTCCATTCTTTCCTACTGGTCTGTGGCATTTTCTTGGAAACATGAACTTTTTTGTGTGAGTTTTCCTCATATCCTCAGGGCCTTGTACATGTTCTGTAAATATCTAAATGAGAGAAATATTTGGTCATAATAGGGGGGTACTAGAAGTAGATAAAATGAGATTTGCAATATGGCAGCAATGGAAGCAATAGGAGGACAGATATTTTTTTTTCTTGTCGAGGAAATTCACCATTTTAAAGCTGGAGGTGGTGGCCCATGGCGGCAATTCCAATACTCTGGTAGACTGAGGCCAAGGATTACAAGACAAAGCTCAGCCTGGGCAAGTTAACAACTCAATGAGTACCTGACACAAAATAAAAGATTTGTTTAAAGTCTGGGAATATAGGCTATAGCTCAGTGCAAAGGCTCTGGGTTCAATCCCTAGCACTTAAAAGGGAGAGGGGGGTGAAGGCAAAAGCCCTTGTGTTTTTTTTTTTTTTTTTTTTTTTGCACAACAATTATAATTTAATCAGATATATTAGATTTAGCTAGTGCTTATGTTAATTTTCTATACTGATAATTCAGGAGTTATTATTTATAATCCACTTGTGGTAGCTTTAGGCAAATGGAACTGCAAGGACAACATCTCGTTTGTTGATATAAACCACTGGAAGTTCAGTTTTATGGTCTAATTATCTCATTATAGCTGTGACTTTGAAGTGTTCTCTCCAAATAAGCACTTTTTCCCCTAGTAGCCTAGTTTTCAAACAAGTTGTTGGTTCCTAACAAAATTGAGAGAAAACTATACATGTGTAGCACATACTTTATACCACACACATGCAAAGCTTGTACATATATGCACATCCTGCACAAAATTGAAACTAATGTTCTTCTGCTTGATGAAGTGCATTGACACCTTGTTGTCACCAGAATTCAGTTTTCATTAGGGTTCACTCTGGGTAATGTACATGCTATGCGCATTTGAGCAAATATATATCATATAAATCATACAGTATGTAGTCTTTTCAGACTAGCTTATTTTACTCAGTGATAGACATTTAAGTTTACTTTATGGTTTTCATAGGTTGGTTAAGTAGAATGAGCACTTTTGGAAAAGTTGTTCATTACAGGCCAAGACCAGGGTTGAAAAAGATTTATTAACCACACTTTTATCTATTGGCTTTCTCCTGGTCTTTTTCATTTGTGATTCATACAGTTTCTCATAAGGCAAGAAACTACAGTGGGATTGATTTTAGTTCACACAAAGAACCCTCAGTCAGTACTGCTTTGCCAAGTGGTTAGTGAGAAAACTCTAGTGCACTATACTGCATATTATACTACAAAGATCCCCAACACTGTAGAGTTCAATCGTATGAAATTGTTTTTAAAATTCTAGAACAATCTGGGGGGAATCCTTATATTTAATCCACATCTTTGAAAGAGTAACTGTTTGCTGTGAATATGAAACAACTTTTATTTTTAGAAAAGCTTGTAGCAATTATTCTGGGATCCATGGTTTTTCACTCTGATTCTCAAACCCTAGTCCATAAAATATCTCTATCCAAATCATGTAAGAAGCTTTTAAAGACAATCCGTTTCTAATCTGGGACTGTGAAACAAATACATTTGAATTTTTTTTATTAAGATACAAATTACATAATGTAAAATGCTAATTTGAATCATTTTAAATTGTACAACTGTGTGTGATTTTTAAAGATACTCTCGATGTTGGCAACTATGACCACTGTGTAATTCTAGAATGTTCCCATCATTTCCAAAAGAGACACTTTACCTCCAAATTGCCCTTCGTCTTATCTCCTAGCAACCACTAAACTACTTTCTATCTGTTTAAATTTGTCTATTCTAAATTTTACTATAAATGGTATCAGATAACATGTGCCCTTTGCATCTGGCATCATTTACTTACATAAAGTATTCAAGGTTCATTCAGGCCATATGTATCAGTACCTCTCTTTTTTATGTGGATATACCACTTTGTGCTCCTTGATTCTTCAGTTGTTTCCATTTGTGTTAGGTTTTAGTCAGTTTTTCTATACCATAAAGAAGCAGTGCTTACAGATTAATTATGAAGAAAGGAGATTTATTTACCTCACGATTTTAGAGGTTAATAGTCCAAATGGCGTACTATAAAATGTATGGCAGGAGCCATCCTGTGTCTGTTTTGCCTCATGGGATGGATAAAGATGATCAGAGCAAGAATGTGATTGTATCTCAAACCAAGGACAGAAAGAACTGGAAAGGCCAAGTTTTGTTTTGTTTTTTTTTTCCTCCTGCTAGAGTAAACACAAAAGAGACACGTAAGAATCACTAAGGAGTTGCATGGAAATTATAGCATGCCTCCAGTGACCTAAAGACCATCAAATACATCCCACTTCTTCAAGTTCCTACCACCTACCACGAGTGTCACCTAAGAGATCAAGCACTCACCGCACAAACCTTTCAGTGAGGGGAGCTGTATTTGGAACATACCTGAATCACAGCAAGTCACCTCCACCTTGCCTATGATGAATAAAGTGGCTGCTAACATTCATGTGTGAGTTTTACGTGGACATACATTTTCACTTCTCTTGGATACATGTCTAAATGTGGTTATTCTGAATTATATGGTAAATCTATGCCGAATTCTTTAGAGAACTAATGATCTATTTTCCACAAGTGGCTTTATCAGTGTAGGAGAGTTCTAGTTTCTTCATGTTCATGTCAATACTCTTTATTTTCTACCTATTTATTAAGGTCATTAGAGTGGATGAAATGGTATTTTACTGTGGTTTTGTTTGCACTTTCCTAATAACTGACAGTGTTTTCATGAATTGATAAATTATATCTTTTCTTTGAACAAATATATATTCAATTATTTGCACAAAGGCAGGAGAGGTAGCCCAACACTAGCATTTGCCTAATATACATGAGACCTTGGGTTTGATCTCTAGCACCACTAAGCATAAAAAAAATGAAAAACCCAGAAATTCAGCCAATATTTTGCATTTTAAATTTGAATTATTGGCCTCTTGTTGCTGAATTATGAGAATCTTTTAGATTTTATAGATTGTGCATACTAAGCCTGTACCAGATATATGACTTGAAAGTATTTTACATCATTTTGTGGGTTGTCTTTTCAACTGTTTTAATAGTATTCTTTACAAATTAGAAAAGTTAGTAATTTTGGTGAAATCCAATTTACCTACTCTTGTTGTTTGTGTTTTTTAATATCATATTAAATAAATTGCTGCCTAGCTAAAGGTTAAAAAAGTTTTTACCTGTGTCTCCATCTTTGAATTTTACAGTGTTAGTGTTTATATGAAAGTCTGATTTGTTTGAGTTAAATTGGGTACATGCTGTGAACTGTAGGTACAAATTCATTGTTTTGCATGTGGATTTCCGGTTATCTAACGCTATCTCGTAAGACAATTCTTTTCCCATAAAATGGTCTTGGCACAGTTGTGGAAAGTCAATTAGCAATATATAAATGGGTTTATTTTTGGACTCTAACCTCATATTTACTGATCTTTCAATATATATTATTATTCCAGTACATGATCTTGGATATTGTGGCTTTAAATTTGAAATTGAAAAGTATGAGTCTTCCTAACTTGTTCTTTAGAAACATCATTTTGACTTTTCCATATGAAATTCAGTATCAGTTTATCCATTTCTTCCCTAAAAGGCAGCTGAAATTTTAATGAGATTGCATTTACTCTGGAACTTACTTTGATTTGGAGAGTATTGCCACCATGACAATGTTTATTCTGTTATGAATACTGAATATCTTTGCATTTATTTAGGACATAATTAATTTCTTTCACTGGTGTTTTGTGGTTATTTGTGTTTATAATCCTATACTTCTTTGATTAAATTTTGTCTGTAGTGTTGAAAATACTTTATACCCATGTAAATAGCATTTTCTTAGTTCTTTTATGTTATTCCTTAGCACTTGTGTTTAGAAATGCAAACAACTTTTGTATGTTGATCTTGTGTCCTGCACCGTTGCTAAAACCTCTGATGAATAGGCTAGAAATGGGTTAGACTCCAGGGTATTAGTGTACTACAGGAAAGATGGTAAAAAGTGTTATGCATTCCCCTGAGAGGGGGATGCCTAGTGGCATCCATACCACATAGTATGTAGGCAGGCCTATGCCCAGACATTAAGTGACACCAACTTCAGCACAGGACTCTGAATAAATGGAGATATATTACTGGTGTCGACAGGTGTGACTGTTAGTACAGTGGATCTCTGGAACACTGTGGGGAGAGAAAGCTAATCATAAGACTGGGCCTGATGGGAATGGCACAATGAAGGTAAGATAGCTTAGAGCTCATTCTCCCAACAAGCTGAAAAAATAAAAAACAGTATCCTATAGAACCTAGGAATCCTTGTAAGGAACCCCAAAGACATCAGCACAAGGCAGATTGCAATTAAAGGCAACCCAGGTTCCACAGGTTGTGATCAGTCCCCTACTCATAGGCAAGCTGTGGCCCCCAAGAGATCCGGGCAATTCAACACTCAGATACTGGCCTCAAGAACTCAGGAACTTTGTAAAGACAGAAGATAGGTGGTCGGAAGGGAAGATTCACAGCAAAGTTGTAGTTCACAGAGTTCTTGCTGCCACCGTTGTAGGACAGCTGATCTAAGGGACCCGTGGACTTTAGCGGACAGGGAAGGAGAAGAATGAAAGAGCCTCAGTATACCACCCCATGAAAAAGAAAATGACCAGTTCATCAAAGTTTCTCCAGCAAGGGCTAAGGCTCTTGAGGGTAAATGACACAAGATCTCTAATATGCAGGCATGTCGATATACAGAAGGTATCTAAAGATACCAGAGCTAGAGTATGATTGTGGCAAAAATAACATTTTTCTACTGTATTTATGCATGTTTGAAGGTAAAAATATCAACATCTCTGGGAGGTGTTGGGGGAGGGGACAGGAGAAGCTAGTGATCAGAAGGACCCTTGGGACACCAGAACCATGGACAGAAGATCGCTAAAAGGTCATTTGCTTTTCCAGAATGCTGAAAGGCTGCTGCCAGAGCATGCTAGTGCTGGGAAAGTCCTCATGGAACAAGAGCCTAGGAATGACAATGTCCAGAAAGAACCACAGTTCCCCAGAACAAGGATAGACTTGTGACCTAAATGATCTTAATTATTTCAGCAAGTGGGTACCTACTTGCCTTGATGAGCCGCCAGTACTTGAGCCAGGTCAAGGAAGGAAAGGTATCTCAAAGTACTCTGAGTTCCTTTGTAAGCTAAATATCTAGGTAGACTGAAAAACCGTGAAAGTCAAGAGCTAGGGTAGGCTCTGGATAAAAGGATCCACAGAATAGAGTACACAGTGCAAATGATGACCAAAGATGGTCAAGATTCCCTAAGCTCCAATCAACTCTTGGCCTCAAATACCTGCAATTTGATCTTGGACAACCTAAGGGAAGAGACTTACAAAAGCCCTCTGCGAAGTGACTCAGCACTCAAGCCAGAGGGTTGCCAGAGGCCCTCAGGCAGGGGCCATGGATATAATGTGTATAGCCAGGACATTCCTTATGTCTACACTCCACAGGTCATACCATGGCCAGGATAGCAGAGAGGCTAGATGATGGTCTGAAGGGATCCTATAAACCTAATGGATAGGCAGGCAAGAGAATATAAGTGCTCCTCAGAAATCCCCAAATATGAAAGAATAAAGCCAAAAGTGCCTTATTTTCCCTAGCAAGCAGGAAGGCATGCAGTCTGAAGACCACTAAAATCACAATTTACAGGCTGGTGCTCAGAGAGTTTCTCCAGGTGCCATCATGTGTAAATGAAGTGTAAATAAAAGGAGCCACAATTCTCCGTCAAGCAGGCAGGCATGTAGTCCTAAGGGACCAAGAACCCCAAGGGATGACTCTAGTGACCATATGAGCCACCAGGGATTCAGCACATTTCAGGAAAAGTGACCTAAAGTACTTTGGTTCCATAGCAAAGAGGAAAACTGGAAAAACAAGCAGAACAATAGCATGTTGACAGGTTGGTACTTGGCAGTTTCCCTAAGGGCATCCGTGCAAAGGGTGTCTGTGGGTGAAATGAGCTATAGTTCTGCAGCAGACGGGAGTGCTTGTGGCAGAAATTCTTCCATAAAGCCCAGAGGGCGGGTAATGGTGATGTTTTTATAGTAGTCTGTTTCCTCTCCAAGTACTAACCAGACTTGATGTTGCACCTCAGAACCCTGTACCATTACGATGTGTAAAATATAAAAACAAACACAAAGGTAATCAAACCTGCCAGAGGAAGTCATGCAGTCTGAATTTAAGAAGTCTTGGACTAAACATAACCAAAATATAGAGCAAAGAGATGATTCAGATTTCTGCTACTCTCCCATATAAATTAAGCAGATGACTCTTGGACCTTGAAATTAGTGTCAAAGAAAGAACTAATGCAACCATCATCCAACTCCCTGAGAGGCTGTCTCTTGAGTATTCTCTGTTTCGCTGGTGCTGATTTCTCCAGACTAAAGCTCCCATTATAAATTCATCCAAAAAGGAAAAAAAAAAAGTGAATTAGGCTCCTATTGTGTTGGTCCCTTTTCTTCCTTCCATCAAAACTAGAGGTTTCTTTCTCTGATAATCTTGTTTAACTCTGAATTGTTTACCTCTGAATCCATTTATAAGGAGTGGAGCCAGATTTCCTGCCTGAACATTACTAATATGTTGAGTTAGATAGTTATTTGTTGAGGCTGTGAAGTGTTCCACGCATTGGAGGATGTTTAGCAGCAACCTGGTCTCTACCCACTAGATGCTGGCAGCGTTTCCCCCCAGTATGAGAGTGAAAATAATGTCTGTAGACATTACCAAATATTCCCTGGGGGCTAAAATTATCCCAATTGAGAACCATTAGAATGAAGACATCATTCTTGTTCAAATAATTAGCGCTTTTTTTAAAAACTAAGGTAAAGTAACATTAAGAATTAAAAGTTACCAAAATCAGCTGTTTTTGACCATTACAGTATTGTTATATTTTGCTTTTTATAATAGAGATTATTTCCTTTTCTTGTCTCTAAGCTCTCCTTTCCTCATCTCTAAGCTCTACAAGGACAGGAATTATGTCTTGTTCACTCACAACGTTATCTCCTGTTCCTAGAAAAATATTCCTGAAACATTTTAGGTATTAAAGAATATTTTATTTATTCATTCATCTGTCCAATACACTGGATCCAGGACACAAAGACCCTTGCACATTTGTATTGCTATTATTTGGATGAATGTCTCCTCAGTGTCCATACGGAAAGCCTTGTTTCCCAGGGTGGCTCTACCGAAAGGCATTATAAGCTCTTAATTGTTCCGGCCTATTTGGAGCTGTGAGTTCCTGCGCCGTTCTCTGTCTCCTTCTTAGCTTGGGATATGCATTGATGGTATAATATGCTATCTTTGACTTGAGCCTCCAGAACTGCAAGCTTAAATACGTTTCTTCAAAATTAGTGAACATTTTGTTGTAGTGACGCAAAGCTGACTAATACGTGTGTGTGTGTGTATGTGTGTACATATATGAAGGAATGGAAACTCTCTGCTTAAAATTATTTTAATAATAACCACTGATCATCTATGTATCTGATAGATTCTTTAAGTATATAGACAATGTTCATTTCCCCCAAATAGTTACTTTGCTATATGAATAAGATGCTCTTTCCAGCTGCTTATATTATAATATGTGATACAAAATACAATTTTTAAAGTTATAACTATTAAAGATGCTTTAGATAATTTTTTCATATTTTAATGTGCAGATAAATCACCTCAAGAGCTTGTTACATGATTTAGCAGGTCTAAGACAATGAGATTTAATAATAAATAATCTAATTCAGTAATTCAGTAATCTAATAAACCAATGCTGACTGACCACTTATGAATAGCAAAGGTCTAGGGCTACAGATCCACTACTCGTGTGCGACTAAATTTAAATTTATGTGATTAAATTTGAGTAAAATTCAAAATGCATTTTCTCATTTTTGACTAATTACATTTCAAATGCTTATTGCCACATATTGCAATTGGCTCCTGGATTACATATCAACAATATAGAACATTTCCACATTCGCAGGTATTTCTCTCAAAAGTAGATTAATAGGTATTGGGTGATTCACAGAATTGTTTGTGAATTTTGGCTAGACCTGGAAATGCATGAAATACGATTGGGATAGAAGAAACACTCGGTATGGAAATACTACAGTAAGCGTTCTCACTAGAAATACGTGTGGCTCTAGATTGAAAGAGACCTAGCATCGAAACCTGCCTTTGACATTTATAAGCTTCTCAGTTTTGAGGGAATTACTTAAACTCTCCTAACTTTGGTTTACTCAGTGTAAAAGTGTCTGTCCCAAGGTAGGCATGGCATGTATCTGTGAAAATATTTGCCATGTCAGTCTCAGTCTTGCAAACATACCTTTCCATCTCAGATTTTGTGTCACTTAATCCCTACTTATAGTCTCATTGCTGTCCTTGACTTTCAAGTTTAGAGTTATGAGTCACCAAAACAATTCTGGCCCAATATGGCCTATATTTGGAACAGTTTGCTAAACTTCCCATCACAAGGTAGTGAAATCCCGGAATTAATGTGGAAGACCTTGAATATCAGGCTCAAGGGTCAGTTTCCATTGAATAGACAGTGAGGAGATAAATAATGCTTTTGAGCATATCAAGGTAAACAAAGAGTAAGAATTTTTCCCCAAATCATTCCTTCTACTAGTATGTATTTGCAGTGCATAATTCCATTAAATTTGGGATGTTCATACATGTACATACCATGTTGAGATGGGTTCTGGAAACATTAACAGTATATGGGCATGTCCAATCTATGGGCTGCCATTTTTACCTTTGATTTTTTTAATGTTGTAATAAAAGATTTTAAGGAGGTTTTAGTAACTCTATATGTGCATTAGCTACATTACATATTTATGTGTGACACAAGACAGTTTCTCTTCACTCCAAAAAAAAGGTGAGACAATGGTAGGCCATAGGTTAGATATGTCTGTAAACATTTTTCCCCATTTTATTGATATGTATAAGTGCAAAATTTAAGGTTCACAATGAAGTTGAGTATTTTGTGCACATACATATCTTGTCAAGGTGACAAGGACTCTCCTGCTTTCCTTTTGTCTCTCCCCCTACCCATCTCTCCCTCCCTCCCCAGCCTGCCTCCCTGGTTCACTTTGTTTTTCGTTTTAAGTTCCATGAGATAGTTGTGATCTGGGTTTCTCATATCAGAGAGACCATTCGATGTTTCACCTTCTGCTTCTGACTCACTTCGCTAAAATTTTAACATAAATTAGTTATGAGTAACATAACTGAATAGAAGGCTGGGGATGTGAATAGAAGAGTTAGTGGGGTCACATCAGAGGAGAGCCTTACCTACCTTGTTAAGAAGTTTACACTTTGTCTAGTGGCGTATAGAAAAGGGACAAGGGCCTCTAAATAAGAATTTACTCATCACCAGGCCTTCTGGTTGGAGAGGGGGAGAGGTTGAAGGGAGTAAGATTGGATGCAGGTAGGAGGGCAGGGACAGATGCCTGAGAGATCAAACACCAGCACTGGACGATTGCGTGTGCAGGACAGTCATGCCATCCAGAGCACAAACTTTTAAAAGATATCACAAGGTGCAGTTGGTTTTGTATGTACGAAATTGTCATGTTTCAGGAGGGCATCAGCAAATGGGTATCTACTGAGCAGTTACAAACACAGATTTAGAACTCATTGAAGAGAATCTGCCTGGATGTGTTTGTTAATCTGGAGCTCTTTGCATGGATGTTATAGTGAAACTCAGAGGATTACTGACACTGACAATAATATGAGTGTAATGTGGGTAAAGGAATACTAAGAAAGAAGTTTAAGTAACAACCCTTGCATCAGTCAAGACAGGCCAGGTTGTGACAGCTAAAATCAAAGAAGTTTCACTGCTTCAACACAAGGGAGATTTATTTCTTACCTATGCAAAGTTCCACAGGCTTCAAAGTTCAAGTTATCTTTCCTCCGTGTGTTGCTTCAAAGAGCCAGACTGTGCTCCCCATCTGTGACTCTTAAATATAATCCTCTAGAACTCTAGAAAGGAGAGGAAGCTGGACATTTGTGAGAGATGCTAGTCGCTACCACATCCATTTAATAAATTAGAATGAGATCAAGAGAAATAGGAACAGGGTAGTTCAGTAGCAGAAGAGTGTACCGTTATGAATGCCAAGGGAAAGGAACTACCCGAAGGAACGGATTGCCGGCAGAGTGCTGCAAGGACTTCAGAGAAGGCTCAAAACTATTTGCTTGTTTGATTACTTGTCTGTTGTGCCAAGGATACGGCCCGAGACAAGAACCTTAGCACTGAGCATAATCCCCAGGCCCAGGCCCACACCTCATGATCAGTGAATTTGGCCCTTGTGAAGTCACCACTGATTTCTTATAATAGTTATGAAATCACAGATGACAAACCTACACCTAGAGCTTCTGTCCCTCACTCGTCTCCCTTCACCACGATGAACATTTTCATTCTTTGCTTTTAGAAGCTCAAGCTTTTTAGTAAGGAGGTAATAAAGAATAAGCCAGGGACCAGATGAGGGAGAGCTCAAGAATCAGAAGGGAAAAAAAGGTTTAGAATATCTTTTGTGAGAAAAGTGGTAAAAATCAGTAAGACATGAAGGATCATTGAGTGTTTAGCTTACATTCCTTGAAGTAACATGGGAGCTGGTTTCAGTCAGCAGTTTTCTGTGGTTTTCCGCTAAAAATGCTCAGCTACCCTTTAGCAGAAACTTAGGAAAGTATACTACCTATTCCAAGGATGAATATTACGGTCATTTTCTATTGCTTTGTAGCAAATAACCACAAATTCTGCAGCTTAAAACAACACACGCATAATATCTCATTGTTTCAGAGGATCAAGATCCCGGGCATGGCTTGACTGAGGTCTCCTTTCCATTGTCTCACCAGGGTGCAATCAAGAAGCTAGGTTTTAAGACTAGTCTGGAGGCCCAGTTATTGAAAAGTCCACTTCCAAGATCACTCATGTTTTCAGCAAAATATTGGACAAAAGTCCTCTGCTCTTGCTACAGGACACTAAGTTATTAGCTTCAAGGTTCTATCCAGATTTTGCGTGTCAGTTTACAACATGACTGCTTGCTTCTTCTGAGGGAGAAGCAGGGGAAAGGGAAAGAAGGAAAGAAGGAAGGAAGGAAGGAAGGAAGGAAGGAAGGAAGGAAGGAAGGAAGGATAGTTGGTAAGAAAGAGTAAGAGACAGACTGCAAGCAAGATAGAGACACAGAAAATGACACAATATTCAAATTGACATTCCCATCACCTCTGCTGTATTTTATTAGAAGCTAGTGACAGGTCCCAGCCACACTCAGAGGGAGAGGTTCGTACAAGGGCATGAACACCAGAAGGCGAAGCTCATTGGGGATTACCTTAGGGTCTGCCTACCAAAGGAACTGACAAGGTGAGAATGGCAGGGCATCAAAAGTGCAAAAGATTTAGTACAATGTGGAGTTGATATCAGTCACGGTGCTGGCAGGAAGCAGCTGGCAACTCTGAAACCCGGTGACTTAAATTTTTTTAAATAAAAGATCTACCTGCATTTCTAAAGTTGTGAGCAGGCTTTAAGGGAATCAGAGAAGACATAAGGTATACCTGGCTAGTAGCCCGCAGGAGCAGCCGCTGGCCCTGCTTCAATCTAACCAGATGAGGAGAGGGACTCCACAGAAGAATGGATGAAGCACTTTTGAGATGTACTAACACAACTAGCCTGTGATAGTCTGGCAGAAATGGAGCTGAAAGACTAAATGCCCTACCCTTACTCTTTTCTAGCATGTTGTTAGGCTTTCTCAATGGCCAGATTAAACCAGCCTGCAGAAAACACAGATAGGCCTCCCATACAACACAACAAAGTAAAGAAGTGTCAGATGTGTTTACAGAGGAAAACAAAACATATATAGCGTATTGAGTAGTTACTGGAAATTCTGAGCATGCATTAACAGGGTAAGCAATGAAATCATGGTAGAGCAGAGGAGGATGAGAAAGGCAGAATGGGGGTCGGGATGGGAATATGAAAACAGACAAAAAAAAAAAAAAAAAGGAAAGTCACCAGGAAGAGGTGATCTCAACTGTAGAGGGTTTAAAACCCAAGCTGAAGCCAAGCACAGTGGCACATGCCTGTAATCCCAGCACTGGGGAGCCTGAAGCAGGAGGATTGCTGTGAGTTCAAAGCCAGCCTACGCTACATAGTAAGTTCAGGACCAGTTTGAACTACAGAGTGAGATCCTGTCTCAAAAAAAAAAAAAAAAAAAGCTGTTTTGCTGTTTTGAACTGTAACAAGGCCTGTGCACCTGTACCAAAATTAAAGAGAAGTGAAATTGTTAAATATAATCTCAGACATGCATTATTTGAGAAGGTAAGAGAAATAGGCTTATTTAATTTAAAAAAAAATATCAAGGAAGGACTGCCTATAAGGAAATGTTTTATGCTGGGTTTGAAGGGTTTGAATTTCAAGCTCTATACTTTGAAGTGCGGGGTTTATCTGAGTTAAGTTGTGAGCCCATCTTTTGTGCTGTCTTGCCTCCCAGCCATTGTGGTGATTAAAAATCTTACCCAGAATTAGTTTCCCCAGCCAGAGAAAGCCAGGGTTTGGCAGGAGAGTTATGCATTTAATGGGTGATATTGGGGTATGTTATCATAACCAAGTTGGCCTCAAAATGTTAGTGCATGGATTACCTGTCACTGGAAGAAATGACAGCAGATATTTAATTCCTTTTAGTCATTTCCATGCCTCCTGAGCTGATTTGTTTCTTCCAATGTCACCTTCACGTTTGTCTCTTCCCTGTAATTGAGTAATCTCGTGTATTAATATTGACCTGACAAAAGTAGCACTGAGACGGAAATATAAAATCACAAGCAGCCTAAAATATACTTTCGAGTGAATAAAAATAACTTGGGGATCATTCTCTAATTGGGATTGTTGACTTCACCGATTAAAAGGTGGCAGGACATTTCTTTTTGCCTTTCTTAGTCTTCATGATGTTTTTCCTTTCTCCCTAATTTCTGGGCAGAACATATCATGTTGTAATATTTTGTACCATTGAAAAGAATAAAAAGAAATTAAGCAACCTTCACTATCAGTTGTGTGTGTGTGTGTGTGTATACATTTTAATCTAAAATCAAGTGGCTGATACTGGTATTTTGGGGGTGACTGATTGCTTTAGCTTTAAAATAAATAGCTACATAACTTTTATATCTCAATTTCTTATATTTGAAACCTAATCTGATTTTACATCCAGGACTAATTGTTAATTTTTTGGCAATAAGCATTAAAATAGAGGCATTGCAATTTAGATACCAAAATGTTGGTGTCAAATTACCAGCTTATATGAATTTTTAAATGACCAAGGAAATTTTTAACACTTTAGCTTCAATTTTTATACTATTGAGGTTTAATTTCAGCCTCTCACAAACCGTGCATTGAGTTCACTTTGTCTGAATTATTTACCACAGATACATTTCCGTGCATGTCCGTAGTTGTATTTCCTGCATGGCACGGAGAGGCTCCCAGGCTTCTTTGTATTCAGCTGCAAAAGAAAAAAAATTACACCACTCCATTTCTTGCCGAGTTGCCTACACAAAAGTCACTATTCTATAAAGATTCCCTTCTAAAAGCTAATTCTGAAGCTGTTAATGGAAAGAATCAGAGCAAGTGGCATGTGTTGTAAAACACACAGTTTAAGACAATCTTGCCCACTCACTTGTAAGAGCTACGTGATGAAGCAGTGCGTTCTTTGTAGGGGCTTCCACGAAGCCTTTGACTTCAGTTGCTCTAACTGGTTTGTGGAAATTTTTTCTAAAGTGTAGATTGACTCCCGAACACAAACACCAATTGATGGTGGGGGAACATAACACATTTTCCATTGTTTTTCAGCCCAGTCACAAACATTTTTCAGACTTCCCCTTATTCCTGAGGTCAGAAAGCGTGAGTGGAAAAAAAATAGTGGTGTCTCTTTTCTCAACACATTCTGATTCCAAGTGCCCATGGGAGGAGTGACAAGGAAAGGAGTTCGCGTTGCTGAAATAATGGGATTCTAGAAAAGGGGCAAAGGTTCTCAGACGATTTATACAGACTTTGAAACAATCTATTCACAGGCAATTATTTCCCAAAGCCTGCAGAATATCCTGAAACATTCTTAACTTGCAAGCTAAGAGCTAGATGATAGGAAACAGGCAGATTTTGTGAAGTTAGGCAAGAGATCTAAGGAAGGAGGGAAAGGGAAACAAAATTGTTAAGGTGAGATATATTCTATGCACCCATTCTTCAAGATGAATGGGATTATTACATATCACATACATATAAGATTTTTTATATGCACCTATTCCTCAAGATGAATGGGATTACTATATGATATGTGATAATAAATATGTATGGGAATAAATATTCCAAAGTCACAACTAAAAACAGTGAAATACTAGAATATAAAGTACTTGAATGTCAAAGACTTTAATTTTTGAAAGCACTTGATTTGTATTCTAAAGGCGTAAATTTCTTTTTTGATCTTACTTTTAATGATACATAAAATAGTGCATATTATGGTTCCATGTAACATTCTGGTAAATGTATGGATTGCATACTGTTGAAATCAGGTTTTATATATATTTCTCCTCTCAAATATTTGTTATTTCTTTATGATATAAAGCCTTCAACGTTTGCTTTTCTTGCTCTGTGAAACATACAGTGTATTATTGTTATCTGTAGTCACTGCACTGCACATAAGCACACCAGATACTCTTTCTTCAGTGTAATTATAACTTATGACCCTTCGGGCTGGAGGAATACCACAGCGATTAAAGCACTTGCCTCGCAAGGACAAGGCCCAACACCATGTAAGCTGGGCATGGTGCAGTACACCTGTAATCCTGGTACATGGGAGGCTGAGGTAGGGGGATTGTTGTGAATTGAAGGCCAGCTTGGTGTAGATAGTGAGTTCTGGTCCAGCCTGGATTACAGAGTGTCTGTCCAGAAAGAAAGAGAAAGAGAGAGAGAAGGGAGGGAGGGAGGGAAGGAAAAGAAGGAAGGAAGGAAGGAAGGAAGGAAGGAAGGAAGGAAGGAAGGAAGGAAAACTCACTACCTGTTAATCTGTTTCCATTCCTTCACCTAGCCAAATCCACAGCCTGTAGTAATCACCATTTTATTTTCAACCTCTGTAAAATCAACTTTGGAAAATTCTACATATGATTAAGATCATGAACTGTATGTCTTTCTGTGCCTGGATAATGTTACTTTACATAATGGTTTCCAGTTGTATCCATGTTGCTGTCAATGATAATTTTTCACTCTTTTTTGTTGATGTGCATATGTGCCACGATTTCTTTATCATTTAATCAGTTGACAGGCAATTGTTTTTTTTCCCAGTCTTGGTAAAGATATATGTGTCTAGGAATTTGTCCATTTCTATCAAGTCATCAAATTTTTTGCAACATAGTTGTTCGTAAGAATGTCTAACAAATTTTTGTGCTTTTGTACTTCTATGATATCACTTATAGTGTCTTTGTTTTCATTTCTGATTTTGAGTCTTTTTTTTAGTCTAGCTAAGTGTTTGTCCATTTTGTTTAACCTTTTCAATGAACCAGCTTTGTTTCTCTGAATTTTTATCTTTACTTTAGTCAACATTCATTCACTTCTACTGTAATCCCTATTATTTCTTTCTACTAATTTTGGGTTTGGTTTGTCCTTCTTTGGTTACTTGATACGCAAATGCAATTGAAGGTTGTTTATTAGAGATCTTACTAGTTTTTTGACGTGTGAATCACCTGCTATAAATTTCTCTCACAGTACGAGTTTTTCTTGTTGCTATAATTTTTTTCTAATTAGATAGTTCATATAATTTCAACTTTAAACATTTTTGAGAGTTATTTTATAGCCTATCATGTGATCTATCCTGGAGAATGTTCTTAGAGCTACTGAGAAAAATGTATTCAGCAGCTGTTGAGTAAAGTGTTCTTGGGTAGGTTCGCTTGGCCTTGGGTACAATGTAATTCTAATGTTTCTTTGTTACCTTTGTGTCTGGATGATCCGTCTCTTGCTAAAAGAATTAAAATCCCCAACCCTTACTGTATTTAAATATAGCTATTCTTTTAGTTCTATTAATATTTGCTTTATGTATTAGAGTGCTTTGATACTAAATGCATATATTTTTAGAATTGTTATTTTCTTTCCCTTTCTCCTTCACCGTTTTTTTTCTTTTTATTTTTTCCCCACTATTTTTATTAATATACAGATGTAATACATAGTATTTACAATGAATTTGGGTGTTTCGTCACTGCTTTTGAGGGAAATTGAGTTTCTTGGAATCAATATGTCGTTGGATCTTATTTTTTTTATCCACAAAGTCATGCTATGTCTTTTAATTAGATAATTTAATCCATTGACATTTAAGAAAATTGTTGACGGGTGAAGTCTTTCTAAAGCCAGTATGTAACACGTTTTCTGGTTTTGTTACAATTCTTTCTCCTTGTGTTACAGTCTTATTTTAGGATTAGGTTAGTGCTCCAGTAGCATATATTAATTCTTTGCTCATTATTTTTGATTTGTCTATTATAGACTTTTGGCTTTGTGGTTACTTAAAAAGCATACAAAACCATCTTTTGATTATAAGAAGTTATTTTGAAATTACAGACATCTGACATCGTAAAGATCAAAAACAAAAAGAAACAATCTTAACAATATTCTCTGCTTGCATTCCACTTACCCAACTCCATATTTTGGATTTCTGTTATCTCATTTTATGTCCTTCCTTGTTGCCTATCTCTTAACATATTAATACAGTTATTTTTAATTATATTTTGCCTTCACACTATAAATACGACTGATTTATAGAACCTGCTTGCAATATTAGACCATGCTGAATTGGTTTATATAAAGTTATTCTTACCAGTGAGTTTTATATCTTCCCGTATTTTGTTCTTACTAATGAGTGTCTCTTTCAGTTTTGTCACTTCTAGTTTTAACATTTCTTCTAGGACAGTTGTGATAAAGATATGTTCTCTCAAATGTCTTCAGAATGTGGTGGTGGAGTGCAAGTGGAAAGTTTTTTTGGTTTTTTTTTTTGTTTGTTTGTTTGTTTGTTTGTTTTTGTTGAGACAGGGTCTCCGCTCTGTGGTCCAGGCTGGTCCTGAATTCACTTCAGAGCCCAGGCTGGCCTTGGACTCACGGTAATCCTCCTGCCTCAGCTTCCCGAGTGCTGGGATTACAGGTATACGCCACCACGCCCAGCTTATGTGGTGCTGGGGAATTGAACTCGGGTACTTAGCGCTTGCCTTAGCGCTTGCTCAAGCGCATTAACCACTGAACCATTCCTCCAGCCCCGGAAAGTTTTCTTATTAGTGCGTTTTCTCTTCTTGTGTTGGTGAACTTTATGATAACGTTAAGTGGCTGTCATTTCAAAATAGATTTCCTTTGTCTGTGAATGTCTTTATTGTTCATTATGTATAGAGGAAGTTGTGTTTTGTACAATATTGTCTGTTCACTTTTTTTTTTCCTTTTTTTACTGTGAAAATCCCATGCCTCTCACTCCTGGTCTGTAAGATTTCTACTGTGATGTCTGCTGTCAGGTAGTTAGGGACACTTTTGTGTTACTTCCTCTCTTTCAGCCTTGAGAACCCTTCACTTTTGAGAGCTTGATTATAAGATTTCTTGGGGCTGAATTGGTTGAGTTCAATTCGAATGGTGACTTTTGACCCTAGTGTACCTGCATATTTTTATTCTTCTGCAGAAGGGAAGTTTTCTATTATTATTTCTTTGAGAAAGCTTCTATCCTTTTTGCATGTTCAAGTTCCTTGTGAACTCCAAAATCCTGAATACATGCCCGTTTATTACTATCTCACAGTTCCTATAAGCTTTTTTTATTATTCTGCATTCCTTACTCTTTCCTTCTCGAAATACGTACTTCCAAATAACCTATCTTCAAATTTACTAAATTTTGTTTAATCTTCTTCACTATTCATGCTTTCTGTTTTTAATTCGGCTTTGTATATTTTACAATTCTCCTTGTAGAATTTAATTCTAGTCAGCGTAACTTTCAGCTACATTATTTAACCCTTTATAATCTCATTTGCTTATTTTATCCTCTTTTCAGTTTGTGTTATATTGATATGTACATTGGTGCATGTTAATACTATATAATGGTGGAGTATGTTTTGAGAAGTGCGAGGAACCTGCTTACTGATTTCTATAGTGATTGCACTGAATTACATTCCTACTAATAATGCAGGAGGGTTCCTTTTTTCCCATATTGCTACCAATGTTCGTTATTTTCTTTTTGTGTATGTGTGTTCTTGATGAGAGTCCTGACTGAAGTAATAATTTGCATTTCTTTTGTAGCTAAAGATGTTGAACATATTTTTATGCTTTTTGCCCATTGAACTTCTTCTGAGAAGGATTTGATCAGTTCATTTTCTCAGTTTTTTTAAATGGGCTCATTTTTACGTGTTTTAGTTTTTTAATATTTTATGTATTGTAGGGATTAATCTCCCTCTGATTCTTTCAGAGACCATTGTTTGCTTAAGGATATATTATTCAACCTTCATGTGGTTGTATACTGTTTGTGGTTTCTTTTGATCTTGGGTTTTAGTTTCATTCCATTATAATCTGATAGGATGAATGAGTTTAAGTTTTTGAATTTATTGAAAGTTTTTTTATAGTTTAAATACAGTGTATTTGGGGAAATGTTCTATTTGATACTGAAAGTGTATTCTGTTGATGTTGAATAAAATGCTTTGTTGATATTTGTCTATTTGGCGTATAATGTAGTTTAGTACTGAAATTTCTTTATTGAATTTGTGTAATTAACCTCTTTGTGATAATCAGGTTTCGGATTTTCCCACTATTATTGTATCAGGGTCTGTTTGTAATTTTATGTAAATAGTTTTTGTTTTATGTATTAAGTGCACTGATGTTCAGTGCATACATATTTTACGGTTGTTATTTCTTCTTGTTGAATTCTCTTTACCAATATGTAGAAGTCCTTATTTTTTCTGGCCAGTTTTGGCAACAAGTCTACCTTTTCAGATATACATATAGCTTTTCTTCATTGTTTTCAGGCTCCAGCTGATTGTAGTAACATTTTCTCTCCTTTCACTTTGAGTCTGTGTATATAGTTGCAGGTAAATTTTGTTTTCTGCAGACTGTATAGAAACAATTCTTATTTTTTGATCCACTCTGGCCATTTGTATCATTTAATTTGAGAGTTATGTCCATTTTTATTATGTGGTATTATTGAAAAGTGTGTAATACTTCTCGCCATTTAGGTGTTTTTTCGTGTTTGTGTGTGTGTTTGTTTGATTCATGCCAGTTATTCATATATTTACCTTTTCTCCCCATGAGATTTACCCTTTCCCCTTGTCTAGTAGTTATCTTCTTGTTCTGTGTTCAGGATTCCCTTGAGCATTATACGCACGGCTGACTTGGTTGTATTGAGTTTCTCTCATTTATAATTACAGGGAAGGTCTTTATTTCTCTTTCAATTGTGAAGGATAGATTTTCAGAATATACTAATCTGAACTGGCCATTATTCTCTTTCAAAGCTTGAAAAATGTCTTTTTAAGCCCTTCTGACCTTTAAGATTTTGTTGAGAAATTTGTTATTCTGGTGAGTTTGCATGTCTCTAGCTGCTTTTAATATTCTTTTTTTATTCTGCATTTCTGACATTTTGACTATGATGTGTCAAGGGGGCGGGGGTTGTTTTCAGGCTATGTCTATTTATAGTTCTAAATGCTTCCTTTGTTTGGTTGTCCATGTCATTCAACAGATTTGGAAGATTTCCTGCAAACCTATTTCAGTGAATAGATTTTTTTCTGTACATTATCCTGTATTTTTTAAATACCTTCTTCCATGCCAAAGAACCTAAGGTCTATATGTAGGTTCTTACTCTTATTCTTTTGGTTCCTTCTGAGTGTTTTAGCAGTTCCACTTTGTCTCCATCTCATGATATCCTTTCCTCTGATTCATTTTGTGTACTCCTAAATTTTCAATTAATTTTATTATTGACTTGTTGGTTTTAAATTGGCAGGTTTTCTGCTTTGTTATCTCTTCAATGAAGTGGTCTTTCGTGTGCTATGCTGCCTTCCTTAATTCATACAGCTGCTTATTTGTATCTTCTTTGAGCTCCTTGGGAATTCTAGTAATCAATTCATTCAGCTCCTTATTTGTTTAAACATTGATGCTATTATTTTAACAATAAGTTCTTAATATTTTTCATCTTCAGTTTCACTTCAGTATCACTGAATCAACCTTTGGGGAATTGTGTATTCTTAAGTCATTTTGTTGCCTTATTTTCTCGTTCCATTTGTGTTTCTATGGTGAGGTGTATAGAACAGTTCTGTAGACTGTCTGTTTCACTGATTGTGTGGTTCTTTTCTGTAAATGGCACTTTCTTTTGCGTGTGCCCTCGGTTGTGGGTGCACTCTATGTGGGAGATTCTGCTCAGCCCATGATGGTGTTTAGCTTCAGCCCCTCAATTGAGTTACAGGTAGAGAGTAATTACTAGTAACATTAATACTTGAGAGAGTATCCCTGAGTTATCTGGCACTCAAAAACTTGATAGTAAAGGTTTCCACTATTTCAATAACCATAAAAAAGACAGAGAGCACAATACAGTACAGTAGGCTGGAGAAAATTAAGTACTAATGTTATTCAAGGTATTTCAAATAGTATGTAGATAAAAGAGAGATAGAATTTTAAAAAGAATATAATTATGAAAATTATGAAAACTAGGTGATGGTAAGAATGATAATATAATAAAATCAAAAATAAAAAAGGGAGAAGCTAGAGAAGTAGAAGCAAATATGTGGAGGGAAGTAAAAAGAATAGAGAAAGAAAGGGAACATAAATGGGAGGCAAGGGAGGAGATTTTCAGCCAATTTCTTACCAACAGTCAAGTATAGTTAAGTATTTTTAAGGAGAAACCATCACATCAGTGTGGGAGTATGTGACAAGGTGAGGTGTTATGGGAAAAAAAAAAGCAGAAAACTAATACCCACATATATGTATATCATAAGAGCAACCCCTTTCATATAAAACAAATTCTAAACAAAAGAGAAAAAAAGGAAAAACAAGCAAAAAAGAAGACCAAAAAAAAAAAAAAAACCCAAAAAAGTTTCCCTGCTTTGCTAATGGGAAGGAATGCCCCAGTGCAGTTGTTTTTGTCGTTGTGCTATTGGCTGCTGCCTGGCCTTTAGATGGCTGTCTAGGATCTTCTAGTGTTCCTGTATCCTGCCCATCCAGGTTCACTGATCACCCTTGGTCAAATCAAGAAAGGGATTGTTCTGATAAACAGGAAGAGGTTTTTATCCGGAGCTTCAGGGAAGGTGGTAGAGTTGAAAATAATCTCAAATCATCACCTGTCTATTATACTCAGCAAAGGCCTTTCATAGAAGTACAGTACAGGAGTGATTGCTTACTTCCAAACAATTTCTTGAATTTGCAAAATAATTTAGGTTACAATTAGTTGCTGGAGAGGATGTGTGTTAGGTATTTTCTATTTTTTCCCTGTCCCTTCTCCCTGGAGGTCCACACCCAGCTTCCAGGGGAAGGGATGTGGTGGGTTAATCCTCTTTTCCCTAGCTGGCATCTACGTATATATGGTATGGTACTTCTCCTGTGCTTTCAAGGGAAATAGGGTAGAAAATATCTCCACACCTGAAAAAGAACCCTAATTTTTAAATGCTGTCCTGCCTATATGGTTCTCAAGGCCATTGAATGAGGTTTCTAGTTTTGACCTCATAGGAGGCTTCACCTCATCTGTTTATCTGTTTCTGTCTTTCAGCGGGTCTGCGCTTCTGTCCCTGGGACTGTGAGACTACTTTTCAGTGGCATCCAGAGTTGGAAGGAGGTCACCTGAGCTCAAACCAGCTGTTTCTCTTCAGCCGCCAGTGACGGTAGGTCCCATTTATGGGAGATATCTGATTTTCTCTGATTTTTTTTGCCACTGAACTGATCACTGAGATGTGCCCACCTCTGGCTGCTTCCTCTGAAAGTTTTGCGGATTTCACAGAATGGCTTATTCTCAAATCTGTGCTAGAAGCTGGGACTAGGAGTGAAGAATCACTTTTCTGTTACCTTCTCAGGCTCTGAGTCATGTCCTAGTGTCGGGCACAGAGGACAGGGATGGCTGAGGTGGTCACCCAGCTATGGCTGCCCTTCTGACTACTTGCCCCTGAGAAGTTTTGTGTATTTCATAGAATGGCTCCATTTTCAGACCTGTGCTGGAATCAGGCTGTGAACACAGACGCACCATCAGAACACACTGGCCATGTTCCAGTGAGAAAATGGCTCGCCTTGGTGTACCCTGAGGGTGATTGAGGTTTCGGTGAGAATCAAGCTGTGGCCACCGTACTGGCTTCTTCCTTAAACTTTTTTTTTTTTGGGGGGGGGGTGGCGTGTTTCACAGAATGGCATGGTCTCCAGACCTGCGTTGGGAGTGGCATCCAGGTTAGGGGTGTCTTTGCTTCTTACTCTAGTTTCCCCTCTTTTCCCCACTTCATCTGCTTGCTATCCCATTTATGCTGTATTGCAGGGTTGCTTTCCCTACTGTCTCATGTAGCCGTGCACTGACTGGCTTTGGTACATATCTCAGAGCAGTCTGTGAGTGTCCCTTTCTCTGTGCTGCCACGATGATTTCTCCACTCAGTATATTTTTACCCTTCAGAGACTCTGCTTGACTTTAAAAATCGATTTCCATCACTTTAAGTTTCTCTGTTAGAATATTGAAACATTTTCTGTGTTTCCTTTAAGCTCATGTAATTTCCTTAAGAGTTGCTTAATTTTTCTTTAACATAGGAGTTCTTCTATACTATTACCAGCTGCTTAAATCTATATACTAAGGTATTTGCTGCTAATCAAATCAAGGGAGGCTATTTACTTTGGTAGAAAAGATAAAAGGGTTTATTCAAAACTAGCTCCAAAAAGATGGAGGTACCTATTTGCCTCAAATCAACATCTTTCTGTGTACAGGTGTAAAAGAAACTTTTCTGTCAAGGAACAGTGGGGACAGGGAATATGATAAAATACAAGACGTGCCGAGGCCTGTTTCTTCCTTCCTGGATCCCAACTTATCCCTCTTTGCTTACGGGAATGAAATTAGACTAGACTTCCTGATGCCAGCATCTGCACATTATCCATTCATATACACAAAGGATGGGTTGCTAGTTTGTGCCTTAGGCATGAAGAAGTATGAAGAAGCCATTTCTATCTAGAGGAAAGACCTGTAACCTTTGAAGTTCCCCTTTGCTCTGCCAGTTACAGTACAAATCACTGCCTGGTCAGTTTCTGGCAACTTATTTTGAGTGTCGTGAGAGGTCACAGTTTGCTGAGGGCACTGGATTCTTGTTAGCATGTGACATCATTTGGATATCTAAGAATTAGGTATTTATTCTAGACCTTTTAATTTGGCTTTATTTGTGCCTCTCTTTTGAGAAACTCTAAATAGACTGCTTATATTCTCTGACCTGCATTCAATTCCACTAGTGCCACACTTAATGGTGTCCAGGTCCAGATGTTGCAAGAGACTAGTGTTGGTGTATCGTCACCATCTCAGTACTAGAGGACAATCTAAGCCAATTTTTTCCACGTACACTGTTATTGCATTGTTCACAAGGAAGCAGGATAGTGTTTCTATAGTGCTGACGCTGGATTATTGTCTCATGAAATCTAGAAATGAAATCATGGATGAAGGAGGCAAGTTACAAAGTGGATTTATTGGTAAATATGAGGACAGAGGTAAATAAGAACAGAAAACTAAAAGCTTCCACTAACTGGAATGCAATGTGAAAAGAAGCTCCTTGCCTGTGGGCGTTTATAGGTGAGTTTGGTAAAGGATCTGTCCCACACTAAGCCACTTGATTGGTAAGATCAGTTGCTAAGCAGGTTCTGAAGTCCTCCTCTTTTAATATATTCATCCAGTTGTCTTTCTAATAGTTCTAGGAAGTTTCTGTCTGCATACTGTCACATGGGGCAGCCACCTACTGTTCTTGTAAATTCTCTATTGATCTTGTTTTCCAGTAAGTTCTCCATTTCTGGAGAACCCCGTTATCTTTACCTGCCTATATTCTGAGGATCTCCTGTCATAGTAGTAACTACAAACAGTAATTTGTGTTCCTAATTCTGTCCCTGCATTAGATAGTTACTGGCCTGTAGTCAGTTACTGCATGTTTTGTCTAAGTACTGTGTTACACTTATGGCCACCAATGCCATCCAGATAAACACAACACTAGGGCTAGACCAAAGTCCACTCTGCTCTGAGACACTTATTTCCAAAGTAGACTCACGGCCCAAGACTGCTGCCGTCAGTCATAAGGAATGATATTTATAGCTGAAATAGAAGCCTAGTAGAGTGAGGCTAAATATTTTCTCCTGGCATTCGAACTGTTCCAGAGATTCCATTTGCAGGAAGTCCTGGGTCATCAGGGTAATAACTGAAGTTCCCTGAAAATAGCCTCACTCACAATGAGCCTACTGTGAGCAGATGATTGGATTCCCTGGAGAGAACTGGATACTTTGCATAAACCAGACTGTCTTGGGCAGTCTTGCCCCTTTTTCATGGCCACATCTATCTCACCCTCTGTATCTGACTTAACATTCTGTGATAAATTCTTTGAAATGTAACATTCCTGTAATTATTGAGTGATCCTTTTAAGATGTAAAAGCCGAACTCCCAGCTTTCCACCAATCGGAGAGCTAAGAATGTCCTCAGAGAGTATCTGAGACCGATGGCAGAGACTCCTCTTCTTCAGGATGACCCGCCTAACTGACGCTTTTCACCATGTTTCCAAAAGATGCTTTGATTTATTCCTTTTTCTCTGTTCTGTAACTATAAATACGTTATGTAACTGCTAATCATTGGAACGTTCTATTTGGAAAAACCTAAATTCATTTCCCTGGCCCTGGGTCCCTCATATCTAGCTTCAGAATAACTATCTATTATTCTGTTTAAGGCAAAAGTAATGTTTTTGCCGCTGACAAGTGCCATTAGGATTTGTCCAATTTTATGTTTCACCAGCCTGGCACTGGGTTTCCGGGCAAAGTCTTATAATTACTGTTACTAGCCTATTGAAGCTAAATCTGTACCAAAGGATCACTGCCTGTCACTTGTACCCAACTCGTAATGTCATACATTGTAGTCATACTAGGAAAAAAGGTTTATTCAAAGTCAAAGCCAGCTTTCGGAGAGATGCTAAGAACAATCTCACTGAAAAGTCCCAACTCTCCATTTGTCTCTGCAAACCAAGACCTTTAAGGACATGATAGGGGGAAGAGAGGGTAACAGATTCTGGGTTACAGAAGAAGCTGTATGATCTCTTTTGGCTGGCATACTCTGATAGCCAGTATTCACATAGCTTTAGTTCAACCTTTCCATCCTTCCTCAGCCCTTCACACACCTGTAGACTTTATAGGACGGGAGGGTGAAGTCCCTGAAAAGAAAACGCTTTTCCCTTTTAGCATGCATTTACAAATCTATATCAAGGCCATTTCTTAGCTTCCAAGAAAGGAAGGGCATGGCACTTACATATAAGCTCCTCTTTCTTCACTCCTAGAATAATATAACTTTTAATTTTTAATATGCTTCCCCGCCAGTGTCATTACTACTTTGTCCTTCCCCAAGTATATGGAGTTAAATACCATCTCATGCTGCCAAGATGTGGCAGTGTCGATGCAGGCAGTCTCCTGGCCACCTAAGCTGACGCTAAGCTGTATCGTGCCTGAGTTTCACAGCGGCAAAGACTCATGTGTTCTCATGGATGGAAGCACCAGGCTCCATACCATAGCTATTGTTTTGCAAGCCAACACCTCAGTCTATCCCACTGGGGTTCAAGACTCTTTCTGCTTCCAGGGAAGTTGTGGAGTTCTGTTTGTTAAGTATTGCCCTGGTGATAGCTGTGCTCACCAAGGTTGAGGGATGGGTGGTAGAGACAGTACTAAACTTGATGCTAGCTAGGCTAGATTGTATCTGATTCTCACAGCTTCAAGGGCTTATACAGTCTTGGGAAGATGGCACATAGAAACTGCACCAGTCCTGTGCTGGAAATGATGCAGCTAAAACTTGAGCTCGGCCTACTTGTTTCCAGCGTAGTGTAGCGACTCCATCTGTAGGCACTGGCTTAGGCATCTTCTGTTTCTGCTGGAGGCGGGTCTCACTACAGCACAGCTATCCCTGGTCCGTAAAATGAAACCCTGTGCCATCTTTTATGTCCAGCTTCATAGCTGATGGAGTCCTGCCTCCAACTCTGTCACCAGAGGTTGGAGCAGGAGTGATGTGTGCACTCAGCCTCCTGGGCTAACAATTCTAGTGACCCAGGGCACAGTTATGTGGCCTGGTAGTGGAGAGTATGGGGCATTTCACTGTAGCCAGAGGAGGTCTGGTCTTACATTTAATGTCTAAGTCTTGGACTCTCTCTATCTCTCTCTCTCTCTGTCTCTTCCTCTTCTCCCCAAGTGATAGGTACCTCTCTCCTTACCTCAGTTGCTTCAGATTGGGTTCAGGGATGGCATGGGAAACTCTTCTTTCCAGTTCTGCAATATACCTCTTAATTTTCACATGCTAAAATCAGGTACTATGATATCACTTGGTTTCTTTACCTTTACCTCTGTTAAAGCAGTTTTGTGCGTGAGTAGATTTTTAACTTGGTGTGTCCATGGAGAGTAACGCTGGAAGTTCTTAGCTGCCTGTCATATTGCTTCATGTCCCCTTAATTTCTTTAATTAAAATTAACCTTTAACCTAAATTCCTTAGCATTCGTTAAAGTTTTTTAAGCCTTGGAGAATATGTACAAGTTCATTTTGATCTCAGCAAAGGAAAAACATTTCACTACCTTTGGAAATGTAAGGACAAAAAAAAACAGGCTATTTATTTTCTCAGTCTTCTCTCTTGAATCAGGTCACAGAGATCTTAGCTAAGAGTACTTCCATGATGACATACATGTCCAAATCTTACATGTTAAGATTTCAGAGAATTGAGAATGAGCAAAACATTTTGAGGCTGAAAATGTTACATAGAAATGATACACAAAGTTCCAAAAGAGGTTTGTCATTGTTGAGCCCTAGATTTGACAACCATTAATTTGTTATTAACAAGTCTTACTGTAAGTAGGACTCACTTCAGCTACAGAAAGAGTTTGTGCTGTAGACAGCCATTTCTTTAAGTGGTCTGTCAAATTGATTCAGAAAGTTAAGGGACAGAGAGATCTAATTGAATGTTTCCCATAGACCAGCTAAGCAATTATTTTCCACTACTGGTAGATGCAATTTAAGAGTTTCTAAGAATTTTTTTTTTATTCTTTCCTTTAGTATTTTTTCAAATGATCTATTAACACATAGCAGCATTAGTATTCCTTGGACCTAGCCTAGATGCTCCAGTATGATAAGCCATGTCTCACCTTAATAAAGAAAACTCGCCTCAATAAAGCTACCTTGATAGGATTTCAGAACACTGATAACATATGTTACACGCATACTTTGGTACACTGTTGCCTTGTATTTTTGATTGTTATACAGTGGGAATGAGGATTATATCATTATTCATCAAAATAATTATAAATTATTGCCCCCTGATTTTTTGGTCAGATAATGAAAATTAATGGAATTATAAATATCAGTTTATATTTTTGCAGGGGAATTTGGTGGGGGAGGATAAAGTATGTTTGTATTTTTGCAGGGGAATTTGGTGGGGGAGGCTAACATTATATTTCAGGCAGAGAATTCACTCAATGGTAGTAGATTAACTCATTGCTCCATCTTAGTTCTGTGTTAGATCCTCTCCCTGCTGTGGCCTACAGAGCTCAGCTGGAAGCCATTGGCATGTCTCTGCACTTGTTTCTCTTTTGTCCCTATTACCCCTAGTTTTCTAAACTTCTGTTTTAAGTCCTTGACATTCCTACTCCAGTAAGGAAAAAATAAATTACAGGACTATGAATCTCATTGTAAATGTGTGGGAAGACGAAACTGAACACTGATTAAGGTCACCTTGCGACCTATTCTGTGTCCTTTTGTTAAAATGTAAAAGCAAACATACAAGTGTTTAGTCTTGGAGCAGTTCTCTATACAGAGCAATGGAGAAACCCATCAGAAAAATCATATTCTCTTCCTGAGGAGGTTTTGTTTTGGTTGTTGTTGTTGTTGTTGTTGTTGTTGTTGTTGGGTTTTTTTTTTTTTTTTGCCTCTGTGATCCTAAAACCAGCAATTTTACCTTGAGGGAAAAAATGCCTTTTGCAGTTAGGTGCAAAAGCTTTTATGCCATGAATGGAAAAAATGTCTTAAAATACCAGCCATGCCCCCCGCCCCCAGATGATAAATCCTCCACTTGCTCAATTCCACTGATTATTCTGTGTGGTTGTTTATAGCCTCTGTGCTTCTAAAACATATTCTGAGATTGCCACTGAACAACAGCATTTGTCACTTAGAGTCACCAGTGGTGAAGTAAAGACTTTAATGTGTGTGGTACAAGGAAAACATTGACTTTTGCAACTGTGGTGGGAAATTTAGGATTACAGCGTAATTCCAAATGTGGATAAAACTGTACTAGTGCTTCCAAGCTGGTTGGGAAGGAAAAGTTTATATAAATAGAAAACGAGCAAAAAAAATGTACACATCAAGACACAGAATAACATATATGACAGATGTTTTGTCAGTCAGCTATTGGAACTAACAACCACAAAAAATAAACCTCATTGCATTTCCATAAGAAGCATTTATTAGCTGTGAAGCAGCTGAAATTTGGCTGATGTAGGCTGAACTCTACTGGGTTTGGTTCCATGGGTTTAATTCAGGCTTATTCTACTTGTATGTTAGGCTTGGACTAGTGGATTACCTGGACTTGTTTTTCTTAAAGTGGCAGAGCTCGAAAGGTCCCAGGAAAGAGAAAAATAAGCAATTCTCTTAATGACTTGTACCCTAGATGTTCCAATATAATATTAATTATAGAAAACTACATTGTTAAGTCCAACATTGATGGGGCAAGGAAATATATTCCTCATATGAAGTAAGGAGGGGCAGAGAGTGGATCTTTACAGAACAGTAACCTGTCGCAAGTGCAGAGGTAGCAATACCAGAGGAATCGGCATGGTAGATGGATTAAAACAGAATTTCTGAGAAATTTAGGAACAGTATGTTTTGTGGTTGAAATCTGTGACTCAAAGCTGTCTATAAAATATAAATTATTTCATGGTTTCTTTTCAGCTAGCAAAAAGATGAGTTGCAATTTTCTTGTCTCCAGTGAAAATCAGGACAATGCAGTAAGTTCTCTGAACTAGAACTTACTGAAAAAGAAAACTTCTCCTGCCATCATAAAATTAGGGCTGAGATATTTTTAGCAATATTTTATGGAGAAGTTTGCTGGTATTTAAGCTGTTTGTGAGTTCCTCCTTCACAGAGCCTGGTAATGTTTGCATCCAGTCTCTAGCCTGCATGTCTATGGGTTAAAATTGTATCTTTTTCCTTGCACTATGGCTCTTGAAGTCAGGCCTTCCTGAAATGCATTATCTCTTGATACAGTCTGAATAAGACACCTATGGGTGGTTATGGAAGGAGAGCATTTCTCTGACATTTTCACGTAGTCTTCATTTACCTCGTTCTTTAAGGGAATGCTTTATAAATCTCCATGTTATAGATTAGAATGAATATGGAATAACGAATGAGGAAGAGTGTGGAGGAAAACTCATCTTTCCTGTCAAATAGCTTTAATGGGATTAAATTTTCTGTATGATAAAAAGTCATTAACAGAAGAAGATCTAAATATAGAATTGGGACAACAGTATGTAAAATGCCATTGATTCCAACAGCTAACTCTATGACCTTAATAAACATTTTTGTATAGTAGAGTTTACTTATCTGTATATATTTTTAAAAGATTGAACTATATGGATTTCAGAATTTTAGTGCTAAAATCCTAGTTCTTTGAAACAGTAGCATACTATATTGTAGGATCAGACTAATGTACGTATGAAAAGCAAAGATGCCAAGATGGCATAGAAAAAAATGAACAGAAGTATTTGGAGACACACAAAAAATTTCAAGAAACAAGGACAGAAACACAAGACCAGGATTTCAAGGTGAGCCACTTGCTCTACCAGGCCAGCCAGCCTGTGCCGCAGCGGCCTGCTACTAAAGCTGCAGCCTGTACCAAAAGGAGCACTCACCTTATTATCAGAGGCAAAATAATGTTGAAAACAGAGCTTTGTGGAAGATAGTCTCTCATTTCACACACTGGTAGTTCGTAGTTTTAGTTTGATGCTTTAAGTTCCTGGATGTCCATATCATAGAAAATATTTTTTACCTGTCCAACATTTTCTCCTTCATTGTAAGATTTGCTATCTTTTAATCTCCTTGGGGTTATAATTTTTTTAAAGAAAGAGAACATTTGATTAGTTACACTAAATCCTTGATATGACTTGGAAAATATTTCCCGTAAGGAACTCCTTACTTTGATTTTCAGTATAAATCATCAGCATTTGGGATTTTTTTTTTGGGGGGGGGTTCTTTTAATAATTATAATGATTCTGAGTTTTTTGCAAAAAACCCTCATAAAATATTCTGTAATTTGTGTATCACTGTTTTCCTGTATGAAAAGTGAAATGATATACAATGTTATAGTATAGATTTGTCAAAGTATCACTATTAATGAATGACATGAGTCACTGTTAATTTTGTTATTGGAGAGATGTAGAGATGGTTATCGAGGGCTCTTATGTGGAGATGTGATTGAGAAGTGTTCCAAATTCTGTTACTCCTGGGTAGTGAAAGGAGGGGGGAAAAAGAACCAAAGACATGTGAAACTTTAAGTAGAATTATGTCTTTTTTTCTACCTGAAACATGTCTTTAAGACAGCCTGCACATAAGTCGGGAACAATTATTAGACAAATTGTGACTGTTAATTAAAGCACAGTTTCAGAAGAAATCTTTTAAATATTTGATTCATGCTGGTTAATTAGAAGAGCAATAACTGCTCTATTACATGAACACAGGAAGTGTCTTTATGTAATAATATGAACATATACCTGTTTGTATAAATACAGAGTGTTTCTTTTTCCTAGTAATGGGAATATGTATGTGAGTGGTATGAAAAAAGAACTAATTGGATAGATGAAATGAGTATATGACGTTGACTTTGTGGTGCTAAATTATGTGGTGTTAAATTATTTCCAATCTTAGGTTTTATTGAGCTGTACCAGTGGACCTGCTCTTGAGCTAACACAGTGTTAAGCGCCAAAGTTATAAAGATTTTATAGGGGTGGAAGAGTATACTAGGTTTCTTTTTTAAACTTTTTTTTTTTGTAAATACATGAATTCCAAATTCTGTAAAACGTTAGAACCATGGGGTTTGGGGAATTAGTGAGCATCTATGTCCACCCCTTTTTCAGAGGTTCACCCCTTTTTTAACTGATCATTGCCTCTTTTTTCTACCCTGCCATTCATGTTGGGGCCTTTTTATGTTATTATTTTTGTGCATTTCATAAGAGGCACCCATCTGTAGTCTTTTGTGCTTGATCCATTTCACTGAGAATTATTGGCTACAGGTGGCCCCATTTTTGTTCAAATGCTTCATATTTGTCTTTGTTGCTGCATAATATTCCATTGTGTATAGGCAACACGTCTTGTTTAACCATTCCTGTATGGATGGGCAGGTAGGTTGTTATCAGAATTTGGCTATTAAGAATTGTGCTGCTATAAACATGGACATACATGTTTCTTTTTGGTATGTTGACTTTATTTCTCTTGGGAACGTGGCAGTCTGGAGTTTCCTTAGAAAGCTGAGAATGGAAATTCTGTTTGATCCACATACACTAGGTTTCTATATTTTTAGGCAAATGCAAACCCAGTTCAAACTGTGTATTAAAAATTGGATAATAATTTCTTTCACTTAGCAGGGATTTCTTCCTGCCCTAAGTGTTTTTGGATTTTCTCCTGAGATAACATTTGATCGAAGTAACCAGTGATAATAATCCATAGAACATTGTGACTAGTCACACCTTAGAGGTATCAGTCAGATGAAGCCATTTGTTGGTTTCACAAAACCTATGATCAAAGAGGTTTTATTCTTACAACTTCATTTTGCTTCTCATTCAGATATTATAAAATATAAGGCATTTATGAGTAGCTAAGTTTTTAAATAAAGTCTTAAAATCTTCTCCAAATCTTTCTTATGAGGTAGAAAGAGCCTAAATAACAGAAGG
Organism: Ctenodactylus gundi; assembly: GCA_004027205.1. NCBI lineage: Eukaryota > Metazoa > Chordata > Mammalia > Rodentia > Ctenodactylidae > Ctenodactylus > Ctenodactylus gundi. The sequence continues at coordinate 85,684 of PVKB01000526.1, forward strand.
AAAATTATACCAGGTTGAGAAATTTACATGTTATGTTACTGCGCTGTGTGTGTGAAAACTGAAATATACTCACATAGGTGTTGTTGCTCTCACATGGGAGACTCCTGGGGCCCCTGCCAAAGAATATTCATAACACATCACATTGATTCAGTTTCTTTGTTCACCACTATTGTCGCAATGACAATAAAGTGTATTAAAATTAGCATTTCAGACAATAATGGCAGAGAGAAGTCTGGGGAAGATCACCGCTCTAAGTGTAGAGTGTTGTTGTGAATTGGCGCATTATATTTTTACATCAGTGCTTTCTTTTTTTTCCTTGTTTTTTAATCCTCTGTATACTCCCATCTTGAGTTACTGGGGTGTCTGAATGTCTGGTTCCAAAAAGAGTAACCCTGTCAAAATCATCTCATAGTGTTTCAGTTTGAAATAACTCAACATAATAACTAGGAACCAATTTCAGTTTCATGTCTTAATTTATAATTATATAGATGTATCCAGTGAGCAGAAGTTATAAGGCCCACCCACTTCTATTTTATTTGAAGTTGAGCATGATTTTTAAATCTCATGAATTTTGAGTCACTTGTGTTAAATCGATGTACAAAGTACTAATTTTGAACAAAATACTTTATTACAATATATCTTATTTAAGAGAGTATAATGCCAAAGCATGCAAATTGTACTTTAAAGGTATACAGGTATAAACAGATTAATAATGTATTTTGTATATGTTTTTAGATCTCACCTTTCTCTAAAAGAATTCCCTTATGATTCCCTCAATATCATTAAACCATAATGTGCACTGAAGAAAGATGAGGCACTTTGTCGTTGTGAAGTCCTACCCCTTGTGTCTAAAATTCTATTTATAGGAAAGAAAATGAATTTATTAGAAAAATTGATTTGCTCATTCAAATTAATTATAATGAAAAACTTAATTTGTCCTTAAATCAAACAGAAAATGATATTGCTCCATAAATATAAAAAATTTAAAGGATTACATATATTACTCAGTTAAAACAGAATTTTTTGTTGACACTGTTGTTTCTTGTTGAATTCTGCTATGCAGGTTCTTAAGCTAAATACATCATGGTGACTTGCATACAAGCTGCTAGTAGTGGAAGAGACTAAACATATGCACATGTTCCATTCCCGTCTCATCAGTTAGTGATGGAGGCTTGAAGGTCTTTGAGGTTCTACTATGTATTGTACCTTCTAGAGCCTTATCATAACCATGTACTTATCAGACTTAGTATCTACACATGAACTGTACATATTAATGGGATTCAGCATGACATTTCAATGCATGCATATACTGTGTACTGATCAAATGTAAAGCTCCTGGGGCTGGAAGAATAGCTCAGTGGTTAAAGCCTAGCAAGCGCTAAGTCAGTTGCTAAATTTTCAAGTTCGATTCCCCAGCACCACACAAGCTGGGCGTGGTGATGCACGCTTGTAATCCCAGCACTCAGGAGGCTGAGACAGGAGGATTGCCTTGAGTCCAAGGCCAGCCCAGGCTCCACAATGAGATGAGGACCAGCCTGGGCTACAGAGTAAGACCCTGTCTCAAAACAATAACAACAACAAAAAAGTAGTCTCCTTTTGTCCATCTACCTAATCCTCCTCTTGCAAAATCCTTTATTCCCCATCTCTGGTAATCACAATTCTACCTTCAGGTTGACTTTTGTTGTTGTTGTTTCTACATATAAAGGACTACATTCAGTACTTGTCTATGTGTCATATTACACTTCGTTCTATGCATTTTCCTGCAAATGAGAGAATTGTATAAGTTCTGGTGGCTGAATATACTACATCATATATATATATATATATATATATATATATATATATATATATATATATATATATATATAATATGTTCTTTCTTTACCCCTTGATGGGCACCTAGGCTGGTTCCTTATATTAGCTATTAATATTGTCACAATAAACGTGAGCAAACAAGTATCTCTTTGGTATCCTGATTTATTTGGTCACCTGATTTACTTCCTTGGATATATAGGGACAAAGAGATCACATGACAGTGCTATTTTTGTTATTGTTTTTGTTTCTTTTGAGGAACCACCATATTGTTCTCCCTAATGGCTAAACTTATATTCCCACCAACTGTGTATAAGAATTCCTTTTTATCTACATCCTTGTTAGCATCATTTGGTTTTTTACAGTAGCCACTCGAACTGCAGGAAGATATCTCACGATGGTTTTGGTTAGCATTTCTTTCATAGTAACACTCATAATTTTTCATGAATTATTTGCATGTTTGAGAAGTATCTACTCTGATCATTCGAGTTATAACTTAACATTCATATTTAGTTCCTGAAATATTTTGAATATCAACCTTCTTTCAGATTAATTACTAACAAATACTTCTATTCTATAGCTGGTCTCTTCGTTCTGTTTTCTTAGCTCTACTGAAGCTTTTTGGTTTGATGTAACCCCTTTTTGTCAATGTCTTCATTTGTTGTGCTTTAAGATCCTATCCAGATCCTATCCAGAAAGTTACTTCCTTATGTATTGAGATGTTTCCCCTATGTTTCCTTCAAGTAATTTCAGAGTTTCTGGTATTATAATCAAGTGTTTGATCTATTTTAGTGGAGTTTGTTTGTACAGGGTAAGAAATTGGCGTTTTCAATCTTCTGCACTTGGATCTCCAATTTTATTTGCAACCTTTGTTGAAGAGGGAGTACTTTCTTTTTGAAATGTATGCTTTTCTACCTTCATCAGGAATCGGTTATCCACAGATGTGTGCGTTTATTTCTGGCATATTTATTGCTCCATTGGTGTGTTCATTTTTATGCTATTACTGTGTTGCTCTGGCTACTATAGCTCCAATGTATGTCTGATAGGTGGGTAATGGGATGCTTCCAGTTTCTACTCAAGATTGCTTTAGCTAATTGGGGACTTTTTTGCTTCCATGTGAATTTTAGGATGTTTTTCTACTCTGTGAAAAATGTCATTGGCATTTTGAAGTGGACTGCATTCAATGTATCGATTACTTTTTGCGCTGCGAACATTTTAATGGTATTATTGCAATGGATGAAATAATTCCTTTTTGTCTTTAATTTCTTTCAACAATATTTTGTAATTTTAATTTTAGAGGTCTTTTATTTTCTTAGTCAAACTTATACCCAGGGGGTTTGCTTTTTGTAGCTATTATGGATTAGATTGGTTTTTTTGTCAAATTTTCTAGTGTTGTGTAGTAAAAGTACTGGGTTTTGAATATTAAATTGTTCATTAGTTTTAATAGTCATTTGGTGTAGTCCTTAGGTTTTTATATGTACAGAATTATATATATATATATATGTCAAACAGGGAAAATAATCCCTTCCTCTCTGTGGTTTGTCATTTATCTTGCCTGTGTGCTCTGGCTACAACTTCTGACACTACATTGAGTAAGGTTGGTGGGAGTTGGCGGTCTTGTCTTAATCTTGATATTAAAAGACATGCTTTCACCTATCCCCCTGCAGTATGGTGTTGGCAGTGAGTCTGTCATATATCACCTTCATTATTTTCAGGAATGATCTTTCTGTAATCAGTTTTCCCAAGATTTTTATCATGAAGGGTCATTGAACTTTATCAGATGCTTTTTCTGCTGATATCTTAAGTTTGTGTTTGCTGAAGCATCTTTGCAACTCTGGGACAAAAATACCTCGATGGTAGTGAATGATCTTTTTGATGGGTAGTTGAATTCAATTTGCTAGCGCTTTGTTGAGCATTTTTTAACTGTGCTGATCGGGGATGAGGCTATGTATCTTTTTTTGTTGTGTCCTTGATGGGTTTTGATGTCAGGCTAATGCTGGCCTTATGAAATGAGTTTGGAAGGGTTTGCTCCATTTCCGTTCTAGTAAATGATTTGAGAAGTGGTTTTAGTTCTTCTTTAAAAGTGTAAAAGTCAGCAGTGAGACCATCCATTTTGGGGCCTTTTTTTTTTTTGTAATTACATGAATTCCAAATTCTATAACATATTAGAGACATGGGATTTAGGCAGTCAGTGGGCATCCACACCTACCCCTTTCTCAGAGGTTCACCCCTTTCCTAGCTGACCATTGCCCCTTTTCCTACTCTGTTGGGGCCTTTTATGTCATTATTTTTGTGCATTTCATAAGAGGGACACCCGTCTATAACCCCCCCCCTTTTGGGCTTGGGCCATTTCACTAAGCATTATTAACTTAAGCTAGGAGGCTTTTTAGTAATGCTCAATGTCTTTGTTGCTGGTATATTCAGGTTTTGTATGTTGTATTTCAAATTTGTCTAAGGTGTCCAGAAATTTGTCCTTTTCTTGTAGGTGTCCTGCATTATTAGCAAGCATTGGTGTATAATATTACCTAATAATCCTTTTACAGCCATGAAATTTGTTTTAGTGCCTTTTTCAACCATAATTTCACTTGGGCTTTTTTTCTTGGTTAGGCTAGCTAACGTTTGTCAGTTTTGTTTACCATCACAAAGAGCAAACTTTGTATTTCATTCATATTTTATATTGTTAGTCTCTCATTTATTTGCATTCTGACTTATTTTTGTAGATATTCATTGCTATAAACTTCCTTAATATTAATGCCATTGCTGTATCCCCCAAGTTTTGGAGTATTGTGTTATCATTTTGACTTCAAGAAATTTTAAAATTTTCCTCTGACTTTCTTGATGTTCCTGTATTATTCAAATGTGTTGTTCAGTCTCCATTTATTTGGATTATTTCTAAAGTTGTTTTTGTTACTGACTTGTCTTTATTCCATTGCAGTCATAAAATATACAGGATATTTCAGTTTTTTTGAATTCGTTAAGCCTTGTTTTGTGGACCAATATATGGTCTGTTTTAGAAAAACATGCATGCATTGAAGAATCTGTATTTCACAGCTATTGTATGGAATGTTCTGCCAATATCTGTTAAAGCTATTTGGTCAATAGTGTAGTTTAAGTCTGATGTTTGATTCTTTTTGCGTGGATAATCACTGATGAAAGGTGTTGAAAAAAATCTTTCTATATAAGCCTAATAGTTGTATAAATGTGGGTGTTCTGTCATGAGATACAATTAGATTATAATCATTGTAGTTCCTTGTTGAATTAGTCCTTTCATAATGTCAGAGTGACCTTGTTCATCTTTTTTTTTTGTCTTAAAGTCTATTTTGTCAGATATATAACTACTTCTTCTCAGTGTAGGTTTCAGTTTTCTTGGAATATCATTTTTAATTATTTTTGCGTTCAGTCTTTGTGTGTCGTTATACGTGAAGTGAGTTTCTCATAGACAGCATTTTATTAGGTCTTATTTATTGATCCTGTCTAGGTCTGTCAATTGGAGAATTTCAGCTGTTTACATTCAAGATTCTTGGCAAGTAGGAACTTTATCATTTCATTGATTTCCAATTGTTATTATTCTTTGTAATTTTTTATTCCATTTCTGGTTTGATGGCTTATTGATAATGCTTGACTCTCTTCTTATAATGGTATTTATACTTCGTGAGGTTACAATTACTTTTTCTTTTACTTCAGGATGTAGAAATTCTTTAAACTACTTTGGTAAGGCTGGCTGTTGTGAGGTTTCTCACCCTTTGCTTATCTGGGAAGGTCTTAATTTTTTCATTTCTTTTCTGTTTCTTAAGAATCATTTTGCTGAATATAGTTTATTTTCATTAAGGACTTAAATACCTTCTTTCATTGCTTCACACCTATAGGGTTTCTGCTGAGATACCTGCTGTTAGTGATAATAGAGGGCTCTTTAAGTAAGACTTATTTTTTCTTGCACATTTTAAATTTTTCTTGTACTCTTGGCTGTTTATGCTATTTATAGTATGTCCTAGTGGAGAGATAGTTATGTCCTAGTGAAGATCTTTTCTAGTCCTATTTGTTGTCCTATAAGCCTGCTGTACATGGAGATCTATGTCTTTCCCAACATTAGGGAAGTTTTCTGCAGCTGTTTCATTGAATCAATTTTCTGTGCCCTTTACATGATGTCACCTAAATGCATTTCAGAGATGCAGATGTTTATTTAGTTAATGATGTCTCAAAAATCTTGAAAGCTCTCTTCCTCATTTTTCTGAATATTTCAAAACATCTATATTTATGTTCAAGTATTCTTTCTTCCAATTGATCTAGTCTTTCAACTATATTTTTATGACTTACTGAACTATTTCTAAAATTTGTTTGGCTTTCAGAATTTCTGCTTCTTTCCTGAATATTTCATTCATATTTTGCATTGTCTTCCTGATTTCACTTGACTGTTTTGCCTATTCTCTTGGATCTCAATGAGCATTTTCATAATGAGTTTTTGAATTCTGATTTCCATTATATTACCATGTTTCTTCATTTCATATTTCTGGTGCTCCTATATTAAGATTTGCACATCTGGTGGACCGGATATTGTTACCACTTTTACGGGGTAACTACTTTCTTACATGGCTTTCTCCTGAAGATGTGTCCTGAGGTATTGGTTTGTTACACAGTGGTGACATTGTAGCAATGTAGTCTCGCAGTACCTTTTCTAGCTGTGATTAGTAATTTGGGGTAAAGTTCATACTATGCCAAGTTCTGAGGGTCATGCAAGCATGAAGATACATTTGCAATTCAGGTAGCTCTAATAGAGAATGCAGTAGGTTCGAATATTCACTGTATGGCTACTCCTATAATGGGAATGGTGTTCCTTAGCCAATGATGAGCGTTTCCTCAAGAACTAGCAGCGCCAGCAGTAGTGAGGTTCTGGAAACCACTAATGTGGGCCCAGATGCCCACGTAGGTAAGCAAGAGCTGGAACTGAGGCATCCTTTTTGTGACTCCCACACTAAGTCCAGACAGCAGTGAATGGTCAGGCAAGGTACAGGGGTGGCCACCAGCAAGTACTATATATGGGGGGTTGCAACAGAAACTGTATTGTTCCTCTTTGCTACTGTTGTAACAATACCTTCAAAGATGCAGGACTTTAATTAAAACCAGGCAAAGTAGCACTCAGTCCCCGCTGCTGTGTGTACCTAGGGTTGGAGCAACAGTTAAAACCACAGGCTCCTTCTTTCCCTTATCAGTAGCAGATACCTGAGCATGGCCAAGGGCAGAATTGGAGCAGGAACTGCAGGGGTGACTGCCTTCCCTCCTGGCACTGGTGAAAATCCACACCTGATCAGCCACCCACCCTTGTTCCTAACCTCTGACCCAGTTGGGCTTGTAAAACAGCTGCTCATTGAGTCAGTGTAGTAAAATATCTGTGGGGTTCCAGAGATGGGAATATGGAGGGGTTGATTATCCATGGAGCAGTCCAAATGTGGCCACTTTCTTCTCAAGATGGCTCCTAGCTATAGGAGCATTTATGGTAAAATGTGTGAGCTCTTTTCCAAACTAAAGGCCCCGTGAAGATTTTAAGTCACTTGCAGGCTTTACAAGGGAAAATCTCAAAGCTTTCCAGCAGCTAAGATTGCCAGCATCCATGCTGGTAGAGTTTAATGGGACTCTTTTATCCTTATCCCTGCAAAGAGTAGACACCCCCAGCTGTGAGGCCTTGGGGAAGGCAGTGTATTTTATTTTTCTTACTACGCTGTTGTTCCAGTTCTCTTGACTCTGACAAGACTCTGGTCCCTCTCTTGCTGCTTTTCAGTCCCTTCCCATGGTTATTCACCTTCACATTCAGCTACGCAATGATAACTTTGGTTATTCTTTGTGGAGAAGATAAATGCTGGGTTCTTCTGTTCAGCCATCCTTTGCTGCCCTCTAAATTGCTTGCAATGAATCATCTAGGGGAACAACGTGAGAGGGGGTGTAGAAAAGAATTCCAGGCTATGTAAATAACTGAAAATGCGTGCTTTGCCAAACAATGCATCATAAAAAGTTTCTAGGAACATATGCGAATATATTGTTAAAAATGTAGCATTATTACTTTTTTGGTGTTTCAGGAGGAATGGAAAAAAACTGTACAAATATTAATGTGACCAAATTAAGTGCAATTTAAGCAGAACAAGAAACCATAGCAACTGATCTTTTTCACCCTGAAATAACAGAAAAATTATAACCTGACATTGATCTCAAATAACATATTCTTGCCCAAGTATTGTTTAATTTTACATAATGTATGCTCAATAGAATTCTTCAGTTACAGTCTAAATTTCCTAAATGATTTTCTCTTGGAATTGTATAGAAAAGGGGAAAGATGTGTGGCCTGTTTTGTTACTACTGACATGAAAATGCATATTTTAACACTACAGCTTTTCCTCCAGGAATACTTAAGATTCTACATAATAAGTAGGAAAAAGAAAATGATACGAGTTTTTAAAAATATTAAGAAATCAAGATGGTGGGTCATAGTGCTGTGGTTTTGAAACTTCCACAAAGAATCCACTGCAGAGTCACACGTTGTTCCATAAAATGATTGTAAAGCCAAGCCCAAGCTGGGCGACTTCGTGAGACCCCACCTCATGTAAATACTAGTAAACGGGGACTGAGGCTGTAGCTCAGTGCAATGCCCAGTACTGAGAATTTTCATTAAAAAGAGTACTGTGATTCACTTGTGATTTATGGGTATCAAATAATAGACCCATAACATTTGACTTCATTTTGTCCTTCATCCAGAAAATTGTGTGTGTCTATGTATATAAGATATGATATATGTACATGTTCTTATGTCAATTTTAATCATTCTAAGTAATTTACATATAACCATGTATTCATCCTCGTAACTTCACTATAGGTAGGTACAATTGCCACTTTTTTCGAATGAGAAAACTGAGATACATAGTAATTAAGTAAAAATCCAAAGTTCCATGACCAGTGAGTGACAGAACCAGGCCCAATATAAATGACTTATTTACTAACCTGTTTCTAGCATATCGGCATTTAAAGATGGAACCATGAAAAAGTAAAAAAAACTGAAAATCTTTGTTGATAGATTATCAGAAATTGAACATAATGTTCTTGTTCTAATTTTTAGGTTACTCAGGAATAATCTGATTGTTTTTACGCTGACTTTTTCATTGTATTCTAATTCATTTTTATCCATATTTTCCCATGCCAATACATAACGTTTACAATGTCCTTGACTATTTTATGCACATATATATCACATCAACTTTACATTCTTATTTGGGTGATTTTCTAAAAGCTCTTTGTTTTTTGTATCTTGCTGTTTCTCTTTTGAGGCTCTTTAACATGGCCTCACTCATGAGCCCACGTAAGAGTAAAATTCATGAGTCTAGAAAATGTGAGAAAAAGAGAGAAGTTAAATTTCAAATTTCTTAGCTGAATACTGAAAGGTAAATATTTGTACATTCAAACAACATTCAGGTTATTACATCAAGGAGTGAATAAGTGAAATGCCAAATTAAATGAACTTAAATCTATATCACAAAAGTATATTACACATAGATAGAGAAGTATATTAAACATAAAGAAATCGATAGAACAGCATACTTATTTCAGATTTTACAAATTCGTGTATATATATTTTTAAAGATTGTATACCAATTACCATGTTGAATATAAATTATGTTTTGCAAACTAATATACTATTAAAAATAATAATTATGGGAGCAGTTTATGAAAAAGCTGGTATTCTTTTAGTAGGTTACCAGTGAAATCATTCAAATACCAACCTATTTTTTGTTACACTTTCTCTTCAGATGTTCCCTTTCTTCCAGGTATTTTGGTGCTTCTGGTCTCTCTGTCTCTCTCCAAGATTCCTTCAAGTGTTTTCTGCAGTGCTGGGCTAGTGGTCACAAATTTCTTTAGGGACTCTTGGTCATGAAAAATGTTTACTTTTCTTTCATTTTTCAGGAATGATTTTTCTGGATATAACTACCTGGTTTGGTATGTGCTGGATCTTCCTCCAGTCTCTTCTGGCCTTTAAAATTTGCATAGAGACATTTATGGTAATTTGAATGGGTCTGGCTTGGTAGAATAATGTCTGTTTTTCTCTTGCTGCTTTTAATATTCTCTCTTTAATTGTGTTGTGGCAAGTCTCATTGCTAGTTGAGGTCGTTTGGTGTTCTGTAAGTTTTTTATACCTGAAAATTAATTTGTTTTCCTAAACTTGGGAAAATTTCTTGCATAAGTTCAGTGAATAAATTCTTAGCACCTTTGGTGCTGTCTTCTGCTCTTTCTCCCACACCCATAATTCTGAGATTGGTTCTCTTTGAATCATCCATCAGCTGTCTAGCTACTTGGCTCATTTCTAATTTTGGAGTCATTCCTAATTATAGCACTTTTCCTCTCAGCTTTGTTTTCAAGGCCTGAAATTTTGTCCTCATGATGTTCAAATTGTCTTCCCCTTCTCTCAAATTTATTTTTCCTGTCCTGAATTTCAGTTAGATTTCTTTCCAAAAGTTCTACGTTTCAATCAAAAATGTTCCTTCATATCTCACATTTTCTTATTTAACCTCAGTCAACTTTTTTATTTGTGGCTTCTATATGTTCAGTAAGCTTTCTATCCATTAAGAACACTATTTGTTTAGAAAGTTTCTCTTTAAGCCTGCTGATGTTTGAACTGGCTATTTGACTCGTTTTCTGACTTCCTTCCCTTTAAGTTCCACTATTTCAGGGCTCATGACACTAATTTCTGGGGTCTCAGGCATTTCTGTGTGTGTCCTGTTGCCTTGTCTTCCCATGTTTCTGTTGTTGAGGGACTTCACGGGCCCAGCCAAGAGGTTTCTTTAAATGGCTATGTAGGTGTATAGGGGGGAGCTGAAACTTCTCTGAGTTGTGTGGTGGGAGTAGGCAGTGAGGCAGGTCCTCCCTAACAGTCTGTTGGCTTCTGAGACGTCTTGTTCACAAGCAGCCCCTTACAGAAAAGCTCTCCTGTCTGTCCTGGCTTCCCTCTCCTAAGGATGAGGCTGTCCACTCTCAGAGGTACTTCCGGTACCACCCAAGCCACTCAGGTTGTTGGTGGCCTCTTTCTCCTCTCCACAACTGTCTCTTGTGCCAGTTTCTTTTTAGGTACTGTTTAAGAGTCCCAAAAACCCTGATGTGCTCTCAGCTTTCTGTTACTCTGAACAGTTAAGTCCCAGCCTTTTTTTTTTTTTTTTTTAATGGCTCCAGCTTACATCATTGCCTGTTAGGGCTGCCCTGATCTAGGGCACGAGGAAGCCTTTTCTAGGGGGAGCTCACATTGGTTTTTTTTCCTCTTTTTCCCACGATTTTTATTAATATACATATGTAATACATAGTATTTACAATGAATTTGGGTATTTTGTACACATATGTATCATATAACTTTACAATCCCTTCCCATTTTTGACCCTTCTACCCCCTCCCTATCCCTTCCCCCAACTCCGGCTGTCACTTCATGTGGTTCTATAGAATGTCTGTGTTCTCGGTTTTCCAAGTCAGAGAGACTATACAGTACTTGACATATTAATCTTCCAAACCTAAGTCATTTCACTTAAGTCACCACTCTAACTCAGCTTCCTGTTCCTCGAATGGGTCACAGTAGTTAAATCCTGGTGCCTCTTCTCTGAATCCAACCAATCCCTTTATTGGGATATTTCCCAAAAGTTATTTTTTTAAATTTTGCCATATCTTTGTTGCTATTCTTAAACCTGGCCCTACCCACCAGTTCACATTAGGAAATAACTACAAGCATGTAGTTCAAAAGACTAGTAAATTTGGGAAAGAATTAAAATAAAGTTAAATTTCCAATGCCTTAGCTGAATACTGGAAGGTACATATTTGTACACTCAGAGGCTTATCTTTACTTCACAATGTATTTGTAGTATGCACTACCAGCTCTTTTTTTGGAGGCTAGGGCTAGCAGCTGCTATCAATTCCCACTTCTCTTGGATCTGCACTTACCTAGTATTAGGTTCCAGGCTCCAGGCTTTCCTCTGTCTGTGCATGCTGCCAACTCAGTGCTGTGCTCACTTGGTCTGGGACTGCTTCCTGGGCTGCTATTTTCCTCCACTTCCTATATGTCTTCAGGGTTTCTAAGCTGGCTGTGGCCTGCTTTCAGTCGTTGGGGTGCTCCTTCCTCTCCTGTCTCAGTCAGCAGTTCCAGGTTCCTGGTGAGCTTTCCTCCATCTGCAGATGCCAGTGGCTCACAGCCATTTACAGTTAGCCTGGGGCTGGTTCTTACCTCTTTTTTCTAATGTGTTTTCAGGGTTTCTGACCTTCCCGTAGCCGCTTTCCAATTGTTGGGGCACTGCTCCCTGTACTAGCTACATTGAACAGACAGTTTTTGACTGTATTCTTATCTTTTTAAGCGTGTCCATCAGGAGGCATTGTGCAGCTCTGTTACTGAGCATCTTGACTAGAAGTCCTTGTATTCTAATTCTTACAAGTTTCTCAACTCATATTTAATTTCTCATTTCTAATTTCAGAATAAAGTAGCTAGTAATGTTGCTTTATTGTGTTTTCTATATCTTGTATATTGTTCTATTCATTTTCTTAAAAATGTCATCACAGGAACTGTAATGTTCGGAAGCACAGAATGCACTATTTCTCCAGATGTATTTGAGTCTATTTTATGAACTAGATTTGTCTTCTCGTATCAATCTCTGTTGTTTCAGAATTTGTTGAAAAAGCTGTAGCACTACAGATCATCCTTTATTAAGGAGGTAGCCTTGAGATCTGATTCTGTCAAAGAGCTCTACAGAGAATTAGGCTCCAAAACAGTGGAACTTCACTTATATTTTGAGTTCCTAGAAAAATTATTTAAGTAAAATGAATGTACTGCCCATGTTATGGATTGTATGTGTGCCACAGGCTTGGTCAGAACTCTGCTCACACTTCTGTGGCACTGGTACTTGCTATGCATACAATTCTCTGTTTCAAGGATTTTTCAGCCCATGAAAATATGCTTGGCTCAAACACAAGGCTAGTTGAAAAAGTCAGGTTAGTAAACACTGAGAAAGTAGAACTGGTGGAAAGAGGCTCAGCCTTCCTTGTCCCTCAGGTGGGAGAATGCCGATCTAGGCAGTGCTCAGTAAGATTGAGTCCCAGTTGCTCTCAATGATTACATTTCACATTGGCTACTTTTGACTATCTTTCTCATTTTTTAGCCTCTGCTGATAATTGCAACTTAAATGTATACTGATACTTTTGGTTCTTGGGAATCCAGCAGCCATAGGAAAGCCTCGTATAGAAAAGACATCTGTAGTAACAGACACTGACCTTGGCTACAATGCTGTTTTTCTTGCTGGCATTCAGCAACTGTGTTTGTAGCTACACGTATCATTTTTATAAGATGTATCTTCTTCTGCTACCACTTGTCATTATTATCCATTATTTACCCCTACCAAACTCAAATCACAGAAACACTGCGCTTGGTGGGGCTAGGTTCTATGCATGCATTACTACAATAATCATTGTCTTCATTTCATATTATAATTAACTCAATTCCTATAGTTACTCTTCCCTATTAATACTCCTGAGTTACATCAATTAAGCCACAACAGCGTCTTTTAAACGGTTCTGTCTCCTACACCGTTACACCTCAACATTCCTTGAAAACCTCCATTTCCACACCGTCCCCTCAGTCTCTACATATACTCTCATGGTTTTCATTTCCTTCCATCATGTACTCTGTTGCCAGAATATTTTTAGGATTAAAAATATGTATTATATTCTTGCCTTAAAACTTTGTAGTAGTCCCATGTTACCTTGACAACTTGCCCCATTATTTCTCATGGAACACAACTTCCTTCAGTATCTGTCTCTTGACCACCTCTGCAGACTTGTCAATGCGCCACACTTGACACACACATGCCATCCAGCATTGGTGAGCCATTTTCCGTTTGCATGTTGACTTTTTAAAGGGCCTCCTAAGTATGCCTGAGTTGGTGCTGTTTCATCTATTCCACGATGTCTCCCATGCACTAGTTCATAAATGGGGCCTTAGGCAAAAATGAGAAGGAAGGGAATATTATTTCAAGCATTTTACAAAATAATTATAGACACTTCGCTTGGGAATTTCTAAGTGCAATGGAAATACGAGTGAGTAGGTAAAATAGCTCCCTAAATGAAATGCACAACTTTTAAATTGCCTTGAGGTTTAAATGGCTGAGACCATTTCGACATTCCTCACAGCTAGCCATCTATAATTAAATAGTGGCAGCAGTCAGCACACATTCATCATCTCCAAAGAAAAGGAAAGTCACCTCCATAAATTGCAAAATATAGGATATGAAAATTGTGTTTTTATGATAGTTTGTGCAAGCACCTAATCAAAAGTAACTTCCATTAAAGCTGAACCCATGTCCCAAGCCTGGATTACTCATGAAATAAAGCAGTAAATTTTTTCTTGATGAAAGAGAAGTAGACACTCATAATTAAAATTATCTTTAAACAGATATGGGTTTTGATTGGCATAGGTAAATTCATATCATAATATAATGCTGATTGCCATCAGTTCTTCCCGAAAGTGCTTCCAGCATGGTCTGCCCAGATTCACACCTTCACCTCATGCCGTTTTCCCTCTCTCATTACCTTGATTGACTGGTGGAGAATAAATCTCCTACATGTAATTTCCCTTAAATTCTCTGTGTAATTTTATCAAATTATCCTGAAATACTCTCTATTGACCTGCTAGTCCCTTATCCTAACTCCAAAAAGCTACTTTCTTTTTGATATAAAGAAATGCTCCTGAGATACGAAATTTCTGAAAAAAAATATTCTACATTGTTCAGACAAAAACTTGTGGTTGGACAATTATTTTTTCTGAAAATGACCAGATAGTAAGTATCTTAGGCTTTTCAGACTATATTGTTATAATTATCTAACCCTGCCTTTGCCGTATAAAAGGCAAACATAGTGTATGAATGACTGAGGATGGTCATGTTCCAATCAACTATTTACAAAAATCTACTTATATCCTCTCTGACATTCTCTGAGGCCAGTAAGAAAAGCATAACCAATGTATCTTAATAGATTTTGAGCACTACACATAAAAAGAGCACTCTTTCTCTGAGGACACCCCACCCCAAATTAAAGTACATATATAATATTAAGTATGTTCACAGCCTATGATGTAATTAGAAACATGATCCTGAATAAATTGTGGTATATGATATTACCGGCAGGTCAAAGGGAAATATTTTTCGGTATTGGAAAAATTAATTCTGGCTATTTCTTGTCAAGACTGAATAGTGATACATTAATTCAGTCCACTTGGGAGAATGGGACTAGAACAGTATGAGATGAGATTCCAAGGTTGGGCTTTTCCACTTACCAGTGGCCATAAGAATGTGCAAGTCATAACATCTGTCAGACTTCATTCATTATCTGTAAAATGCAAATAATATCTGTCTCATGTCTTTCTCAAGGCTGTTGAATGATTAAACAGGTAAAAACTTAAAAACACTTTTTAGTTGTCAGCTACAAATCCTACCTTTAAAAATTCACTTCAAATTGGAGGAATCTACAAATCTGATGGTTCTTTTGAAAACTTATCTCTTGATTGTTCCAGTTCATAATCTTTAGTTTTCTGCCTGTTATTCACACCTTTCTTCAAGAACAGTGATCAAAACTAAACCATGGCCATAACTCAAATGGATTTTGCATTCAGTGCAGCTGGACCTTTTAGGTCATAAATGTATAACTGAGTGGGAAGGGTGCTAGGGATCAAATGTCAGGCAGGGCCTTGTACATGGTAAGTATGTGACCTACTACTAATCTGTACACCCAACCCAGCAGCTCTAATTTTTTTAATGATAGTGCAATAAGTCATTCCTGCTAAACACACAGAACAGAGATGTAGTCCCCCATAAGATACCGCCCACCTAGCTACTGCGAGTTAGCAGTAAGTGAGAGGCAAGACTATGACATGAAACATCCAAACCCTGTTCTTCAACTCTGTTGTGAAACCTCAGCAGCCAGATCTCATTAGCCAATTCCTAGCACCTGTAGTTCCTACTGAACAAACTGCATGACATTTGACAAAGACAAGGGAAATAAAATACACGGGATGTGGGTGGTCAAGGCTTCAACCTAGCACAGTCGATTGAAATCTGGGTTAATTCAACCAGTCCTTGGAGCCTCACATCTACCCGTGGTGGACCCTGAAGTAAATATTTCAGCAAAGTTCTCTATGGTTTGTTTTTTCAATCCTGAACACTTCTTAGACAGTACATTATTGGCTTGAAGTGGCTCTGGAAATTATTTCCTTTTAGTTTGCCTAATTTTTATTTTGCTCACATCTAGCAACCATTTGTGAGGTTCCATGTTCTTCGCTTGAGGAGATCTTATAAAAAGAACGAAATAAATGTTTATTGGTTCCTTCTCTCTCTAGTGATCTTTTTTAATGGAGAAAGTTCATTTAATATTCCTTAGCACAAAACCTGGCTCTGACGTTTTACCTTTATATCTGTAAGTAGCTAATCTCCTTAGTAGAAAACACTGGGCTAAACTAAAAATGGAAGAGGAAGGAAGGTCTTTCAGGAAAGCCCATTAGGACTTCTGGATTATATATTTCTAGGAAAGATCGGTTCAATTAATAGAAGCACTAGACTTCCAGGGATTCTTTAACAAAACAGCATTGATTTGACTTAGAAATTACACTTCACTTGTTTATCTTCTATTTGAATGCTGTGTGTTGGAAAATATTGAGGAGTCTATATCTTAAAATATGTTAAATCAGTGCAGTATTGTTGCGCTTTAGGTATGCTAGCCGTCATACCTGCCTTTAAAAGGAAAATCTATCTTACATGGTTTTCCAGGGGCTTAATAACTAAAGTACCAGAATGAATGACTCCATAACAATGCCATGTATAAAACTGCACCTTGCGGTAGCAGAAAGAGACAACCTGGATTCCACCGTCACTATGTGTACATTTTCACCCTTTGGCATGTCCTTGCATATCTGCTGGTATGTACCGCTCTGGCTGGAAAATGTTTCCCTTCTTTTCTTTCTCTCGAGGGTTCAAGAACCAATAATTCAAAGCATGTTGTTTACATCTGTGCGTGCTGTTGCAGATGCACCCTAACCTGTGTGGCATACTCACAGGCAAGCATCTTCCTGTTGCTTGAAATGAATTTCAGTAGCTAAAAAGGCATCAAAATTAGCATGATCTTTATCAAGCCCAGAAACGGCCACTTACCAAGAAATGCTATGCTTTACTAGTGGTGAAACATTCTTATTTCGCTCTTCCCCGCATGATCCACTGGGGAGCTTTTCTTGTAAGCTGAGTGAAAGAGCTGCCAGACATCATCTTCTGGAAATGCCTGGAAGAGACATGAGCTAAGAGGCAAATAGCAAACTCTGAAAGAGAGATCTGCCAGCCTAAATCAGATCAACCACTCCCAATCTGGACTCTTCTTACTGACTCAGTAAGTTCAGTCTACTGGCAAATCATATACCATAATTAACTGTCCTTAATTCAGATGAACATTTTATGGGCCCACAGGGTCTGGAGAGAAAATTGTTAGCTTCACTGACTAATTTTCAGTTAATCAGCAGCAGTTCATTCTACAGAACGCTAACAGGACAGTCTTGATTAGAAGTATAGGGATATGATATTAATTGGCTTCTTGTAACAGAGTGAGGGTGCTAGATGGCAAAGACCATCTGTAACTCTGGAAGAGACACGCTCGAAAAAACACTTCTTGAAGGTACATGACAATACAAGAATACTTTTTAATTTTTATACTGAATCTCCAAAATATATATATATTTTGTGATTACTACTGTGAGTCTTTGCTAAGAGACAAGCACTTCTTTTGAAAACCAGTTTAAGGGATTTATAATGCTGAAGTGAGGTAATTGGACTAAACTTTTCTGATTTTGACATAATGCACAGTTTAAGAATACTTAATAGATTCACAAATTCTATATATATTATATAAACATAATACATGTATATGAATATATGAGCAGAACAGCGAATACAAGGAATTTCTTGTGCAATTCTTCGATTTCATGAGTGCTTTGTTAGATGTATCTTTAGAAAATTAAAAACCAAAGCTAAATACCATGTATTCGCAGCTTGCAATGAAAATATATGGTTAAGCTTTCTACTTAGTGTAGGTACAGTCTGAATTGCATGTGATGCAATAAAATCTCAGTCAAAGTACCTCAAGAATGGAAGATTTAGTGAATTTGATTACCTAATTAAAAATTAAATCTTTTGTTAGGTATGTTCTTTTCTTACCTTGGTGAGCATAGCAGATATAATTGAATCACTTAACGATTTTTCCTAGGACAATTCAGAATGTCAATTTCCTCACTGCAATACAATACAGGTAGATTCAGAAAGCTGGTTTAAATGAGTGGTAATTTTGCATTAACCCTAGGACTAGCATGTATTCTTTTGTCCTCTCTCCCTTCCCCAACTCCTGTTTTAACTAAATCTCAGAAATAACACTGCTTTATTCTCTTTTACCTCTGATTGCTATGAAGGGGCTATAAAAGTAGCCTTATTTGAAAATGTGATTTAAAAATTTTAAATATAGTAATTTTACAGATCCTAAGAAAAATATCCCTTTGTCTCATTGCCTGCATAAAAATGTCAGAGAAGAAAAGTTTGAATTTCAACAGAGCGCAAGTAGACTATACAGTCGTACATCAGTGAACCAAAAATATGTTGTGAGAGATGCATCATTAGGCAATTTCATCTTCGTGTATCATAAAGCAGGTTTACACAAACTAAAATGACCAGGACCTCACTAGGCAATACAATCTCATGAGACTACGATTTTACATGTGGTTCATCAATGGCCAAACCATCATTGTGCAACATTGTAACTGTAACTGGCAATATAATATGTAAGATTCTTCCCAACTATAAAGCAAGAGTCCAGAATCAAGTACTAACCTCTTTTTTTGACTAGTAGAATTCATGATTAATGAGGTTTTTCTTCTGCATCTCCTAAGAGAATAAATTATTGAGTTCAGATTTAGAGTTTAGAAATGTAAAGATGGGCTGAGAACATAGTCCAGTGGTTAAAGCACTTGCCTCACATACACAAGGCTCTAGGTTTGAATCCCCAGCACCATGTAAAGATTAGCTGGGCATGGTGGGTGCACACCTGTAATTCTAGTACTTGGGAGGAGCCTGGGATTGCTGTGAGTTTGAGGCCAGCTTGGGCGACATAGTGAGTTCAGGATCAGTCTGGATTGCAGAGCAAGGCACTGCTTCAAAAGAGAGAGAGAGAGAGAGAATACTGTTTTGTCTAATATATATATATATATACACATATATATATACGTATATATACGTATATATGTATATATACGTATATATATATATACGTCATACATAATGTTAACATTGAACTTGTGTATTCTGTGCATATATATATTGTGTCAAAATTACAAACCTTTTTCTCCCCCTTTACCCCCTCCTTACTACTATCCTTCCTTTTAGTTCTATGAAATGACTGTGATCTGGGTTTCTCATATTAGAGAAACCATTCAATATTTAACCTTCTGCATCTGACTCACTTCACTGAACATAATGGTCTCAAGTTGCCTCCATTTACCTACCAAAGGCTCACATCTCTCTGTCCTGATGGAAGAGTAGTATTCCATTGTAAGCATATTCCACAGTTTATGTATCCATTGTAATAAAGACCTATAAGGAAAATGGATAAAATTCACTGCGTTCAAATTTAAATTTTTAAATTACAGAAGAAGTCCTAAGCAAAATGAAAAACCAGGACATTTGCAGTGCATATAGCCAGTACAGATATATTTTGAAAAATAATTTTTAAATTCATAAGAGGAAGCAAAAAGTTAGAAACATAAAAGAATATTGAGCAGATAATTTATAAGAGATAAACTGACTAAACAATTAATATATAAAAAGATGCTTAGTCTCGCTGACCATCTGGGAATTCTAAATAAAACAAAAAGAAAGATAGGAATGACTCCCTAATTACCAGATAGGTAATTATAAAAAAAATCAAATGATGCCAAGCACCTGAGAAAATGTGGAGACTAGAATATCTAATATACTTCTGGGAAGAACCTAAATTGATACACAGATTTGGAGAATACCATGAAAATTGCTAATAAACAAGATAAACTGAGCCTTGAGTTGTCTTAGGGATTCTACTTCTGTGTGTAAACCTAACTTATGTGTATTTAATCCACTTTTAAATGCCAACTTCAACCCAATCTATAGAGTTTAAGTCACAAGACACATTAGAAAGCAACACATAATGGATGAAAATGAGAAAATAATAGAAACAGATTCAGCATTGAAATTATCAACGATGGCATATGCACATTATTGAATGTGATGAGGTTAAAATGTGAATAAGACTGAGAAAAAAGCAGACTTGGAAAATATTCAAATAGAATTTTTATATGTAAAAATTAAAAGGCATTGTTTTAAAAATAGATTAGCATTATTTTAAAAAATGGATATGAACTAAATGAAGATACCGAATAAAACATAATCAAATGGTGTAAAATGTGTTTTTAAAAAGACCAAAAAGGATATATTCCCAGGAGGGGTGTCGCTAGATTGAAGGGGATATTTTATTTCTAGTCTTTTAAGAGATCTCCATACTATTTTCCAAAGTGGTTGTACGGATTTACATTCCCATCAGCAGTGCAGGAGGGTTCCTTTCTCCCCGCAGCCTCACCAGCACTGATTGCTATTTGACTTGTTGATATAGGCCATTCTCTCTGGGGTGAGATGGTATCTTAGCGTTGTTTTGATTTGCATGTCTCTTATGGCTAGAGATGTTGAACATCTTTTCATGTATCTGTTGGCCTTTTGCATTTCTTCATGAGTGAACTGTCTCTTCATTTCATTTGCCCACTTTTCAATAGGATCCTTTATTTTGGTAGGCTTACTTTTCTTTAGCTCCCTGTGTATTCTAGTTATAAGCTTCTTATCTGAGATGTTGGTGGTAAATATTTTTTCCCAGTCTGCTGGATCTCTTTTTACAATGTTGATAGTTTCCTTTGCTGTGCAGAAACTTTTCAGTTTGACAAGATCCCATTTGTTAATAATGGGGATAATTTCTTTTGCTCTTAGTGACTTGTCAAGAAAGTCTTTGCCTACCCCTATGTCTTTTAGAAATTTGCCTACTTTGTCTTCTAGAAGGTTTAGTGTTTCATTTTTAATGTTTAGGTCTTTGATCCATTTTGATTTGATTTTGGTGCATGGTGATAGGTGTGTGGCTAGATTCATTCTTCTGCATGTGGATGTCCAGTTTTCCCAGCACCATTTGTTGAACAGGCTGTCCTTGGGAATATATCCAAAAGAGACCAGAACAATATATAGCAGAGATATATGTATACCCATGTTCATAGCAGCACAACTAACAATAGCAAAAATATGGAAGGCACCAAAATACCCATCAACAGACCAGTGGATACACAGAATGTGGCATTTATACACAATGGAATACTGTGCATCAATAAAGTCCAGTAGCGTGGAGGCTTTTGCAGGCAAATGGAAGAAACTAGAGAACATCATGCTTAGTGAAGTGAGTCAGAAGCAGAAGGTGAAACATCAAATGGTCTCTCTGATATGAGAGACCCAGATCACAACACCTATGGAACTTAAGACGAAAGACAAAGTGAAAGAGGGGAGTATGGTGGGGGATGAGGGAGGGAGGGGTGGTAGAGGGAAGGACAAAAGGAGAGTGGGAAAGCCCTTGTCACCTTGACAAGATACATATGTGCACAAAATCCTCAACTCCATTGTAAACCTTGAATTTTGCACGTATACATATCAATAAAAGGTGGAGAAAAAAAGACCAAAAAGGAAAAAATGAAGAGTCAAAATGCATGGAAGAGTGAGAAATGTGGTTAAGAATGATCCATTGATCCAGAAGAATGTCACAGACTTTAGAAAAGGCACAATTTCATGACACAATAGTTGAATATTTTCAAAATGTAATTAGTGAAAGAATACCAATTCCCTAAACTACAAAGCCCAATGAATGGCTTAAGAACATTAAATAAATGTATGCCCAGACAAACTGTAATGCAGTTTTCGAACAAGAAAGAAAAGAAAGCCTTTAAACAATAGCTGGAAAGAAAACAGTTTTACTTTCTCAAACTTTCTGAATTTATTTTTGAATAATTTTGGTCCATAATGGGTTGAATCTGCAGATGCAGAGAGGCCACTGAACTGATCCCCACTTTCTTTTTTAAGATAATTCCAATCCACACAGTAGTCTCAATCTTCATCCAGAATAAACCCTGAATATATAAAATGGGTTGAAACCCTTCTCATACACTTCCCACCACATACACACCCCCATCTCCCTGTACAGGTGGTTTCTACAGAGAGCTATTGAAGTTCATATAAGTAATGGTTTTAGTACATAAGATAATTTTTTTAATAATTTTTACAAGCATACCTATTTTAGAAGCATAAAAGGATTAGTTGCTTTTTGATACTATTCAATCTAAGAAAATATTTCTCTAACCTGTATGCTAAGTTTCTGTTGGGGAAGGACTCCTGATTTCCTTTTAGTCACTTTTCCATGTTTGAATCCCACTGCAATATGAAGAAACCACAGATGTGAAGGATTCTCCAGGCAAATAGAGATTACTCTAGGTTTGTCTCCTTTTTATTCTTAAAGGATAAATAATTATATATTTTATATGTTTATGAAAGGCCAGATGACATTTATACATGTTTACGTTGTAGAAGACTGAATCAAGAAAAAAAAATCTGCGTTGTAAGCAGTGTGTTCAGTTTTGACAGCTTGTGATAAATGAGTAATTAAAATCTTACTATTTACTAATTATTTATATGTTAAGACATTCCTAAATCACTCAAAACTTTTTTCACTATTAGTCAAATCCACTCAATACTGCATGCTTCTGGACATCAAATAGGTAAGAAGGGATCTTTTTACAAAATAATTTGACAGCAAGAAAATATCTTCACCACCACCACCACCAACAACAACAGCAAAAAGCTGAACAAGGAGGCTACAGAAACAAGGAAAGCTAAACAGAGATGTTTGTCCTTCAGGACAGTATAGTCTACTCTAGTGCCAGAAAGGAAAAAAAGATAGTACAGCGTAGTCTTGAGACATTTGCTTGGTCCTGGTTAGTTACCTTTGAAAGCGATTTCTTATTAGGTGATAAATTCACTTTTTTTTTTTTAAAAAAAAAAGTCTTAAATTATTTATAGATCATATCTAAATAATCAAAGTGATTACTTTTGTGAAAGCTTATTTCTTACTAAAGATAAACTCGTTCCTATTTTAGTATTTTCTTACCTTAAAAGGAATATTTCCACATGCTTCCTGTACACATCCACTGTTGCTTTCAAGTATCGACTTGATTTAGATTTTGTTCTACAGTCAATCGCAGAAAACAAACCATGGCTATTTTCTGCACTATTTGAAATGTATGTATAATTTTTTGAATTAACCTATCTTCTTTTTGAGCTTGATTATTAATGATACTCCCCAGTATTTAGAGTCATTTGGATAATAAATACTGAGTAGAAAAAGGTGTATCATTTTGATATTAGTCTGTCTTTGACATTTACCTCCAACCTAGAGTGGCAAACTCTTTTACCTGAGAATTAATTATATTAGCACATCTAAGGAAATCAACATGGTGACTTGTAACTATTAAGGAATGTTTTAAGCTTAATTTCTGTAGTGATTTTTTCATCCCTCTCACTCTAGTGGTCTCTCTCCATGTGTGAGTGCACATGTACATGTACGTACAGACACACAGCAAAAGACACTAAATTTATAGTCTGAGCTTTTAAGTTTTACCTGTTGATTTTGTTCTTGAAGCGGTCTAGGTCATCTCTCATTTGTTATGTCAGTATCCTCCATCCAAAGACTGTCAGAAGCACACCTGTACTTGAACAATGTTATACTTATTGGCTCATTGTGTACATCCAAGAAAAGTATAAGGCATCTCAAAAACAGTGTGTCAGAAAAGATTTATTATACACTGTGGGCTTATGTTTGGTGATTTGGGGATAGGGTCAAGGAAGCACAGCTGTCCTATGGACTGGATGTACTCAGAATATAAGGAAAATGCTGATTATGATCTTAGTTTTGCATCTAACAAATGGACATTCCAGAAGGTAAATTTGCGGCTAGGAAACACAAATTTATTTCTAAGACACTAACCTAAAAGTGAGAGTAAGGATTTCTTAGTGAGTAGAACATCTCCCATGCATAAGTGGGGATTTAGGAATAGAAAACTTGAGACCTTGTGTTTTGGCAAGTAGTTGGAAAGACTCACCATGGTCCTATCCACTGCAACTGAAGTTATGTTCTTTTTGAATCTTCAAATAGATCTAGTCTCTAGGCTGTACTCCAGTAGCATCTATTTTTGTAGCAATGAATGCTTTTTCATGAGCCATTTTTAGTGTCCAAAATATCTAAAGTGTGAGTATTTTCCAAGTAGATAGCCACTGCAATAGAAAATATTTTTGCATTAGAAAATCTTATAAATATATATATATATATATATATTAATTCCTTTGTTGATTACAGATCATATATTTAAAATATAATTATAAAATAAATAATAATTTTTCATGTTCCAATGCCACAATTTGAGCAATAGGAGTACATTTAGTATAGGCTCCCTTAATACTGTTGTAGAACTTTGTAAATCTTTCTTGCTTTCTCACAGCAAAATAACCAAAACCCCACCTTTGTTATTCCTAGTAGATTGCCAGAGTCTACTAACGATTTTCATTTCTGCTCTAATAAGAAAGTGATTGCCCCACAAGATGCTATGTATGTACGCAGTTGGAATGACACCAAATTCTAGAAAGGGCAATTTGTAATCAGTGAGTTTCTCATCAGTGTTGTCTTCATTTGATTGTGGTTTTCAATTACACTAATCTTTGCATTTTAATTATAAATACTGTCAATTTAGCTTCATCATTATTAATTTAGCTTGGGAATGGTTGTTTGTTCCCCTTACAGTGAGTAAGAATACATATTTGTATCAACAATATTTTTGATGTGTAATTTTCCATTAACTAGAAGACGTGCGAGTGTTGAAGATCAAATATGAAGCAGTCATTCTCTCATTTCTTGAGCAAATGGTTTCTTAAACCTCAGACATGTTTGAAAACCATAAAAACTGTGTCTAAAACTCTTAATACATAACTCACATCTTAGCAATTTTAGTACAAATTATTTTGTTTTCTCTACAATCCTTGCTTATCCTAGAGTTCTTTTGCATTTTGAAGTAATAAGTAGCAAAGATGGAACACAGATAAAATTACTAAAGGAGACTTCTTAGTGAATTCTTTGATTGGACACTTGTATTGGAAATGCCAGTGTATGTTGGGTGATTTTATTTTATAAAACATATATAACACTTCCCAACCAGAAACTGATAGAATAGAAATAAGTAGTATAATGACTTCCTCCCTTTGTCACTTTTTCAATGTAACCTTTCTTTCCTACCTAACCTTGAATATCTAGTCCCTAAAGGTTGTGAATAGCTGTTCAAAATGCCACTCCATACAAGCAAAAACTCAGGAGTACATGGTATATTCATACAGAAGAGAGAGCAGCTCATGAACCATTTCTGCAGTCTCAAGACAAAGGATATTTTTTTAAAAATTGTGGAGCCATATAGACTATAAATGCCTTCTTGATTCCCTTTCTAACTTACCATCCTTTCTAACAGACTCACCATGGATCACTCGCTATGGAGGAAACAAATACCCTGGTAGCTGAATGCTACTTGGAATTGTGGGACCAGAAAACACAACAGGATACCTTTTTCTCCTAGTATTCAGCTTGTCGGGTCTTGTCCTTAGCACCTATGACTGACTCTCAATACTTTCATGTGCCCACATATTTGAGAGTACAATGTTACTAATCGCTTCTTCTGATTCTGTAATGAGATATTTCAGCCTAACACACAATTGCAAAATTTCAATGGCATATATACAGGTAAGAAGATTATTTCCTTACACATCTGCAGCTTTATTCACCCTGGTTGGGATCACTCACAGAGTACATATCTGTGGTTGGGTTGGGGTAGGCAGTTTACTGAATTTGGCTAGGATTTCTCACATCCATGAAGGTCAACAGGTCAGGTGGAATTTGACCCAGGATGTGGTGTCTGGGCAAACTCTGCTCCACGTGATACGTCTGTGTTGTGTGGGGACATCATGCTTGTCATCCTGCTCCTTGGATCACTGTGTAACATTTCTATGGCAGTGGTAGGCACGAAGGGCCTCTTAAGGCCCAAATTTAGGACTGGAAATGCTATCACTTTTTTCTAAGTGTACTGACCTATTCTTTTTCCTTTTTTTTATTTTTATTTTTTTTTTTTTGTGAGACAGGATCTCATTCTGTAGTCCAGGCTCTCCTTGAACTCACAGCAATGCTCCTGTCTTGGTCTCCCAAGTGCTGGGATCGCAGGGGTACACCACCAAACTCTGGGCCTTGCGTTGGCTAGGCAAGTGCTCTAACCCCTGCACTATTCCTCTAGTCTCCAACTGTACAGCCTAAAACAAGTCATGTAACTAAAATACAAATCAAGGGATGAGGACATACAATGCAACTCTTTAAGAGAAAAAGCTGCAGAATCATTTGGCAAAGAACATGAACACAGAAAATAAAAAATACCTCTGACTGTTACTGCCAGCTATCAATACCCACTGGGTTTTGTTATTATTTTACATAGGAAATGAAGTACAAATTGAGTTCTACTAGTGTACTAATTCAGAAGTGCACCTCAATCAGAAGCAGGGGGGATTACAATGACTAAAAACGTAGTGCTGTCAGATCAGGATTCAACTTTGTACATACCCCTTATCAAACTGGAACCTTTTTTTTTTTTAACGGTATTGAGGATCCAGTCCTGGACCGTCATACTGAACTACATTCCCCAGCCTATCTTTAGTTTAGAGACAGGTAGTAAATTTCCCAAGCTGCCTCAGACCTTGCAATGCCTCCTGCCTCAGTCTCTCAGAGTGTTAGGATTACAGGCCTGTTCCATCAGGCCGGGCCCACACTGGAACTTTCAATTACGGTGATTTCTCTGAGGATTTTTCTCCCAGTGAAATAATGACAGATAGCAGCCAACTCAAATGTTTTAGTACAGAATGAGATAATGCCTGCTACTTGGTAAGAGTTCCAAATGTCATGGTTTTTTTCTTTCCTTCCCCTTCTTTGCTCATATTTCCTTTTCATTTTCCTTCTTTTTTTCTCCTCCCCTCTTCTTTCTGTAGGACCTACTTCCTGATTGTTGTGCTCCATCTTGAAGCTGTTTATTTCACATAAAATACATTCTTCAAGGTCTTATTAATTTTCTTTACGAATTTTTTCAAAAGTTTAGAACAAAACCATACATAAAACAGGTATGTTAAAGCTAGTAACACTGGGTTTTTAAGCTCAGTGTAACTCATATTTTGCTGTCAAGAAAATATTGATTTTCTGTATTCCCAACCATGACCTTGCATGTGTGGTAACCATAGCAACTGCCTAAGTTGCGAGGGCTCGGTAAGCCAACATGGTGAATTCACGTTAAATTAGGAGGAAACAGACAAGGAGCACATAATCAGCATAACTGTGTCACTTGACCATCTAGCACTTATTAATGTGGAGCCTTCCTTGACATCATTCTCCGATCTAGACGTTCTCATGCTTGGCTGTACGTTAGAATCTCTTGGGATGGAGGGGAACATTTCTAAATGCTAGTGTCATGGGCTAACCCAAAGAGATGCTTGTTTAATTAGTTTGAGATGAAACCTAGCTGTCAGTATATTTTTATACTCCTCAAATGTTTATGTTTAGCCAAGATTGGAAATCACTGCTCTAGTCAAATATATGTCTCCCCTTATGTGTGATATTCTATCAATAGATACTCAAGCCACCCAAAAGTAATTACATTCTTTTCACTTGGCTAAATAGTACAAATGCATCTTGTAGGCTAAGAATGTTCAAAATAGATACAACAGAGGAAACAAAATTGGTACTGCATTAGGAAGAACAGGAAGTAGATCAAGACAAAGGTAGGTTGAACCCATAGAAGAGGCAATGTGCTTTTCTGGAAGAAGAACTAGACTGCATAACAGATCTTTTACTCTGGTTTCTTAAGCATCAGTCACTATTGCCTTGAGCTGGTCACTGCCCTTCTGGACTGCATTTACCTCATCTGCAATAGAAGGAAACTTGTCTATTTGTAATTCCCATCATCTAAAATCTTACGGTTCCTAAAATGCAGAAATATTAAGATATACTAGGGGAGAACCGTCCCTAAACCAGTTAAATTAGTATATTCAGAGACAGGATGTGGCTTTCAAGGATTTTAGAATGACCCCAGATGATTCTAATATTTAGCCTGGTTTGCTAAGAGTTGGACTTTAAGAGCCTGCTATGATGTGATTTTCTGCTGGATAGGGAAGGAAAAGAAAGTAAAGATTTTTTCATGAAAAAATCTGCTAAAATTAGTAACATTTTATAGATTAAAGTCTCATCTTAATTCAACTCTTTTACTGTTTCTTTTCATTATATTCTTGAATTGTAGTTCAGCATATGTATTCCCTCTTTTGTCGTAAACCTGCCTTACTAAGACATTTCATTGTCAATGAATATTTCATTTTTTAAGAATTGACAAAAGTGATCAAAGAACAGTATTGCTTGAAAAATGGAACTTAAAAACTCACCACTAAGATAGATGTCAAACTGCAATGGAATATATTTTCATCTTGCAGCTGTGAGGATGTGTGCTTTCAGTACATGTATATTGAAATTAATCCACTATATTATATCAAAAAGCATCTGTAAAATGAAAAGAAAGGGAGAGATGAAAAATATAAGAAAACAGATGAAATTTAGTGAAGAAAAGGTAAAAGCTTCTGTTTCATAAAAAGTTGTTCAGAACATGGCGGGTCAGCCTAACAAAAACTGAGCCAATGGCCAGTATCTGATGGAAACGTCTCCAGACGTGCTACACTTTGTCTGACACATTCTTGGTATCTTTGCTCTTTTCTCACATTTCAGGTGATAGTCCTAAGAGTTTGCCCTCAAAATTACACCTTCCAGCTGTCTTACATAGATCACCGATGCTCCACTGGTAGCTTCTAGGCATATCTGCATATATAAATTTAAATTAATAAAAATTAGAACTTAATTCTGTTATATAGTGACATTTTACAAGTTCAGTTCCACATATGGCTACTAGCTCCCATATTAAACATGACAGGATGTTTCCATCATCACAAAAAGTTCTATTGGACAGAAAGTCTCAGCTACATACAAGTGACATTTATTTGCTAACCAGAGGTAATTAATTGTTTTTTGGAGCCCTGTGGAACAGCGAGATTAAAATTAATTTAAATTAATTCTTTACGTCTCATCTAATATATATATATATATATATATATATATATATATATATATATATCAACTCTAAATATATTGCTTTAGGATTATATTTGTGTCTTAAAAAGTATTATTCTGAGTCAAAACCTCTCCACATGGACTACATTATAACTCATAATCTGTGGGAAACTGGAGCATAATATATAGAAGGACCGACAGTGAGTCTCAAAATATAATCTATATGCCACTTGTTTTAAAAATCCTATCTATCCCTGATTTTCACTGATACCGAATTAGAAACTCTGAACCGAACATTTTGAAAACCCCACTAGTGATACTTGTGTATATTATCTGACAGAATGCTGTATGGAAAAAATCATTTCTGGCCCTTCTCACAACCTTGTACTTTAATTCAACTAATTGAATGTATCATTCCTTTGATCATTTGATGTTTTGCAAACCTTCTCAGGAAATAAGCAGTTTCTCTAACAGTGAGATTATAACCATGATCCTGCAGGCAGAGTTCAATCGCAGTGTATTCCACACAGGCTTTTCCTGTGCCTGGGTAGGAGCTTTGACTCTCAGTGATGTTATTTAGTGTACCTCCCATACATTGCTTATTTGGGGCAGGTCAGATGATTTCCTTGGAAATAATCTGCACAGTTTCTGAAAGAAGCTGTTGAAATTGGGAACAGCAGGAAAACACAACCATTAAAAGAGAGGGAATGCTTGCGTTCTTTACAACAAATAATTAGAAGCCATTAGTGGCGCTGTTTAGATTTCAGCATCCCATCTATCTTACTTTCAATTAGAAACAGTGTGCCCAAATAGAGAAAAGTCTGACTAAACATGGGTGTATTTCAACTGCACTGTTTAATAAAATGTGACACTCATCAGTAATGGATAGTTTGTTAAGTTTTCTTTACATATACTTCCTTTGGGTGGCACTAGTAAATACTACTAAAAAGTTGGCTAGCATTTTCAGTAATTTATATCTGCTTGTCTTTTGGGATAAAAGAATTTCAGAGATGGCAATTTTGAGTTTGTTAACCTCAGCCTCAACCGAATGTCTGAATCCCTTGTACAATGTTCCCAGTGAATGTATAAGCTTTCTAAACAGAAGTTTATTCCCACTTTAGAAGTCTTCACTCATGTTAACTAACTCTAAATATCTTTTCTATCTTTTTGACTTTGGTTCCACCCTGTTGAACCAAAAAGAGTAAGCATAATGCTCTTTATATAACATTTTCAGTAGTGGAAAATTACTAGGATGTTCCTGTTGTCACTTCTACTGTATTTTCAGAAATATTTCCCTTTGGTTACCATATTCTGGCCTGATAATGAAAATAGAACAGTCATTATGAATTCATTCTACTTCAAAACATTTTCACATATTATCCTTCTTAATTTAGAAGAGCTCATGATTTCTAGTTGCTAATTCAAAGAGATTTAACTTAATCAACCACAGAAATTGTCTTTACTCGTGGAGATTCTAAGGAAAATACATGTATCCGTATTATCTAAACTCCAGAAGCCTAGCTACTGAAGCTGCGTGGTACAACCTTCAACTTTATTCATTAATTTAGCATAACAGATGCTTCTTAACTTATGATGATGGGTCTATATCTTGATAAACCCATTTTAATTTGAAAATATCAGAAGTCGAAAATTTATACAAATAATCAAGTTGATCACTACAAAACATATTGTATTTGATAAAAATGTACAAGTGTTGTGTCAAGCAAAAAACTAAAATACTGAAAAGTTAATACTTTTTAAAAATGTATTGAAGACTCCTAACTTTCCAAACATCACATCATAGTTTAGCCTACTTTAAATCAAGACATAATAATCTGCATATGCTATACTAATTTGAAGTTTAAAAAAATGCCTTTTAAACATTATATCCCTAAATATTTTAAAGATTTGTGAACCTTTGTAAGCTAAGTGCAACTGAGATAGAATCAACATCCAATATTCAAAATTAATGAATTTTATATTTTCGATGGCCATATCCAGCTGTTTTGTCAATATTTGAAGATTATTTTTATGCTCAAATTCAAGTTGGCTTTCCATATTTGTAGAAGATAAGCTAATGTAATAGATTATGTTATCTCTTCATCTTTAACAGCCTTAGTTTTTTTTCATATACACTTTTGTCCATTTGGTGGCTCTTTGCCAAAATGATCGAGGAAATGATTTTGTGGGTTGACACTGTACTTCCTACCATTTCAAAAGTAGCTGCTGAGACATAAATATCAGAAGGATAAAAAGGCCTTTTGAATTAGTCGTTTGATCCTTTTTGGTTCTGGTTCCCTTTCCCCAGAAACGTTACTTTGTAATGTTTTGTTAGTTGAATTTTAAGTGTCTCAAGAGGTGGTAGATCTGGCACTTCCTTGGCAGCGTATTTCACGGTCTATTAATCTCAGTAGTTTTAATACCCTAGAATGTGTTTAATTTAGTCTTATTTCTTTAAAATTAAAACACTTTAAAAGTTGAAAATTTCCTAAGTTCTCTCATCATCCTAGCAAAATGAATTTTTTAATCTTCCCATCACTTTTTACCTGCTCAAGTTTACTTTTTTGATTCCCTTTCCCCCATTTTATTGATATATGTAAGTGCAAGACATAAAGCTTACATTGATCTTGAGTATTTTGTGCACATACATATCCTGGCAAAGTTACAAATTCTTCTCTCTCTCTTTTCAACCCTCTTTCTCCCTCCTCCTCCTCTCCAGTTCCCATTATTCCCCACATTAAGTTCTATGAAATGATTGTAATCTAGATTTCTCATATCAGAAAAACCATTCAATACTTCACCTGGCGCTTCTGACTCACTTCACTGAGCATGATGGTCTCAAGTTGCCTCCATTTACCTACAAAAGCCCCCAACCTATCTGTCTTTATTGATGAGTAGTATTCTATTGTGTATAAATACCATAATTTATGAAGCCATAGGTCTATATTAATGTATATTACTGCTGGTGGGCATGTGAATTGGTACAACCACTATGGAAAGCAGTATGAAGTCTCTCAAAAGACTAGAAATAAATATC
The DNA here is from genome assembly GCA_004027205.1 of Ctenodactylus gundi. Taxonomy (NCBI): domain Eukaryota; kingdom Metazoa; phylum Chordata; class Mammalia; order Rodentia; family Ctenodactylidae; genus Ctenodactylus; species Ctenodactylus gundi. Next base: position 117,893 of record PVKB01000526.1, read on the forward strand.
CCCCTTTGATATAGTGATACCTCTTCTGGGAATTTTCCAAAAAGAGTTAAAAACAACAGAGATACATGTATACCCATGTTCATAGAAGCACAACTAATAGTAGCTAAAATGTAGAAGAGACCAAATTTTATCTTTTTTTAATGTGATTGCAATGAAATGTTCAAAATGAGCATTTTAGTTTCTTTCACTGAGGCCTTAAATAATTAAACCCAAGATCATTTCCAGCACATTTTGCCCAACTTAATTTTACAACTTTCTTTGCTTTTTACCAGGAAAATTAAGTTGGTTCTGTATATTCTTAGATATGGAGCAGTAATTAAAAGAGTACCTACCGTTTGTTCTGTATTTTTTACATACCAGGGATTGGCCAAGTAGTTTGCCAAGTTTTGGCAAAGTATTCTGTGAATTACAGGATTTTATCAGCATCCCTGGCCTTAACTCATTAAATGTCAGTAGTGATCATTAAAATAGTACCTAAAGTTTGTTCCATGTTTCTTTACATACCAGGTGGTGGCTATGTAGCTTGCCTGCTTGCCTAAACCTTGTTGTGAAGCTGTCTTGTGCATGATAGGATGTACACGTATCTCTGAATCTCTTTTCCTAACCCATTAGATGTCAGTAGTTCTTACTTCACCCTCCGGGTTGTGACAACCAAGATGTGTTCCGACATTACCAAATGGCCCTGGGGGTTTAGAGTAGGGAAAGAAATTGCTCATGTAAGAACTGCTACCTTACATTATCTAATGTAACTTTTATAACATCCTATAAAATAAATGGTATTATTTCAGTTTTATACCTGAACAAAACAAGGTTACAATAATCTAGACTGATGTAACTAGCATATATGGAGGAGCTAAGATTTGAAGCCTTCTTTTAACTTCAAAGCTAAGGACTTTCCTATCAATACAGCTTTACTTCAATGATAAGTTCACGTTGTTAGTGTCACTTTAATATATTTCAGCACACTCAAGTTGAGTGTCACTATATAGCCTTTTCTTCATATTTATTTTCTATTCTGTCTGAATTTTTAAGCTGTCTTAAATAGAAAAGTTTTTTTCTTTTTTCATGTCCATCAACTTCTGTATGATGCTATTTTTTGCATTATTGTTACTCAATAAATTATCAGTGTGTTATAGCCAGGAAAGCTTATCTCATTTATTAGGATATCATTTTCTTTCAATTCTGACTTCTAAAGAATTTGCTATCCCTCTCAGCTTCAGCCAGCACACCAGTTTCATTAGTGTCTCTTATTATACAAACAGATTTACTGCAGCAAATGGCAAGTTCCATTACGTATCCTTTCCCCCCAAAAAATCTTTCTCTGTATTTGGATTTTTCCTAGTTTATACAACACTGATTTCGTCTAATTCGTGATGACCTGATTTTCCAGAAAGCTAGAAGCAGGTGCTGCAGAGAAAGGATAATGGACAGGCGAGTAGTGTGACAGTAGAAGCGACAGCCACAGACTAAGCCTTCGCTTTCTCACCTTCTGTGCCTTAGGAGAAGTGTCACAATACCACAAAATAAAATTTGAATTAAACCTTAGTTAATGCAAACCAAGAATATGAAGTATATGGCATATGTCTAGGCCTGAAATATTTGTCTTATACTTATTAGCTGCAATGACAGTCTGATTGACATTCAAGTAGTCCAGCAAATTGTCAAAAGCTTTAGAGAGCAGAAAGGAAAATTTTTATACTGTTTCTTGTTTTTCTCTCCTTAGTCCATCTTTTTAAATCTAGAATTTTGGAACCACACTCACATTTCCATATGGTAGCCACAGTCAGTCTTTCTGAGGTCAGCATACCGGTCTGCAAGACAATAGGGGCCAAGAGAGTTCTGGAGAATGTCACAAAGCCAAAAGAAAAGGCCAACTGCAGACAACCAAGACTGAGAAGCATCTGATGAACTGCTTTAGGATTCTCAGTCTTTTGTCGGAGGTGACCGAAATAGGGCACTTTAAAGACATTTGACTAAATTAAGTGTGCTGTGTGCAAAGATGATATGGAACAAGGCTCAGTCTCATATCGCAACATTGATTGTATACGGCAGGTTTCCTTAGCACTTTTCCCAGACCAGATACAGCTATGTAATGACTATGCCACTGTGTGTCGGGGGGATTTCGTGTTTCTTTTTCTCGATGTGCATGTGTAGACACATTCAAGATAACTTGATCAGCTGAGTATGTTGAGCTAAAAGGGCACATTCCCTGTAGTATCTATATTTAGTACAAAATTTGGGGAATAAGAGAGGTAGCTGGATTTGTGCCTATAAAAGCTTCTGTTTACTACCTTCTTATGGATGTGACAAGAATATATATGTGCTTAAACACCTCAGGAGTGAAGCAAGAGCCTGATAAGCACCGTTTAGTGATACATCACAGATATGACAAACGGTCACAACTAAAAATATGTTAATTCCTCAAATAATATTTTTTTTCTATTTGGAATTGAAAAAATGTTACAGAAACATTGACTTGAGCTGTGTTCAAAATCCAGTAAACTAATCATATTTCTAATTAATTAGGTAACTGCTACGGTTTGGTTTAATGTTTCCCAACAAATATGCACTGGAGGCTTAGTCTCCAGGGTGGTGCCTCTGAGAAGGCTGCAGCCCTTAAGAAGTGGTACTTAACGGGATTGTGGGAAGTACTGAGGACAATGGATTTTGGACTGGAGCAAAAGTACCCTATTTTCTTTATAAATTGCCTCAAGTTATAGGACTTTAACTAATACCGTATGTAACCTAACTTCTCAGATATCCCTGTGAGTACATCACAATGGTGAAAGTGATGAAAGAAAGCTCGACGTGAGTTCTTTTAAAATTGATATTAATATATGAGTTCTTATAAATATTTTTGAGTACTTTGGTATCAGAGCAGTGACAGTTTTATATATTGTTTAGCTATTGCCACAATTTACCTGTCTGTCTGTAGCTTCTAAATGAGCTGTGATGGAGAGTAAGAAAAACCAAAATAAAATTATACATGACTTATTTGGACCGATGCAAACTAGAATATGTCTACACCCCTCCCTCTCGAGTGAAAATAGCTTATTTGGGAAGCGATTTTAGTAATTACTGAGAGGAAAGTAAGAAATAGGTCACAAACGGAAATGAACCAGCTTTATAGTAAGTAGGTTACTGCTTGAAGGCAACTGAGATCTTCTTTGAGACAGTGTTGAAGACCTCAGAGCTGGGCTACTCGAGAGCCAAGCAGGGTTTTGGGTATTTATTTACCAATTCCTGTTGTCATATATGGACAGCATATATGACATATGTCTAGCATGTTCCTCTAGTATGCACAACTTGAGCAAGTACCTATGGTTGGAGACTGATCTATGGTATAGAAACATAAGCGCTTATACCAAGATGCCCCTAATGCATGACTGAAACATTGACATCTTGTGTGATGACACTGTTACTGCCCCAAACATCAGAGTGCCCTAAATGAAGGTTTGAAATAATGGGTCACAATTTTGAATCATAAATACAACATCCAAGTTCCATGAATGGCCCTGGAGAAAAAGAAAGAAACTAATATTTTCTCTATGTTCCTCAAAACAGCTGCTCATCCAAGAAAATCTAACTAACCCCTATAAACAGTCACTCACCTTTCTTTAGTTCAATTTAAACAGAATCTCTCACTGGATCTGACTTGCTTTCGAGAATTTGCAGATGCCTGGGGTGCTTCATTTACACATACCCTTTATACCTGAAAGAGTGGTCCCTGGAGAGGAGTCACAGTAACCATTTTAATTAATAGCAGGTAGAAGACTGTTCTTTCTTTCTCCCTTCAGTCACCCAAATGAACCAAGAGATAAGCTTGCAAGGTTTTGCCCCAAAGATTCCTTACCTGGCAGGTGATCAAATTGTGCAGAAGCAGTAATACAGGACAATTATTTCATACTCAGACAGATTTTTAAGCTGTTAATTATACACCAGCGAAGACGTGAAAAAGATCCAATGGTTAGGAGAATTGTTTCTGAGTTGTCACCACTGTTTGGTCTACCCTGAAACCACAGTGGCTTCAAAAAATATATAAAATCATGTAATTTCAGAAGATAAACTTTTTAAAATATGTCCTTTACTCTCTAAATAGCTTAGCTCTTCCAAACTAGCCTTAATCTTTGTCTCAGAATTTTTTTAAGAAGTCTTTAAATATACAACTCTTTTGGAATTGAACAGAAACAGAGCCAACACTGAAATCACAAAGCATGCAATAGCACGACAAGACATTAAAACACACTCATTCCCATCTGTACACTTGGAGATCACATTTTCATTTAGATGAAATTTTGGGTTCATTTTCATTTTGATCTGATTATATTTCATTTTTTTAGGATGAAGATTTACTATTTTGCTTTTCTCCCATTTTCTTTGGCCTATCCTTAAGCCAATCCTCAGAATGGATTCAAATGCTCTACTAGGAAACCCTGTTTTCCCCAAAATTACTCTTTTTATTCAAATGTATATGCAATGCATACTAATTACATTCAGCTTGAGGAACTGGGGCATGTACATATCTCATCCTTATCACGTTTCCTTCCCTTGACCCTACCCATTTTCTTGCTTCCTCCCTCTTAAAATCTGTCACCCTGATTCCCACCATCACTCTTTTATTTTGATTTTCCTTATTTATACTTTGGGTTTCACATATTGGAGAAACCGTGTGATACTGAACCTTCTGTGTCTGTTTTATTTTGCTAAGCATGATGGCATACTGCATGTGGGTTCATTCTTGTTCTTAAAAATGACCTAAACATCACTACCGCGGGTAGAACAGTATCAGAAAAAGATGTTAGGGGAAGGCTGCTGCTAGGAAGAAGAAGCCACTAACAGCAGCTCTTTCTTGCAGGATAAGACTTTCACACAAGGTTTTCTCATCATTCTTTTGTTTCTCAGAAACAACTTGTCTGCGGGTATATTTTCTTGGTAACGAGTATCATTTTGGAGACGTTCTTTTTATTTGCAAGTTACAAGGCACATTTTAAATCTTCTGCTCTTATAAAATACCACCAAAAGGAACATTATGTAATTTCAAGGCATATACAATACTATGCACAATTTTGTTGAATAAAAATAGATCTGAGCATCCTATAGTTAGCACCTATGCAATGCCATAACAACCCACAAAATATGAACCACTCATGCAGTTAAGCAAGCTAAGCTGGCGCCATTAACCTAAGCATCTAGCGTTCAACTTATGTAAGTGCTTGATTATATTGTTTTCATATTTGGTCTGGTGACTTGGCTTGGTGGCAGTAACGCCCTGGAACCCGAATTATCTTGGAATGTCGCACACATTAGAACCGTGGAGTTTGGGGAATCTGTGAGAATCTATGTCTACCCCTTTTTCAAAGGTTCACTCCTTTCCTACCTGACCATTGCCTCTCTTTCTACCCTGCCACTCATGTTGGAGCATTTTTTATGTTACTACTTCTGTGCATTTTGTAAGAGGGACACCTGTCTATAGTAGGTCTTTTCTTCTTGGGCCATTTCACTGAGCATTATTCATGCTAGGTGGCCCCATTTCTGTTCAAACACTTGGTATCTTTCTTTACAGCTGCATAATATTCCATTGTGTATATGTACCACATCATCTTTATCCATCCCTGGATGGATAGGCAGGTAGGTTGCTTCCAGGATTTGGTTATTATGAATTGTGCTGCTAAAAACATGGATATGCGTGTCTTTTTGGCATGCTGTCTTTATTTCTTTTGAGAACGTGCCCAGTAGAGCTATAGCTGGATCAAATTCAAATCAGGTTCTCAAATTTCTAAGGAAGCTCCAGACTGCTTCCCACAATGGTTGAACCAGATTACATTCCCACCAGCAGTGGAGTAGAGTTCCTTTTTTTTTCTGAAACCTTGCCAACAATTTTTTTTTTCAAATTTTTCATGTAGGCCATTCTCACTGGTGTGAGGTGAAACCCGCAAATCTATAGCATTCCTGTATACTAATAATAAATCCAAAGAGAAATCAAAAATTATCCCCCTCACAATAGCAAGAAAAATTTAAATCCTTAGGAATAAATCTCACCAACGAGATGAAAGTGCTATACAAGGAAAGAGATTGAGAAGGACTTTAGAAAATGGAAAGGCTTCCCATGTGCCTGGGTAGGAAGAACTAATATTGTCAAAATGGCCACATTCCCAAAGCTGCTGTACAGATTCAATGCAATACCAATCAAAATACCAACTACATTCTCCACAGAACTAAAAACTTTAAAATTTATATGGAACCAGAAAGGACCCAGAATCTCTAAAGCAATTCTGAGTAACAAAGGCAAAGCTGGAGGAATCACAATTCCAGACTTCAGAAAATACTATAAATCAACAGTAAATAAATCCACATGGTATTGGTATAAGGACAGTCAAGAGGACCAGTGGAACACAATTAAGGATAGTGAAAAAAACTTAAACACCCTTAGTCAGGTGATGTTTGGCAAAGGGGCCAAAAGAATGCATAGAAGAAAAGACAACATCTTCAACAAATGGTACTGAGAAAACTGGGTCTCCACGTGCAGGAGAATGAAATTAGATCCATATCTGTCTCAACACAGTAACATGAGATCAAAATGGATCAAAGAACTGGATGTCAGAACAGAAACACTGAATTTACTGGAAGACCAAAATAGGTAAAACTCTAGAAGACACAGGGTCAGGAAAGGATTTTCCGAACAAATCACAAACTGCACAAGAAATCTCAGCAAGAATCAACAAATGGGACTACATTAACTTAAAATCTTTTGCACAGCAAAACAATCAACAAGGTGAAGAGACAACCCACAGAGTGGGAAAACATATTCACCTGTAACACTTCAGACACAGGATTAATATCTGGAATATACAAGGAAATAAAAACATAAAAACCCCTAAAACAAATGAGCCCCTTAAGAAGTGGGCAGCTCAAATGAAAAGAAACTTGACAGAAGAAGTACACATGGCCAGCAAGCATATGAAAAAGTGTTCATCATTCACCATCAGAGAAATTTTAAGGAAAAGTTTAACAAGTTATATTGCCAGGTATTACATTCTGTAAACTTGAACAGTTTTGGCAATATTTATTTTTCTTGTTCCCTTCAGTTCTGTGGAAGAGTTTCAGACCTACCAGTGCCCAGCTGTCCCGGGATGGTCTGATGGTACCACTGTGAAACGTGATTAGGGAATGTCAGAGAAGAGGCAGTTGGCTGAGGGTTATCATCAATTAGCTGAAAATGAAGGCCACTAAAATAGAATAATGAATAATTTTCTAAACGTTTAAAAAGACACTTAGAATATACTTCCAGCGTGGATTTTTCATTAAATTACAAATGGTGAAAGTATCCAGTCCACTCAGACATGGAAACAGAAATTGGAGATGCCACTGTCTATTCTGGGGAGTGGAGAGTAGGCTGCGCCATAGTGTGTTCCATCACCTACCGATCAGTAGATTCCCAGGCCTCTGAATGCTGCGGTGAGGGTTTATTTTCTTATAGTAGAGAAAAAAACAGGATACTCATCTCCTGAGACCAGCATGTACTCCGACCTAATGAAAGGAGATGAGGTTCTTGTTTTCCTAATGGGCTAATAGAAAGCGCAAAGTTTTCCCCAGTTTAAAATTATATTGCAAATATTCCCTGTGAACATATAATAATAATATCATTTTTTGAAAGGTAAAATGCAGAATAAACAACTACCCACAAAATTAGATCCCTTTCTCATGCATTACTTTAATTACAGTCGTTTTAGCAGCTTTACCAATTGTGTGCCCTATTACTTTTAAAAGCAGTATAACCGCATATAAACAATTCAAGCAAAGATGTGAGCACGCAGCCTAGAAACACATGAATGGTTCTAGTGAGCCCAAAAAGAATAATACTTAGTATTGATTATTAAACTTGGTAACTTAAAGATGAAAATGTAGTATGGTAAGAAGTTAGCATTATACAGGAAAAAAGCTGTGCCAATTCCTCCAGAAGAACTGTGCTCCTGGAATGGGCCATCTACAGAGGGATAATAGAGCCCAAGAATTCTACCAAAATTCTCCATCAGAAACTGGAAACGTGAAACTTTGACAATGGTCAGTGATTTAACCCAAATCACGCTCTATACTCTATGATGAGGGTAATTTTTTTTTTCATCAGTGCTACTCCCTACATCTGAGTCAGAAAAAGCTTCGTAAAATTAGAATGCGTTGTGTGTCAGTCCGAAGTTCATTGAGGTGTCCAAACACATCTAAGCTGGCACTTCTAAAGAAGATAAACTATAATTACAAAAAAGAGAAAAGATAAGCCAATCAAATGCATCCATAGCAAACAGAAAAACTAATTTATGCATTCAGAGAAACTCTTCAGCAGCTATGACTCAAACTGAAAATCAGTTCTGCATTTAACTGCAGATAAGCATTTAACTGCAGATCAACTAAATACAAATTAGCATTATAATTTTTACACATGAGATAAATATAATTAAGGAAACAATGTGAAGGCAACCTATAGAATGGGTTGATATCCAAAATATATGAGGTACTCCTATAACTCAACAGCAAACAAAAAACAACCTAATTTATTTTGTTTCTTTACTTATATATTGAGATAGAGTGTCACTCTGCAGTCCAGGCTGGTCCTGAACTAAAAAGAAGAAGAAGAAGCAGCAGCAGCAGAAGCAGCAGCAACAGCAGCAAAACATCTAGACATTTCTCAAAAGAAGACATACAAATAGCCAACACGTATATGAAAAGATGCTCAATGTCACTAATTATCAAGGAAATGCTATTCAAAACCACACTGAAATTTCAAATGATACCTGCTAGGATGCTCATTATTTTAAAAAATGACTAGAGGAGTAGCACAGCAGTTAGAGCTCTTGCCTAGCAAGCACAGAGCTCTCAGTTCAGTTCCCCAGCACCACACACTACATAAACTGGGTGTGCTGGTGCTTGCTTGTAATGCCAGCATTTGGGAGGCAGAAACAGGAGGACTGCTGTAAGTTAGAGGCCAGTCTGGGCTATGTAGTGAGTTCAGGACCAGTGTGGACTACAGAATGAGACCCTATTTCAATGAGAATGAGAGAGAGAGAGAAAGTGTAGGAGAGCATGTGGACAAATTCAAACCCTTGTATTCTGTGGAAATATATAATGGAATAGCCATTATGGGAAACAGTATAGAGGATCCTCAGAAAAATCAAAACTACTATATAATCCATCATAAACATTTCTGTGAACTCTTTTTTAAATGTGGTTCAATTAACCTTTTCGTTATGGTTAGTGCTTCTTGTATCTTGTTTATAAAATCATTTGCCTATTCAGATGTCATGAAAATATTCTGGATTTTAAAAAATGTTGTTTTTCCTTTTGAATTAAAACTTAAATGCACCTAGAATTCATTTTTATTTTTGGTCTATGTAGAGACAAAATTTCATCTTGGTCAAATGGATATTTACATTTATAGGTATCTAATTTATTCAGCATCACTTATTTATAGAAAAGACATTTTTCCCAATTAGATTGGCATTTTGCTTTATATCGAATATTTATATTTACATAAATATTAATTTTAGATAATGCCATTTAAGTAATTTATTTCTGATATCCATACAAAATTTACTTAATGTAGCCACAAAATTGTTGATATCTTTTACAACACGGCCTCCAGGTTTACTCTTCTTCAAGAGTATTTCGGCTGCTGAATTCACATGTAATGTGCCAATTTCAACATCAAAATATTTGGAAATGTTCACCAGGATTAAATTTAATCTATCTATATACTTGGAGATTATTAGCATCTTTTTGGTATTTTCTTCTAATCTATGAATGGTAATGTGTATTCAACTTAGCATTTTATTAATCTTTTTATCACATTTTAATGTTTTCTATAAAATGGTCTTAAAATTCATTAGATAATTTGTATTTTATTTGCATTATATAGTAATTTAAAATTATATAAAGTATTTTTTCATTTTATAATTATTTTGCATATTGAAATACAGTATACGCATATTGAGCTTATATCCAGAATTCTTGCTAGATTTACTTATAATTTTTCATTTCTTTTGCAAATATATTAATATGAACTTGCTTATCACCTTAACATCTAAAACTACTAAAACACAACAGAGGAGACACTTCTAGATGTTGGTCCAAGTAATGATTTTTCTAGGTAGGATCTCAAATGCCAAGGAAACAAAAGCAAAATTTGACAAATGGAATCACAACAAACTAAAACGTCTACAGCAAAGGAAGCAATCAAAAGAATGAGCACATAACCTGTAAGAGAAAATGTACTTCTGGCAGAGGGTTGGTGCCCAGAATATACAAGAAACTCTAACAAAAAAGCCAATAATTCTACTGAAAAATTGGCAAAATTGAGGAAATATAAATGACCAACAATTGTAGGGAAAATGCTCATTATTAGACATCAAAAATGCAAAATTACTATTTCATTCCAGTTACTTTAGGTATAGGTATTATATGAAGTAACTGTAGTAAATATTGGTGAGGATATTGGATATTGGATTAAAAGGAACTCAGTAGATATGTAGATTGGTACAGGCACCATGGATACCGGTATGATGATTCCTCAAAAAATAAAAATTGAACTATCGTAAGATCTTGCTGTTGCATTCCTGGATATATATCCAAGGAAAGGAAGTCTGCACGCCAAAGAGATACCTTCATGCCCCTGTTTATCGTTACACTATTCACAGTCACTAAGATAAGAATTAGCCTAGAATACCATCAATGGATAAAGAAAATGTGTATGTGTATGTATACACACACACACTGAATTAATCTTCAGCCACAAAAAGGGTGAGATTCTATTTGCAGAAAAATAAATAAAACTGGAGGACATTATACTATGTGAAATAATCCAGGCACAAAAAGAGACGAACTATATGGTCTGTCATATGGGGAAGCTAACTAAAAAGTCAACTTGAAGGTAGAACAGTGATCAGTAGAGATGGGAAAGGTGAGGGTATATGCTTTAAGTTCATTTCAGTTCAAGGAGCATGATTCCCGAAGTAGGTTGTCAATATTTTCTATGTTGGTGTACCTAGTAAGTGTATAGTGACCATCTCATTTTTATTTTCTACTTTATCTTGTTAACTAATGTCTACTATAAAGTATTTAGCTACTCATTTCTTGCTTGCAGTAAGTAGTGTGTCTTTAGTCTACGGCTCAATGTCTTTCAATGATTCTGAGAAATTTTCAGACTTACCTTTCTAATAATCTCTTCCCATCCTCCTGAGTTGGGTCTTCAGTTTTTCTCCCGAACATCATACATTTTCATTTTCCATGGTTTGGTCTTGATATTTTTCTCTTCCATACTCAAGTAATTCTCTGTCCTTCTGCATTCAATCTGTAGTGAAAACGATTCATTGATATCTAATTATGTATTTTCATTTCTATAATTTTTTAATTTCTTAAACATTAACCATTTTTGAAACACTTATATGATTTCCCCATTCTATGGACCTTCTATGGGTCTACTTTTATTGTCTGCTTCTTTATTGGTTTCTTATCATAATTTTTTATCTTATATGCCTGAGTATTGACTGTTGAAGTGAAAAGACAGTTTGGAGTGATGAATAGTGTAATCTTCTGTAATATATTTTTATTTTGTCTCTCTCAGGCAGATTCTTTAACAGAACTGGAAGTTCCCAAGGAACTTAGTGAAGAAGCGACACTATCTAAAGTGATATTTTGGTACCTGTGAGAGGTGAGAACTTTCATTTTCCACAGAGTAGAGCCCCTTAGGTATCCACAGAAATCCTGGAGTATGTCAGGACCCCTTCTTCTTGGGACTTGAACACACACTTTTGTCTTAGGATCTCTCTGAGTGCATTAAAGCTCAGTGCCACTTAGTCACTAAGTGACTGCTTTTCAAATTATCAAATGCCTTGAGGTAAAAAGCAGCACCAAATGGCAGACTCACTCCTCTGGCTTTTCTTCTCTAACGGCTCTGAGTGCCACTAATCTTCGTACCTTCATAACTCTCCTATGCTTTAAAATAAAGCCTTTTAATATTTTGCTCAGATTCCCTAGTTCTCAGAATTGTTATTTAACAGAAGTTGTATTCCTTCTCAATTTATGAATGCTACACATAAGTTTAAACATGTGGCTTGTCTCATATAATCTTCATAGTAATTCCAAGAATTTTCAGTGGGCAGACAAAGGTGAAAACACTGCCTGACAGTGCACATCTTGTGTGCTGTACATGCAGAAATACATGCATTTACTTCTAAACTTTTGAGGATAAAGATCCTCAAAATTAATGCTTGATGTCACTGAAGATAATGATGAACCAAAGAAGTTTACGTATTAGAAAACGCAGGGGTGAGAGGAGGAGTAGCTCAGCAGTTAGATTGCTTGCCTAGCAAGTACAAGACGTGAGTTCAATTCCCCAGTATCACACATGAGCTGGATGTGGTAGCTCACACCTGTAATCCACTCAGGAGGCTGAGGCAGGTGGATGCCTTGAGTTCAGGACCAGCCTGTGCTACAGAAAAAGATCCTGTCTCAAAAAAAAAAAAATGCAGCTACAGTTACAATTATAGAAGTTGGAACTTTTCCCAATGACGAACATTCTGATTGAGTAGTAGTAGATCTACTACAACTATTTCTTCTTTCTGTTCCCTCATGCAACCCAGAGCCTTGTACTTGCTCAGCAAGTACTGTACTACCAAGCTTCACTCCAGCAATCTTTTCCTAATGTGCTGAAAAATAGAAAGCACAAATGATATCTGATGGAATAATATTGTTTCAGCCATCATATTCTGTTATTTTAAAAACTGTCCCCTTTTATATTCCTTTTTGCTATAATGTTTTAAAGGACATATTTTTGTTTTGAGACACAGTCTCGCTAAAGTGCCCCACCAAGGCTCCAACGTGTGATCCTCCCACTTAACTTTCCAAAGTACTATGATTACAGGCATGTGCCACCATGCCTGGCCTTACTTCATATTTTTTAAGTTTCTACTGCAGGTATCTTGCTTATGGGAAACTCGAATTGTAGTATTTAGAAAAAGATCAGCTTTCCTGGGAGTTTTGCTCAGTGTATACACTCAAGAGAACTGAGTGTACAGTTGTCAAGATTCACATAGAAGAATGTTCATAGCTATTGTACTTGTAATAGTGAAGGAATAAAATCCACTCGACATCCAACAGAATGAAGATGTATAAATAAGTTATCACATGCAACAACAAAGTGAATTTCACAGACATAATGTTTGATAAAGTAAGACAGACAAACTATATGACTCTACTAATGCACATTTCTAAATGAGACAGAATCAGTTTATGGGTCATAAAGTATAGAAAAGTAGATCATTCTGGCAGACTGCACTGGATGGGTAGGAGTCTTCTGAGATGCCAGAATGTTCTTTAATTTGATCTAAGTGTGGGCCACACTCACACCAGTGAATACACAGATAAAAATTTAGAGTTTTGTATAAGTATCGCCTCAACAAAAAAGTACTTTTTAGAAAGGAAGAAATAAGTATGCTCTACATCAGAGCTGGCAATTTTTTTCTGCCAAGAACCATGGAGTAATTACTTTTGGCTTTGAAACGGTAGGATCTCTGTTACAGCTCCCCACCATTTTTAGCACAAAAGCAGCCATAGATTATACATAAACTAATGAGAATGACTGCGTTCTAATAAAACTTTATGCATAGAACTCAGAATTTAAATTTCATGGGATTTATAGTTGTCATGGTATGTTACTATTTACTGGACATTTTTAACCACTTCAAATATAAAATTCACCCTTAACTTACGAAACACACAAAAGCTGGTAGTGTGTTACAGGCTGTCACCTGCTGACCCATACTGGCGATGTAGAAGGAAAAAAAAAAAAAAAAAACTTGAGTAGTTCTAGAAAACCTAGAGGCCAAAATAGAGCTGACATTCACAGATGGATGATTTGAGTCCTTCTACAATTGCCCGGAAAGAAGAGACAACATAAAATATTGATTGTTGACATTGGTCAGTACCAGGAATGTATATTGTTATTTTCACACTGTGATTTACCACGAAAGTAAATAATTCTCTGAATTATTATCATTAAACCACGCTAAAAGCATTTAACATTTTCTTCCTGCTGTATTCTTTACGTGAAAGTTTTACTACACACAGCAGTGGCAGTAGTAATTTGGAATTTCAGAGAGATGGCACTAAATGCAGGCAGCCTGTGCGTGAACTATCTCAAATGAACTTACCCAACTAAGCCATCTCCAAAGCACATTCCTTTTATGAACATATTTTTCTGTGGCTTGAAGGTATTCAAGGAAGTTATGATAATAATAATATTTGACATTTATGGTGTTTTCTCCTTTCAAAGTGCTTTTCTTTGAAAAGACCCTAAAAAGGATACTTTAAGCCCATCTTCTATTCATAGCAGTAAGAATCGCAATTTTTTACTAACTCCATAGAATAGCTGTGGTGCTTTTGAAAACGTGCTGAGTTGATACCAGAAAGTGCTACCCCTGACTTGTATTTTTTCTTCAAAAGAAACAGTAGTGTTCCTTTTTAATCTCTTTTCTGTTCTACCATTACACAAAATGTAACTAATTACATAAATAAAACTTCACCACCCTAACTTAATAAATTCTCTGTATAACTTTACTTACTTGAAGAGTTATATAAGCAACTGTATTGTGCATCTGCAATCTGTATATTTTTTTCTGTGCTGGCACAATTTATTTAGTTGCTATATGTAAGACTAGAGAAATAAGAAATAAATAGGTAAGAGCTCACAGCCTCATGATAGAGACGTGGAGAACAGTCCCAATCTTTGACTTCAGTAGCCGATTCTTTCTGACAGTGTACTTCTGTAGGCACACAGGTACCAGCTCTGACAGAAGGGCCTGTTCCAAGAATTTCCTAGGATAACACCTTGCTTTTTCCAAGTGGATTTCTCATCTAACACTAAACCCCTGCCACCCTGTGCTCGAACCTTTAGCTATCTTCATTGATTCGAACCCTCTGGTTTACTGGACTCAACTTCCTATTCAAGTCTGCAATGCACACTCTCTTGAACTTATCTCTGCTGAGATTTCAGTGGGGAAATAACTGCTCCACTAGTTCTAGACCCAAAGAAGCATGATAGCCCAGGAGAGGGTATGAGATGCACACTTCAAATAGGGATAATATAATTGAGTTGAGTAGCTGTGACAAGCACACAGAGGAAGGAGCCAGACTCACGTGTAGATATTCATACTTGTCTGGCCAAAATTAATGCCTTCCCACAGACAATATATACACTTTACCAAAATAGAGAAAACAGGCCATAATGATGCTCTTTTGGCCTCTGCTGGCTGATTCAAATCAATAGGGAGTGAGTTTGGAGGTATGTACTAAGCAAAACAGTTTAAAATTCTATAGTCTATAGGAGTTGTCCCATTGCTAAGTTCATCAGTTGCTATATTAAAATTTTGAATCTAAGCGCCTTTAATCTTTGAGTAGATGCTGGTTCTCACCTTTCAAGTCTAGGAAGCCTTTCACATCTGAAAAGCTATTTTTTTTTTCTTCCCTAGACACAGACGATTTTTCACTAAGCTGAGCAGAGTGGCTGAGCCAGTGAATAGAGCCTCCAAAAGGATAATAGCGTGGAGGTGTTCCCTTTGTGGGACCACATCAATTCCCCCAGCAAAATCAATGCACCTGGGGGAGAGTACAGTACTATTCCAGCATCATTAATGCTCAGAATCAACAAAAATCCCATGGAGAAAAACTCCCCGACTTTGGCCATGCAGAGAAACAACAGTTAAGAAAGCTAAACACTTTCTAAGTTGTTTAGAAGGGAATGTCCACCTGACAGGTATTCCAGTGTTCTTCTTCAGGGGCTCCAGCTACTAAAATAAAAGCCACATGTTTTTAAAATACTCAGTCATGTTATTTGTCAACGCACTTACTTTGGGTTAAGGCTACATAATGGTATTTTCCTTGCTTGCTTGGTAACAAAGCTTGAGAAAGGGGAATTTCAGAAAGAAAAGAATTGCATCACTGAATCCAGAAATAGTCCTTGCCAAAGTGAAAGGTTTCATTCAGCTGCCTTGCTCACTGAGCTATGCAATTTCTGTTACACAAATCCTTACACTTTGAAGGTCTCCTATTCTTACCATAACTAAAGGGCTTGTTCTAAAGGAAGATAATCCTTGTCTGATATCCCCCATCTTATAGACAAATAACAGGGGAGCTCAGAATTATGTAACCTCTCCCACAAATGTACACAGTTCTCTCTTATGTAAGCCCTTGTTCTAATTAGCTATGTAATAATAATACTGAGTAACAAACCGAGAGAAAAATTCTGTGACTTAAAGCAGATATACAGACATGCTATGTTTCCACTGGGGCAACAGAGAGATACCTGACACTGGGTATCATTCTCAAAGTTGGATTCAGTACAGTTCCATGTCTCTACATTCTCCTTTGATCAGAGACTACCTGGCTATCATCACAGCAATTGCAGGAACACAAGCAATCGAGCAAGTAAACAAGTGTAACATCTAAGCTTCTAAATACCATTATCAATTCCTTGGCCAAAACAAGTCACGTGACCAAATCAAAAGTCAAGAGAAGTACATTCACTCCACCATGAAAACAGAGCAAGTACTTGAATATTTAAGGAAGGAAATGGAAAAGTATGATTAGCATCCCAATCTACCTCAACCTCCAAGAAAATGGAGTATTATCTGGTTGGAACTAGAATATTGCTAGCTTTATTCCATGTATTAAGTCTGATGGACACTTCTTTCATTGAGCTACACTTAAGAAAAGGTAAGATTTTCTTCTGTGACTCTTAAAATGACCACATCTGTGATGCCCAGTATGGTATACTTTTTAGTTTTTTCTGAAATTTAAATGAAAGGAAATTAAAATTTGGTTCCTTAGTCACAAAAGATCCACTTTAAGTCCTCAATACCCTACCTAATCAGAGCAATTCGGCAAAAGAAATAAAAGGCAGTCAAATTAAAAGTAGTTAAATCGTTCCTGTTTGCAGATGACATGATCTTATACAGAGAAAATACTGAAGACCCTACCAAACACTTGTTAGAATGAATTCAGGACAATTGTAGAATACCAAATAAACATCTAGAGCTCCACATAAATGCTATATGACAACAGCCAATAATCTGAAAAAAAGAAACTAATCTGTCTTATAATAGCTACAAAAATAGGAGTAAGTTTAATGAAATGAAAGGTCATTTATAGTGAATAGTATAATCTTACCAGTAATGAAAGAAATTGAAGATAAAAATAAATGGAAAAGTTGTCCATGTTCATGGATTGGATTATTATTAAAATGTCTATTCTACACAAAGTGATTTACAGACACAATACAATCTTTATCAAAATACCAGTTGCATTCATCATTAGAAAAAGTAATACTAAAATTTGTATGGAACCACAAAAGACCGTGCATAATCAAAGCAATCTTAAACAAAGAGAACAGAGTAGGGGTGCCACATCACCTTACCTCAAAAATGGACAGCAAATCTTCAGTAGCCGATAAAGAGTGGTTGCGGCACAAGTACAGAGGCAGAGACAAATAGAGTAGTAGAAGGGGCTAGAAAAAAATTTATGTGCTGGGACCTCGATTAGTCTATTTTTAGTTACCATAATAAAAAACAAAAACCTAAAGCTAAGTACTTGAATTTTTTTTAAGTTTTAAGTGGACCCGGTAGAACAAACACACTTGTAAGCCCAGAACTCTGGGAGGCTAAGAGTGAAGGATTGCAAGTTCAAGTCTAGTCTGGGCCACTTAGTGACATCCTTTATCAATATTTTAAAATAATTTTAAAGGTTGGGGATATTTCGGGATATAACTTAGTGTTCAGGCCCTGGATTTTGTCCTCTGTTCCACAAAAAAAGAAAAAAAAATTACTTGTTGTCTGTAAGCTTTCTAGGCTCAAAGGCTGACACTTGCATTAGCTTGTTTCTGGAAAAGGCCTCATGGCAGACAGCATTACAATGGCAGGAACACCTGTGAGAAATAGAGTTCGTATGACAGGTCAGAAAGCAAGAAAGGAGAGAGACCAGGCTCACCCTTTTATAACAACTCTTTC
Source organism: Ctenodactylus gundi (assembly GCA_004027205.1). Classification (NCBI taxonomy): domain Eukaryota; kingdom Metazoa; phylum Chordata; class Mammalia; order Rodentia; family Ctenodactylidae; genus Ctenodactylus; species Ctenodactylus gundi. The sequence continues at coordinate 135,940 of PVKB01000526.1, forward strand.
TGTAGGAACTAATATCTCACAAGAACTACCTTAATTACTGCTGATGTCAGAACCATTAGTGACTTGATGACACCCAACTAAGCTTACGTCTTAAAGATCCCACCACCTTTGAACATCACTCTACTAAGGACCTAATTTCCAACACACGAACTCTTAGAAATGAACCTCATCAAAACACCGAAACAGACAACTGATTCTCTATCAAAATGTCAAAAATACAGTGATGAAAGTGGTATCTTCAATAAAGGTTATTAAGAAAACTAGATATCCACATGCAAAAAAAGAAATAGGCACTTACCTCACTCTATATGTAAAAACTAATTCATGTGGCTTAAACATTTAAATTTTGGACCTCAAAATATGGAACTACTACAAGAATACATAGAAGAAAATTTCCATAACATTGGTATGTGGAGATTTGACTAGATAGGACCCCAAAAGCAGAACACCTCCCCAAAAATGGGTAAATGGAATGACATCAAAATAAAATTTTCTACACAGGACAGAAAACAATCAGCAGAATGAAGAGATTCTTTAAAATGAGAAAAACTGTTTGCTAACTTTACATTTGGTAGGTGTTTAACATTCAGAAAACCTAAGGTACTCATAAGGTATTCATGCGAGAAAGTAGTAGCCTGTCTTTCTAAAAAAAAAAATGGTCAAAGGACTTGAATATATATTTCTTAAAAGAAAACAAATGTTCAACAAGCATATGAAACAATACTCAACATCACTAATCAACAGGAAATTCAACTCAAAGCCACAACAAGCTGCATCCTGACACCTATGAGATTGACTATTACAAAAAAGATAAAAAATAACAATTGTTAGTGAAAATGTGGAGTAAAGGGAACCTCATACATTGTTGATGGGAATGTGACTGCAGCCTTTGTGGAAAATAACAGATTCTTCGTTAAAATCAAAACTGGAATTGTCATCCTACTTCTGGGTACATATCCAACAAAGGAAATGAAATTCACACATGAAAGATATATCTTCATTCCTATGTTCTCTACAACATTGTTCATAATATCCGAGGTATGGAAACATAATTGTCCATCGACAGAGCAAAGAGTAAAATAAAATTTGGTACAAATAGACAATAGAATATTGCTAATATTTCTCCATAACATAGAATGAGATCCTGCCACTCATGACAAAAAAGATGAATAAAGAAGACGGTAAGTAAAAATAAGGAAGATACAGAAAGAGAAATACTGCATGATCTCACTTATAGGTGGAATTCTAAAATGCCCATATCCTAGAAGGCAAAGCTAAGTTAGTGGTTACAGAGGTCAGGGACAGTAGAGAAGAGGGAGTGATGGAAAAGATTGGCTAGTAGATACTAAGTCACAGAAACAAACAGGAAGTTCTGGTGTGCCATTGTAGAGCAGGGTGACTGCAAATAGCAATGATGTATGCTTCAGAAAGCTAGAAGAATTCTGAAGGTCTTCTCCAGGAAGAAATGGTGTTTGGAAAGGTATAATTACCCCGATTTAAACATTACACGGTGTACACATACACGGAAGTATCACATTACCTCATTCGTGTGTGCAGTTCTATTATGTTTTTAATGTACCAGTTAAAATATATTTAGTTGCCTTTGAAGACAGTGTATTAGAGGCACTCAGTACCCACAATGCTCCAAGAGACTGAACCAAATCAACAGGTATATAGCCACACACTGAGGCAGGAGATTCAGAGATAAGTGCTGGAGTGTAGAAGTAGAATCAGTAACTAGGTGAAACTCAGAAATACTGACTTTTAAAACAAGAGAAAAACAGCATGCCAACATGGAGCACACAGAGCTGAGTGAAGGGGCCTAGCTCAGTGGTTAAAGTGCTTAGCCAGCAAGCACAAGGCCCTGGGTTCGGTTCTCCAGCACCACCTAAGTTGGGCTTGGTAGCACACGCCTGTAATTGCAGCACCTGGGAGGCTGAAGCAGAGGGTACCTGTATGTTTGAGGCCAACTGGGGCTGTACAGTGAGTGCTCGGCCAGCGTGGACTACACAGCAAGATCCTGCCTCAAAAAAAAAAAAAAAAAAGCTTGGCTCTATAGGGAAAGCATCCTTTCTTTGGGACTGTGGGCAACAGTGAAGAGTGAGACTCAGTGATTTTCATAAGTGAAGTATAACACCAAAAACACAAGTAGTTTGAATAATCGTTAGTCTGGAATCTGCGTAGGGAGCTGGACTGCTGAGGAATGTCTTGGTACTTCCCACCTGCTCTGCTCAGCCCGGTTGGCAGAGGTTTGTAATCCCAGCACTCTGGAAACTGAGGTAGGAAGATCACAAGTTTGAGCACAGCTTGGGCAACTTACTGACTTTGTAAAATCTGGTCTCAAAATAAAAAATGGGTTGCGACTTAACTCAATATGAAGACCTCGCGATCTTGCTCCAGTGCCACAGAAACAGCAATTTAAAGGGTCCCATCGTCTGAACTTGGGAGGTCAGAATCTTCTGTATCTTGAATATACCCAAGTCCTCTTCACTGGCATGGTGAACATTTACCCCAAGAAACATTTTGGGCCTAGGACAGCAACTGTCTTACAGACTCACTGAGAGCTACATGTGGAAAAAAAAGTGTATGAGGCAGGAAAGAGGAAGTTGCTTCCATTTAAAATTGACAGGAGGATCTCTAACAGGGAGCAAGACCAGCTATGTGGTGCTTGGGAGCACTGGGCCTGGAACTGGGAGAGCATGCTTCATACAATTAACTCTGGTATGAATCCTTGGTCAAAGGGTAATGGTACTGGAAATGAAAATTAAATCACAGATTTGCAGGGAAAAGCTTCAATTAACTGCAATAAATAAATAAATAAATAAAGGGAGACACAGCTCTGACAAAGATCAAGCCAGTCTCATAACAAGGAAAAGTAAAAGCAAACGGGGAAAATACGGCAGGTTCCGTAGCTGGAGGGCCACAGTCTGAATGCCGGGATTCATTCACAGTGGCCCACCCAGGAAACCAGGAGGCCAGCTTTTAAGGATTACCTGAGGTGGGCTAGGGCCTGGTTGCTCATTATCCCACTCCTCGTTTTGTAGTTCTGGAGGAATCCTTGTGGCTTGAAGGGAGTTTCCCATGAAATAATTGTCTGTTTGTGGTGGTTTTACTCATGTGAGGCTCTGCTTTTCCTGGGACCCAGTTGACTGTTAGTTCAGGACAGTGACTAGAGACTTTTAGACATTGCAGTGAGGGAGTAACATTTGGAACTGACAGTAGTAAAAGCTGGTAAGAAGATGTCCCCTGAGTCCTGAAAATTACTCTCATCTCAGTGTCCTCTATCTTAATGAGGAATAAGATAGGCTACGTAAATCAAAGGTTAATCAACTTTGATCTGTCACTCATTTTTAAGTGATTAATTAATATTAGATGAGTAGTTAGACATTAGTGGGCCTGAGGACAAAGCAGGTGTCCAAAATAGTATGTTGTGCCTAATACAGTTAGGTAAAATAAGACTATAATGTATAATAAATTTATAATCATTTATAAGGTCTCAGACCCAAAGCCACAGGCCTCTATTTCTAGAGCAAGGCACATCACATTCCTTATTACCGTAGCCCGTGGCCCATTGATATCAGGAAAGGAAATGTTCTTTCAAGACCTTCCTGCCTTGGGCTGAGACCTGATTTAGATTAAAAATATACCTTTCATAAATTCCTTTCATACATTTCTTACATAATTTGGGCGCCTGAGGGAAAGCTGACCATCTGGGAAAAAAAAAAAAAAAAACAAGCGTTTTGCAATTCCAGAGTCCTCCTTAAAAAAGGTCAGAAAGCATCAAAATTACTTTAGTTCCCTGAACCGCAGAAATAACTCTTATATACCTAAAAGATACCCAAACTTACACTTGATTTAGAGGTTTTACTTATACTATGCACATCTTCTCCTGAAGGTATAACTGTATACTTTCCTTTACAATAAATTCTTCCTAAACCTCTAAGCAACTATGTCTCTTGACTGAAATCTTTCATTAAGAAGCAAAGAGAACTGAGGTCCAAGGTTCACGAGGGCTGGTTCCTCGTGGTGTAGAACTTGGCTTTCCAGTGACAAATGTACCTTTATGTGAAGGTTCAAGATAATGGACTCAAAATGAAAATCAAGCTGTGTTCTGCTATTTGCTACCTGTTGGGCACTTGTAGGCTAATACGAAGAGTCATAGATTTTAGCAAAAACATTTTTAAGTCCTTGACTTCCTCAGAAGAAAATACAAATTGTGCCTTTAATGAATAACATGTTAAGTTCCCAGCATTTTGTGCTGTGTTCCTGCAATGGTCTCTAACAACATTACCGCGATTCCCCACCCTAGCACAGATCTCCTTGACTCAGTTCCCTCCTCCATAAACAGACATTTAAATGATACAATGTCTCTGGCTTGGACATCTGCCACACACATCAACTCCTTTGATGAATGATCCCGGGACCCAGTGGCCACAAGCCTGACTGGTCCACAGGCTCCAGGAGCAAGAAAGGCTGGTGTGTCCTTGCTACCGTTGCCAGGATCCTCATCCCCAGGGGCAAGCTCATAGGCCTATGAGAAGCAGGACAAGTTTCTCTTAGCCCACTCTGATTGGCAAGGAAGGCAGACTCAACTTTCACAGTTTCTCCAATAGACTTTATGTATTGGCTGGAGCTGAAAAGGAGCACACTGGATTGCAGCTGCTATCTAAGACTTCTGTCAGACCCGATAGGCTCCAAAACCAAAGATCTAGAAAATAGTCTTTAGTTTAAATACCTTGGCAAAGAGGATCTATGAGTTTTAATTTTTGTTTTCTTCTGTGTGGTTTTCTTTTCCTTCATTATATGCTTTCATATTTATATCTAGTTTATGTACTTTAATTCTTTAATTGGATTTCCTCTATCACTTCTCATTTTGACTTTTCTATTTCATTTCTACTTCTTTTCTCTTTCCACTTTACTTTTTAAAAAGTTATTTTGCTCTTAATTTACATTAATATTTAAGTTTTTCATGTTTCCTTTTTGCTATATTGTTAGTGGTTTTATAAGAGTGTTTTTAATAGGCTTTTATTATATATCTTTATCTGGTTTGTAACTTTTTGTTACTGGTGGACAGTTTCTCCTCCCAAAGCATTGCTGAGGTTTGAACTAAGCACATGGAACATGTTAAATAGGTGCTTTCCCTCTGAGCAAACTGTACCTTAGTATATCCAAGATCTATCCATTTTCATGGGCACCTCAAATTTTAAAAAGAGAGAGAGACAAAACCCTCCAGCTGATGACCTAGCCACAAGTAGGCACAGAGGCAGGGGTTAGATCCACCACTGGACAGTCATGACCTTAGCAACAACAGAGAGAAAAAAAAAAAACACAACTACTGTGGACATCACACCCAAGAGAGTCCTAAATATAGATGAATCCCAATCGCTTTCATGTTACACAGAGATGATAAGTCCGTGAGAGTATCCACAGAGAATACACCTCATATACTCTGCTCTCTCTGTTAAACCTGCTTCAGCTAGCTGAGCGACCCCATTCATAGGATTCCTCAAGATTCTGTCACAGTACGCATACAGTTAAAACTTGCCAAACACAGTTAAAAGTGACAGGGAAAATACAAGAAGTACATTTGGAATTAACACTAAACAAAAAAAATCACTAACCAGGACACATCAAGAGAAGTCTACTCTCTAAGACACCTCACACAAGATTAGAAGAGATATTCGTCCAAACAGATATACAGATATCGACATAGAAATACTAGAAACATGAGAAACATGACTCTTCCAAAAGATCTTTGACTCCCTGGTAACTGAATCCAAAGGTGCTGAAGTAGATGAAATGCCAGATAAAGAATTCAAAAGATTGAAATCACTAATTATTAAAAAGAATTCAAAAGATTGAAATCACTAATTATTAAAAAAAAAACCCAAGAGAATACAAGGAAACATCTGGGTAAATTAATGAAAACAACACAATATTGACATTTTAATAAAGCGACAGTAATTCTGAAAAGGAGCCAAACAGAAATCTTGGAAGCTAAAAGCTCAGTAAGTCCAAAACCTCAGTTGAAATCCTGAGCAACAGACTAGAACAAGCAGAAGGCAATAACAAGGCCTGATAACAAATGAATTGTCACACTGAGATAATGACCTGGGCATGAAAGATCTCTGGGACTCCATTAAGAAACCAAACTTTTGAATTTTTCATATGGATGAATGTGAAAAAGTAAAAATTTTAAGCATAGAAAAACCAGTGACATGATAGCAGAAAATTTCCCAAATGTTGAGAATAATGTAGATACCCAGACACTAGAGGTACTTAGAACCCCAAATAGACATTTCCAGAAAAGAATTAATTTCTCCATGGCATAATAAACTACCAAAACAAGAGAACAAAGAAAGACTATTAGAAAGACCAAGTGCCTTAGTTACTTTTTCATTGCTGGGACAAAATATTCAACATCCACAACTGAAGGGAGGAAAGATTTTTTAGCTCAGTTTCAGAAGGTCTCACACAGTCCATTCCTGGCACCCCGCAACAGTGGAAGCACACAGCAGAGTCTAGAAAGCTGGTCACAGCATTGCAAACAGAAGCCAAGGGAAGCAGGAGCAAGCAGATGTCTGGGGACTCGGGCAAGGCCAGAGCTTTCACAGGAGAAAGCTGTAACAATGTTTCTTTCTTCCTTTACTGGCAGTTCAAGCTGCCAGTTTGGCTCTTCCACACAAGGCAGTAACACACACCTGAAAGCTCCACCCTGGGTGCCCCTCAATCTCAACAAGTTGGCATCAGCTGACTAAACCCAAGCCACTAGCAGGGCCCATTCTCTCAACAGCACGTGGTTCCATAGATACCCCACTACATCCGAATACCTGAGGCTTTTGGAGGATACTCCAAAGGCAAACCGGAAGACCAAGTCATTTATAACCAACAATTATATAGAAGTTAAGGCAAATATATTAGAATAACAGCAAATTTCTCTCATATTCTAAATTCCAGGAGGTCATGGAGTGGTGTATTTCATGCACTGGAATAAAATTCATTTCAACCTACATTGCTATAGCCTGCATTCGTCTGAACTGAAGGAAAAACAAAGACTTCCAAGATAAATAGAAACTAAAGAAAATCATGACCACTACACTAGCATTGCAGAAGATGCTTAAAAGAATCTATACAGAGAACAAGAGTAGAAAGCCAGTAAGAATTAGTCAAGAATCAAACATTAGGAAAACAACAAAAATGACAGGAATTAGTATTTACTTTTCAATAATGATCCTGAACATAAATGATCTTAATTCTTTAATTGAAAACATGAAAACAGAAAGGCAAGAGAGGAAATATGGGTGACAGCCAAAGGAGGTTAAGGAGATATAATGGGGCACTGGATATGATATGACCGATGCACCTCATGTGCATGTATGAAAAATGTCACAGTGAGACCCGTGAGTCTATATAATTTGTATACACTAATAAAAATACTAAGTCCTATAAAATTTAATAAGAAAGCGACAAAAGCATAAATACCGTATCTAAGAAAGATATACATTTTAAATTGCTGAGAAATAAAGCGATGCCTAAGTAAAGCAAAATAGTGCATTCATCAGTTAGAAGAATGAAGGTTACTGAGATGTCCATTCTATTTTATATCTAATAATTGTCAATCAAAACTTGATTTCTAGGTTTTCGCACAAGAACAACAATATGTGTGTGTGTGTGTGTGTGTGTGTGTGTGTGTGTATACATACATACCTATACACACACAACGCATTACTTGTTTAAGAACTTTCTTAGTAGCCTTTTTCTAACAGACATTTGGGTTCCTACAGAACTAGGCTAGCTATGTGAGAACAGATAAACAAATTGTATGTTTGTAAGGGTATATTAACTCAGTAATATCACAAAAAATTTATAAAATGAAAAATGACAAAGATAAATCTATTATAAAAGCAAACAAGCAAATATCAAGTTGAACACAAGAAGCTGAACACAAAAGTGTATATTCCCTACTCAAGTCCAGCAACAGTTATACCAGTGATAGCAAGTGAACTTGTTGGTCCATATGAAGATTTTTAATGTGAGTGGAAGCTCCTTGTCAGGGCCTAAGTTGGAGCTCATATGACTGAACAATTTCAATACATAATTTTCAAGAAAGTTACTTTTATGCAACCTAAAATGATACAAACTCCTTACGAGAATCTAAGAAGAACGTTTATATAAGACTATTAGTTGTCTCTAAGCAGTAATACTATTTTGTCTAAAGCTATTTTAAGAATAATTTGGGAGAAGCACCTTGTTTCTGGATGACATTCAATTTAGGCCTTTAATAAAATCATCGAGTTCAACTTCACTAAAAATGTACCTAAAATCAGTGTTATAAAGACATCAAGTCCATTAAGACGTTTATATAACAGCCCTTTGCAAATGGTATGCCTTGTTCAGTAAATCCACTTAACATCTTTCAAATTTAGCTTTGTGTGAAAACTCTTTATAAAAAGGATATTAATATTACAAATGTGGAGATGTCTAGTTAGCCAGAATAAACAAAGCCGTGTGCAAATAAGTTTGTTAAGACTGAGATTTGAGGTATGATTTTTTTAAAGGTAAATTTTTAATTTTTAAAAATCCATTACATTAAAAAAATGCATTGACATTAATCCTTCACAGTAGACAAACTTATTCTGTTGTTCTTGCCATGCTCTGAACAGTTCTGGAAGTCCTTTTTTGTGTCTCTAGTTCTGTTGTTATGGTTGTCTCAATGTCCTGAATAGATTTAAGACATCCACTTTTATTCATCACCTTGACTTTGGAGAAGAACCAGAACTTGCACACAGTGCCCTATCTGGTGCACAAGTCACGGAAGGACGGACCACGTCTTTTACAATCCTGCCTTTCCATTTCATGGCAATGGACAGCATCATTCATCGCATTCTGTTCACACCTCTAGGGATACTCACAACAGCAGACTTCCAAGTACTGCTTCACAAGAAAATGGCAAAGGGGAGGATTTCGACGGGATTAGTAATAATGTGTCTTTTACTGTAATAAATTTTTAATTTAAATATTCACCCTACGTAGTGATGATACATCATAATTCACATACTGTAAGATTCAGCATCTAATGTATAAAATTCATTGGTTTTAAGTATATTCCCAAATTTTGCTTTCTTCACCACTATCTAATTCCAGAACACTTTTATCACCCTTAAAAAGAAAACTTGTGCTTGCTAGTGGTTTGTTCCCAGTCCCCTCTTCCTCCAGCCCACAGAAACCACGAATGTCCTTTCTGTCTCTATGCATTTACCTCTTCTAAACACTTCAAATGAACAAAACCATGTAATATCTGGATTTTTTTTATGGATTCTATCACTTACTACAAGTTTTCAAGGCACACTCTATTTTAGCAATCATCACTACATGCCTTTGTCCTTTTTCTGCTGCAATTATAAAAAGGAGATTTATTTTCTTTATGGTCCTGGCAGGAGCCTTGCACTGCCTCAATTCATGGTGGAACGTAGCAATGCAAGCATGCATGTACAGAAGAGACGGGTCCTGTAATGGTTGTGATATGGTTTTTGCTCATCACAGTGTTGAGGTTTAATTGCTCAGTATAGCAGAGCTGGGAGTTGGTACCCAGCAGAAGTGCACAGGTCATGGTGGCAGAGCTCTCGTGAATGGATTAACGCGTGTATGAGTCTTACTTTTGTTCACGACAGTAAATTCTAGTGATGACAAGAGCCTACTTAATAAGCAGAAATCACTGAGTTGACTAAATGCATTTTTTCTAAGAAATTTTCTGAGATGAAGGCTTTAGGGTTTTCATATGTATTTTAAGTAGAAAGGATAAGGTATTTAACACAAAGATCTGATTCTGGTAAGAAAAATGCTGGAGCAAAAACATATACAGGTTCCTTAGTAAAAGCTGCGTGGAAGTTCTGATGCTTATGGCTGCTTTCCCAGTTGGCTATCACACAGAAATATGTATATGATTTTTGAGAACACTGATCTATACACCTTACCTACAGAAGAGAAAGCCTCTAAGACAAATCTCATCTATCTTATGTCAAATTGGCCAATTAGAAAAGGGAAAATGAGTTTAACAGAATCTCATTAAGAAACACTTGAGAAGTTGGCTTTATGTTCTTACTGAGTGTCTCAGCTTTTGATCCTACTCATAAAAATTCATAACAAGGCTTGGAAGTGCTACAAACAGAATGATTCAGGTAGAAAATACAAAATTTTATTTTTAGAGCTTGATTATAACCAAAAATTTCCAATCTGTCAATCTGGACAAGAATTTTTTTGATGTAACCATAGAAAAATAAACATGTTAAACGTGAAAATGAGGAAGCAGAGGATGCCACTCAAGGAAGGCCATGAAGAAAGACACTATTAGATGTTTACCACTGCTGGCAGCTCTATCTGAGTCAAAGCTACTTTCAGAAATAGGAGACAAAGCCATATATTTATCTGGTGGACCAATAAAAATCTATTAAGTATATGACCCAATATTCCAATTTTATTCAAAATTATCAGTCACAACTTTACATATTGGAGTCATACACCAATGTAATGAGTTAATATTATTAATTGAATGAAGATACAATTGACAGAAGAAACATCAACTAGACATTATTTTTTAGTGTTCAAGTATCTCTATCCTGTAATCTCAGTACCTACTGCTGGCAAGTCACTTTCCAATAATTATCATATCCAAAGCTTCACTAAACACTAGAAAATGTGACTTGTTCAATAATAAAGGATTCTTTGAGATAAATTGGGGTATACCTGTAAATGGGAAGATTATGCAGCCATTAAGAGTATGTATGTGAGGGATAAGGAAATTTGTATTTATACTTTTGGGCTAAAATTTGGAAAGTAAGAACCTGAAGAAATCCAGTACAACCAAAGCAGTCTTGAGTACAAGACTAAAGTGGGTGGCATCACGATTCCAGACAACTTATATTACAAAGCATCAGTGATTACAAAGACATACAGTATTGGCATAAAAAAGCTAAGTGGACCAATGGAACAGAATTAAAGATGTAGAGAAAATCTCAAGTACCCATAGTTACTTGATCTTCAAGACACCAAAAACATACACAAGAGAGAGGATAGCATCTTTAGCAAATGTTACTGGGAGAACAGGTTACCTACGTGCCAAAAAAAAATTATCTAGCCCCATAACCTTCACCTTATACTAAAATCAAAGTAGATCAAAGGTCTAGATATTAAAAACAGAAACATTGAACATCCTGGAGGGCAATATAAGTAAAACCCTTTAAGACATAAGTGTGGGTCAAGACTTTCTCAATAGGGTAACTGATTCAAAAGAGAAAAGCAAGAATTAACAAATGTGATTTTATCAAATTGAAAAGTTTCTACACAGCAAGGTAACCAATGGACTGAATAGCGAACTGGTGGAATGGGTAAAAATTTGTTAGCTTCTCCTCGGAGGGTTACTATCTAGTACATAAATATAACTGAAAAAAGACCCGAAATAAAAGATCAAATTTTAAAATGTGCAATTAAAATGAATAGGCAGTTCTCAGAAGAAGTACAGATGACCAAAATATATGAAAGTAAGTTCAACAGCGTTAGCCATTAGAGAAATGCAAATCAAAACACCACCAAGGCTCCATCTTACCCCAGTGAGAACACCTATTATCAAGAACTCAAAAAAAAAAGGTGCTGCTGAGGATGCAGAGAAAAAGGAAGCCTTCCACATCCTTGATGGGATTGTAAAAAGGCACACCATTATGGAAATCAATATGGAGATTCCTCAAAAAGCTGAAAATATACATTCCACTTGACCCAGCAACACCTCTTCTGGGTATCTTTCCAAAAGAGTTGAAACCATTATATAGCAGAGATACATGCATCATATGACAGAGATACATGCGTATAGCAGCACAATCATGGAATATACCAAAATATCCATCAACAGGTAAATAAAGAAAATGTGGCATATACATTCACACAGGAAAGGGATGCACCTTGAAACATTATGCTCAGCGAAGTGAATCAGGATCAGAAGATTACATGCATGGTTTTTCTAACATGAGAATCCTACAGTATAAATAAGTAATAGAGCCAAACAAGTGAGATGTTAGGAAGCAGAGAAATGGATTATTTTGAGAGGGAGCGAGGATATGGGAGGGGTGGAGGGAGTGAAAGGCGGGGAGGAGAGAATGCGAAGTTGACCCAATGTGCAAATTTCTCAAGTTTGATGTAACTATTGTTTATCACAAAAATATACTAGTAAAAATAACTCTTGGGGGAAAATAGTTTAGACAATAAAATTAGATCTACATGATATCAATTAGTTAAAATATCTATGGAAAAATGTAGAATATATATAACATGGTGTTAATGTTTGCTTTTGGATGAAACAAGTTAATTTTCTACTCATTTTTTTCTTAGTTCACACATTGACTATATATTTTTTAATTGGAAAATATATGGGGAACTCTGTGTGTGTTTGTGTGTGTGTGTGATAATAGTAATAGAGATACGCAGAGAGAGAGAGAGAGAGAGACAGCGACTGAGACTGAAACAGAGGCATAGAGGTATTAGGGATCAGTCCCAGGGTCTTCATATAGAGCTATGTCCCCAGTCCATTCTCATTCTTGATTGCTATTACCTGGGCTGGGCTCAAACTTGTATGGAAACATTTTTAAACCAAGGGCAGGCACACCTTCCCCCTTCTCACACTGGATGGGGCTATGAAACATTTCCTATTGATCTGCCCCTGGATTATGACTCCTGACAAAGTGTAGAATTATCGTAATTTATCAATAGTTTTGGGCTACCTGGCTGGCTAGCCGTACTCTAACAGTACTTCACTTTTCTCTCAAATATCCCTACTAGACAGAGCCATGGGTTCTTACCAACTATCTCAATTTGAATGTACCTGACCAAAAAGATGAGGGTTGTCTTGCTAATGAAAAGTGATAGCTGATGCACTGCCCAAAGTAAATCAGGGTGATCCAAAATGTTACTGTTATTCACTGAACATTTCCTAATGTCAATATTATTCCAAAAGTGTAGGGCAAACAGGAGTGGCGTTGGCGTTGCACAGGAGTAACTTCTCTATTCCTTTGTATTTCATATCTCCAGGTGTGCACAGATAAGATATGCAAAAGCTCCTTAGGAGAAACTGGTACTTTATACACAGATAATTGTGAAATCACAAATTCTGGCTAAATGAACAAGTGTTTCACAGTATTTCAAGCCAAAACTGTTCAACTTGAAGACCAGCAAACATTAAAAATGATTTGGAAAACTAAATATATCTTGATTATTTTTTGCTTCTTTCAAGATAATAGGATTTTTAAGTACTCAGCCCTATATTTTCAAAAGGTTTCAGTTTAAGCTGCTTTACATTTATAATTATCTCACAAAAGCATCTCAGGGCTCTCCTTGGCTGAATGTGCAAACTACAACTTTGCCTTAGATATTCAGACTCAACAGTAGGTACCAATATGCTAGCAAGGAGCGCAAAATATGTGTGTTTTGTTTTGCATTATTTGAAGCAAGCATAAGTGGAGGAGTCAGGTGGCATAGCCATAAGCAGGAAACTTTCATTAGAAGTATATCAAGAACTCGAACTGCTTTGAGATTCTTAAATAAATACTTCGGAAATGTAAGTTTGAACTAGTCAAGCCTCCAGGGAAGTCCTACAGGAAATAAATTCACTTTGCATTCAAACTTCATAGACATGAACTTATAAGGCTGAAAACTGAAAACTGTTTTTCTATCCCCATAGACAACTTCAGCAGGAAATGTGAACGAGACACAATGGACCCTCGCCACCAGTAAGCAATATGATGCTTCTCTTTGGAAATTTTGGATTAGAGAAGTCGTACATTGCAAATGACTGGATCACTTTGTAACCACAAAATGTCGTTTCTAATAAGTTTATATAATTTGGATAAACTCTCAGTGAGAGATTGTCCATCTGTGATCATGGGTCACAACTGCACTGTGTCTGCATTATAATGCTTTATTCTCGTTATGTCGCGTGTGTACAGCACAGGACCTGGCATGGACGCTTTCAACACATAGTTGTGAAAAAAAAACCCTTGTTGTCTTAAAGTTGAAAAAAATTAAAAAGAAAATTACTCTGAAGACACACAATCAAGATGATCAGGACCTCACTGACCCAAAGCTTGAGGCAGAATCACGAAGGAAAGCAATTCCAACATTCTATAGAAAGTAATCACCGGAAATGGGAGAAGGACTACCCAGAGGCTCCAGCAGCCTTATCATCAAGCATGTTGGATTTACACTGGTAAACTATTTCACCCTTCTTAGCTCCCTCCCTTGAAAAATGGAAACGCTCTAGGTCTAAAATGCTGTGATCCTTCTGTTTCTTTCTCTAAACACTGCAACTTTTTCTGCTGACCAAAATTTACTTAAGACAAGTGCAGGGGTTACTTCGAGCCCATTTTTCACTCCTGGCTCAGGCTTCTTAAAATATCAGCTCCATGTCTTAATTATTTAGGAGCTATCCTAATTAGGTTCCACTGGACACTTTGTATTAGCTGCATACTCGTTTCCCCTTCCTCCCTCGTTTCCATATGAAAAAATCCTATTTGCCAAGAGGTCTCCTAGGATTAAGTCTACAGTGCTGTGCAGAATACAGCTTCAGAGGACCTGCATTCACATGATTGCCCTTATTGATATTTTTAACAATTCACAGACCTTGAAAAATCCTAGTAAGTAGCTTAAATAAATCAACTCTAACACTGCCTTGAAGATAATTGCATCTTCTTAAACCCCATGATTCAAATAAAAGAAATGTTAGAAATCTCACAAGATAGACTAGCAGCCTCTCACGCTAATCCAGGGGCATGTATCATTATACCTGTGCTTTATCTAGTGCCTACTATCTACCGTATATTCAATGTACTTATTATTTTCCAGAGAGAAATCCTAAGTAGTCTTCATCAGCTTTTTCTGTTTCTTTTTATTTCTAAGGAGTTTTTCCAGTCTTCTGCTTTCATAATTGTGTCTTTTCTTCACACACTTAACTGTATTCATAGGCTACATGAAAGAACAAACTCTGAATACAACCATAAGAAATATAGGAGCGGGGAAGAATACATGGCATGGAAATGAGAGTTTCATATGGGTGAGATGCTACGCATGATTCCAAAGCTAACCATTAAATTTGCTCAGAGGTGTGGGGTATCTCAGCAGAAAACAGAGACTATAAGACAACTAGAATCAAATACCAATAAACAACAATTCTTTTGGAATGGAATATGCCAAACGATTTACTTCTTGGGACAGCTAGTAATTACACCTAGTAGGTTTTTTTAGACTCTGTTATTTATTCAGTTCTCACAACTACCCAAAAAGGCAAGGAATTTCTACTAAGACAATCTCCCAAGCAACAAAGTAAAGGCCCACAAAGCCTCGCTGATGTGTCTAACATTTCACATCAAAGAACTGATTTTTAAAATAAAAGCTTGTTTCTTCTAACTGAAATTGTCATCATCTGCCATCATCTTTTCAGTATTCTACATAGGATCTGATGACCCAAACCAAGTTTTTAAAATCTTGCTAAAATTACTCTAAAGCTCATTTTTATACTTCATTTAAGAAGACATGCTAATTATATGTAAATCTTTTTACAATATAGATATAAAAATTCCCTACCTAATCATGACAAAGAGTCTAACTGGTTATTGTTTTGTATGAGATTCATTTTGGAAGAACTGCTTACAAAGAACTGTGAAGTACGGAAAGGTGGCATCAGTGTAAGTACACTGTAAACATCAAAATACTTGTTTCACCAATATTTACATGCAAGTAAAAAATTTAAATCATATTTTAATTATACCAGGAAAGCCTGTAATGATATTTTTAAATATGAGTAGTCTGATTATCAATTTTGAAGGTTGATGTTTTCTCACATCAAGTTTATTGAGAATTTTCCCCAACAAATTACATTATTTAAATCTGATATGAGTCTGCTGTATAATGTAGAGTCATCTGCAGTCAGACAGATGGCATCAAGATTGGTGAGACAGTTTTCTTCACTGCTTTATCTTAGTACCTGAACTTAGTTCTCATCAGTTAGCCAGAAAAAAATACCCATATGCCATGGAAATGCATATACAACTCAGGCATTGACATATTTTAAAAAACAATTATGGAATTTATATGATTCAAGAGAAATGAACGCAGTCATAAGTCCAGTATGAAATGAGTATATAGAACAATCTTGCCTGAGATCCTGAGAATCAGTAAATTCACACTGAAGTCACTTTTGTCTTCCTAATTGGCTTCTAAGTAGTCATGCTCACTTCTTGAGGAATGCTTACCTACCTTGAGCTAGAAATCAAGGCTATCTGAACCCTGATATCATGAATATTTCCAACATCTTCCATCTCTTCTCTCTTCAGCACAACCAATGGTACGTAAAATCACCTTACAAGAGATTTCTTTTTAATTCTGATCTGTGATATTTGCCAACATCCGTAGTATAATTACTACTACCAGGGCCAATTGGAATCGACCAGTGGTTTTCAACTGGCTTGCAGAAAACCCTGAATATTTAACCACCAGAGTCATCTGAAGCTGCCTATCCAAGAACAGGGGATGTCTTTCCATTTTCTGATGTCACCTACAACTTCTTTCTTCAATGTAATGTAGTTTTCTTTATATAGGTCCCTCATTTCCTTGAGCTTGATCAAGCTCAAGCATACCATGCACAGACTCCAGCCAATCAGATGTACGTCATAGTTTGGATCTGGAGTATCTTCTCAAAGCCTCAAGTTCCTGTGGATACTCTGGGCTTTTGGGAGGTGGGGCCTGGCTGGAAGGGGCGGATGCTTGGGGCTTGACCTGCAGGGCCGTGTGCTGATCTCCTCCTCCCAGACTTGTCTCAGTTCTGCCATGCTGCTGTGAGGATCTCTGTGTCCTGGAGCATTAGCTCTGGCTCTAGTTGCTGCCTCACCATGTGATTCCATCATTTTCCAGCTGTCCACCTATGAATGGACTATGACTTTCTGAAACTGTAAGCTAAAATAAATCCTCTTTCCCTAAAGCTGTGAATGTCAGGTATTGAATCACAGTGATGGAAAAAATAACTAAAACAATATATGACACTTTTGTGAATGTGCCCATGCATTTCTAGAAATTGTGCCACCACATGCAATTGAGCCAACTCTTTGTCTTTTGACACAAAATTGCCATGCACACAATTTTCAACACAAATGCTAGTTCCTTAAAATGACTGTAACTTTTGACACGTGCATCATTTTGATTTGAACACACTGACTTTGGAGCTGCTTACTGTAACATGTCACAATTCCCTGATCAACACAGGACACATCCATTGTGTCCTTGTAATATCGCCAAATATATTACATAAAATGATCCATCTTAGATTCTTGGTTTGGGTGCATAAAGGCATAACTGGGAATTGGTTTTACAGTGACACCTTAGACAGTGAATAAGTAGAATCCATAAAATTATATGAGATATATAAATCAATCATTTAGAAGTAGAGATAGAGAGTTTTTGTTTAAATAATAGTTAGAGACCTTAACAGCTCACATACAGCACTGGATAGATTGTCCTGACCAAAAGAAAATCAGTAAAGAAACAGAAGGGTGAAATTATCCTTAGGCCAAATAGACCTAACAGACATATATAGAGCATTCTATACAAATACTGAATATACATTTTTCTTATCAGCACATGAAACTTTCTCTAAAATTGATCACGTGAAGGGACACAAAGCTCAGCAAACGTCTTTTAAAAGGTGAAATTACATTGAGTATTTCTCTGGCAACAGTGAAATAAAGCTAAAAATCAAAATCACTGACAAGAAAAAATTTGGAAAATATACAAATACATAAAAATTAACTGACTTCTGTACAGCCAATGGATCAGTAAAGGAGTGAAGAAGGAAATTTAAAATTTCTTAAAATAAATTTGTTGGTATTTTGATAGGAATTTCATTGAATCTATATATCAATTTTGGCAGTACAGTCATTTTGACTATATTTATTCTGCCTATCCAAGAACAGGGGATGTCTTTCCATTTTCTGATGTCGCCTACAACTTCTTTCTTCAATGTAATGTAGTTTTCTTTATATAGGTCCCTCATTTCCTTGGTTAGGTATACACCTAGCTATTTAATTTTTGCTGGGTTATTGAGAAAAGGATTGTTTTTCTGAGCTTTTTCTCAGTGAGTTCTTTGTTAGTGTAGAGAAAAGCTATTGATTTTTAAATTCATATGGAACCAAAAGAGACCTAGAATAGCCAAAGCAATATTGAGTAGTAAGACCAAGGCAGGAGGCATTGCAATACCAGACATCTAGCTATACTATAAAGCAATAGTCATACAAACAAAGTGGTACTGGCACAAAAACAGACAGACCAGTGGAACAGAATTGAGAATGCAGAGACAAACCCAAATACCCTCAACTGATCTTCGATAAAGAAGCCAAAAACCTACACTGGGAAAAGGACAGCCTGTTGAACCAACAGTGTTGGGAAAACTGGACATCCACATGCAGAAGAATGAATCTAGACACACACCTATCACCATGCACCAAAATCAAATCAAAGTGGATCAAAGACCTAGATATTAAAATTGAGACACTGAACCTTCTTGAAGACTAATTAGGCAAATATCTAAAAGACATAGGGGTAGGCAAAGACTTTCTTAATAAGACACCAAAAGCAAAAGAAATTGTCCCCGTTATTAATAAATGGGATCTTGTCAAATGAAAAAGTTTCTGCATAACAAAGGAAATTATCGACATTGTAAAAAGAGATCCAACAGACTGGGAAAAAATATTCACCACCAATACCTCAGATAGGAGGCTCATAGCCAGAATATGCACGGAGCTGAAATAAGCCCCTCAAAATCAAAGACCCTATTGAAAAATGGGCAGAAGAAATGAACAGGCAGTTCACAGATGAAGAAGTTCAAATGGCCAGTAAATACATGAAAAGATGTTCGACATCCTTAGCCATAAGAGAAATGCAAGTCAAAACATCACTAAGATACCATCTAACTCCACAGAGATTGGCCTATATCAAGAACACAAACAGAAATCAGTGCTGGCGAGGCTGTGGGGAAAAAGGAACCCTCCTACACTGCTAGTGGGAGTGTAAATTGGTACAACCACTATGGAAAGCAGTATGGAAGTCTCTCGAAAGACTGGAAATAAATATCCCCTTCAAGCCAGCAATACCTCTTCTGGGAATATTCCCAAAAGAGTTAAAAACAGCACATGATAGAAATACATGTATATCCATGGTCATAGCAGAACAACTAATAATAGCTAAAATATGGAAGTCACCAAAATACCCATCAACAGACCAATGCATACACAAATTGTGGTATTTATACAGAATGGAATGCTATGCATTTATAAAGTCAGATAGGTTGGAGGCTTTTGTTGGCAAATGGAGGCCACTTGAGACCATCATGCCTACTGAAGTGAGTCAGAAGCAGAAGGTGAAATATCGAATCGTTTCTCTGATATGAGAAACTCAGATCCCAATTATCTCATGGAATAAAATGTGGAAAATAATGTGAACTGGGAGTGTGGTGGGTGAGGGGAGGGCTAGAAGAAGAGAGGGGAAGGTCTTGTAACCTTGCCAAGATCATTATGTGCACAAAATGCTCAATATCAATCAATGTAAATCTTAAATTTTGCACTTGTATGTACCAATAAAATGGGAAAATTTTTAAAAATAAGTGCTTCTTTTGTTTCACCCCCCAAAAATATTTCTTAAAACAAATAAAAATGGGAGTGTAATGTACCAAAACCTATGGGGTAAAGTAAAAGCCTTTCTAAGAGCAAAGTGTGTAACAACCTATGCCTTTATCAAAAAATAGAAGTATCTTAAACATCCTATCACTACATCTCAAGAAAGCAGAAAATAAGGACAAACCAAGAGAGATTTTGTTTAACTAATAGAAAGAAGGAAATAATAAAAATCACACAAATATACAAGTACTGATGACTCAAGAAATGATACAATAGACCAGCTAATTAAAGAACTGTTTCTTTGCAAAGATTAAAAATAGCCATATGCTTAACTAGGTTAACTAAGAAAAGTAAACTGGAAACTCAAAATTGAAGATGAAAAAGGAAAAATTACATCTGTTATCACAGAATTACAAAAGGATCATCAAGGATTATGAATAACTATGCCAATAAATTTACTAACTTAGAAAAATTGCCAAATTTCTAGGCCATCCACCTTATTGAGACTGAGACATGAGGTAATAGAAAACCTGAACAGACCAATCACAAGTAACAAGACTGAATCAGTCATAAGCCTCCCCCTCAAAGAAAGGCAACGCGGAGTCAGCTGGCTACAACTGCTAAATTCTACAAAACATTAAAAATCAATGTCAAACCTCATTAGTTTACTCAAAAAAAATTGAAAAGAAACAAATTCTTCCAGGCACACTTGACAAGATCATTATTATCCTGATAACAAAACCAGATAAAGACATTCAAAAGAAAATTGTCAACCAATAACTGATGAACCTAGAGAATAAAATCATCAATAAAATGCTAGCAAATTAAATCCAACAGCACATGAAAACAATTACTCACCATGATAAAATGAGACTCATACCAGGAATATAAGGATAGTTCAATACATGCAAATAAATAAACATGAAGCTCCATATGCACAGAATGAAGGAAAAAAATACAGTAATCTCAATTGATAGAGAAAAGGCATTTGATAAAATTCAGTTATCCCTTCATGATAAAACTCTAAATAAATTAGGCATACAAGAAACGTACCTCTGTTTAATAAAGACCATTATGATAACCCAGGAGCTGAAATCACACTAAGTGGAGAAAACTCGGAAGTTTTTTAAGATCTGGAACAATTCATGTATACCTACTACCACCACTTTTATTTGATACTGTTCTTCAAATCTGAACCAAAGCAGTCAGGCAAGAAAAACATAATTAGCATCTGAACTGAAAAATAAGTCAAATTGTCACTGTTCACACATGGCATTATCTTATACATAAAAATCCCTAAAAACTCAAAGAAAACTATCAGAACTAATAAATGAGTGTAGCAGAGTTACAGGTACAAAGTCAACACAAAACCCTGTAGCATTGCCATATACCAATAGTGAATTATCCAAAATAGCAAGTAAGAAAGCAGTCCCATTAAAAATAGCTATGAAAATTGAAATATCTAGGTACAACTTATACCTAAAGAATGAAGTATTTCCATGATAAAAGTTACGGAGATTAAAAAATGGAAGATGACAGAAAAAGTGAAAAGACATTCTAAACTTATGGATGGGAAGAATCCATATTGTTAAAATATCCAAAACAGTTCACATATCCAGTGTGATCCCTATCAAAATATTAATTATGTTTTACACAGAAATGGAAAAACAATTTTAAAATTTATGTGATAAATATGAAACATGTAACTAAAGCCATCTTGAGCAAAATGAACAAAGCAGGAGATACACATCCTAACTTCAACATACTACAGAAGTGAAGTCATTAGAACAGCATAGTAGCTACATGAAAACAGACATGTAGACCAATGGAACAGAAAAGGTGCGCCTAGAAGTATATGTATCCATCTATAGCCAAATGATTTTTGAGAAACTTGCCGAAAAAGAGTACACATGGAAGTAAAGGTAGTCTTTGGGACATGTACGCAATGGAATGTTATTTGCTCATTGAATAAAAAGAACAAATAGGATCTGCAGGAAATGAGTGGAACTAGAAATTAACAGGCTCAGACTCAGAAGCACAAGTATTGCATGTTTTCCCTAACAAGCCGAATGTAGGAGAGGAAAGATGACATTCAAGCAGGAGAGAAATTACTCAACAAGAGGAAGGGATGGAGGCAGGCTGGGGAAGGGTAATACTGCTGCTTGCAGCTGGGTTATGTTGGGGGAGTTGCTTAAATTTCTCCAAGCTTCAGTTACGTCATTCATAAATTTTAAGTAGTAATACCCATGTCAGCAGGTTATTCAAAAAATTGCATAAATAATTTGTGTACTAGATTCAATAACTATCTGTCGGTAAGACCAGTAATGATAAATAGTGCTGGTCACCTTTTTAAAAATCTTAAGCGTTCTCCCCACATTCTATTTCACAGCTCCACTTTACAATATGAATCATATTTCAATGTCCACTTATTAAAAACTTAAGATCAGTTTGTTGAAACCCCTTCATAACCTGCAGCCTTCACTGTCTATAGCGCTAATTGCCCCAACGTGCATTGGCCTAAACATTAATTCAGTTAGCGTCCCCCTCAACCATCAGCCACATAAACCCTCAAGGATGTGAGAACAAAGGATGAAGACTCCCAGTTATCCATTTATTTCACATCAAATAAATGTACTACTTCCAACCTAAACCCAGAGGGATAGAAGATGGGGAAATGGATCTTTGTCCACACTGAGAAAGCAGCAACTGGGTCCAGTGGTGGCGACCTGTAATCTTAGGACTCTGGGAGGCTGAGGCAGGAGGATTACAAGTTTGAGCCTGGGCTGGGCAACTTAGTGAGACTTTTTCCTAAAAATCAAAACAGTGAAATGGACTGAGGATGTACAAGAAGGAAGAGCAGGAGGAGGAAGAGAAGGAGAGAGAGGGTAGAAGAAGATGAGGAAGATGGAGATGGAGGAGGAGGAGGGTAAAGAGAGGAGGAGGAAGAATAAATAATGCAGGCTCTTTTATCTAAAGACAAAAAACTGCCTTTTTGATTCATTCTGGAAATTTCTGAAAATACTAAAATAAGTAATAAATTAATTGTCCATCAGCAAAAATTAGGGAAAGTGTTGATGCTAAGACATTGTAGGGAATTTTGATGTCAACAGATACAGGAGAAATGAGACACAAAGCAGAAATCCAAAATTATACTAGTATTTGAGGCTTTGTTATTTTTCACATCAATAATTCCCAAAATGAGTAATCTTGAATGTTCACCACTGAAGAGCACCTAATCTTCCACTAGAACAAATAATCGTGACAAATACCAAATGTTTTATTTATTGAAATCTCTGTCCCTAGAAGCATTACTCAACTGTGTTTTCAGAGATTTGGCCAATGGTAGATGAATTCAAACTTGAACTTGGAATCCCCTGAGTTCATGCATTAAACTTGAAATTCCTTTTCTAGGAGAGTCAAGTACTACATTGTGCCATCCTTATGCTTCTCATTGTATGCCTCTTCCCACCCTGGAGTCCCAACAACAAACTAATCTTAATTTTTTAAATAAGTGGACACTGGAATACGATTAACTCTGATATTGCAAAGTGGAGCTCTGAAGTAGAATGTGAGAACACTGAAGATTTTTTAAAAAGAGACCAGCACTATTTACCATTACTGATCTTACCGACAGATAGTTACTGAATCTAGTACATATATTATTTATGGAATTTCCATATCCAACTCTTTCAAAACACCACCCATGACATGATGTGCAGTGGAGCTTATACATTTTAGATACTATGTTCAGAGAAATATAGTATAGTCTGCTGGAGTCTACTTCTTCTTAATTTATCAAAAGACTCTGGATCCTCTGGAAATATTAAAACAGCAGTCTAGTATCCCTTTTGAGCACCACTCTCTCTAGCATTCCCATTGCCTTCATGGGCCACAAGAGGAAAAATGTCACATAATCTTCTACCATGCCAACATTATACATGCTAGCATGTAAACTCTCTCCCTTGAGACACATCATCTGCTTTTACATGGTCTAAGAACTCAGATGCACATTGCTGCTATTCTCATTTAGTAGATTCAGTCTCTCCCATCGAGGTCTCCTGCTGAGTGCTTGGAAGAACAGTTCTCAAATGCCTATGCTAATTTGAGAGAATCATTTGGCGAATTTAACTTTTGTACAGAAAGGAAAGAAACAAGTTGTAGTTCCCCCTCAATAATATAAATGAAACTCAAAAATTAATTTTAAAAAGCCAGATCTCAAACAATACACATAGCATGATTGCATTTGGTGCAAGCAAACACAGTATTTAGTGTTAGAAGTCTGTGTGGTGCTTACCCTGGTGGAGGTAGTGGTAGAGGTGAGGATGGGGGTGCATCGATGGGATGGGGCACAGAGGGGCTTCTGGGAAACTCGTTTCTTTATTTGGATTCTGATATCAGGTTCAGTTAGAGCTAATTCCTTGAGCTCTGTACATTTTGTTGTGCAGTTTTCTGCATGTAGGTTCCACTGCAAAAAATTACTTTTTCTTTCTTTTTTTTTTTAAATGCAAGCTGCAATTTACTGAATCAAATGAGAGAGGAAAGAAAAGTCCTTGGCTGAGAAGCCAGGAGCAAACCCAAAATGGTCTCTGTTAGAGAAAGAAAACAGAAATAAAGAAAAGCTCCTGGCCAAAAAGCCAGAATGGAGCCCACGCAGATATCCTCTCCCTTTGGGTTTTTAATAATAAAATTGAAGAAAGGAAATTTGAAAAATTTCCAGCAATACTGAAAATATTTTGGATGACACTGTATTTAAAGAGTAATATATTAATGATTGTTAGATAAAAATAAACATGTTATTCAAGGTTAAATGGGAAAATACCACACTAAAAAAGTAAAACAAGAAAATACAAAAGGATGGTAAGTAATAAAATGTTATTGAGGAAACTGAGGCAAGAGAATCTTCAGTTGAGGGTAGCCTGAGAAAATTTGTCTTCAAAATAAAATGGTACAGTGGGTTGGAGGAATAGCTCAGTGCTTAAAGTGTTTGCCTATCAAGTGCTCAGTACTGGAGTTCAATTCCCCAGCACCACATAAGCTGGGCATGGTGGTGCACACCTATCATCCCATCACTCAGGAGGCAGAGGCAGGAGGATTGCTGTGAGTTTCAGACCGGTCTGGGCTCCATAGTGAGTTAAGGACCGAAAAGCCTGAGCTATATAGCAAGACCTGTCTCAGAAAGAAATAAAGAAAGCAAGCAAGCAAGCAAGGAAGGGAGAGAGAGAGGGAGGGAGGGAGGGAGGGAGGGGTAAAGGGTTATAGATGTATAACTTAGCATTCCTTAGGTTCAATCATCCCTAGAACTGAAAAGAAGAAGGAAGAAGGAAGAAGGAAGAAGAAGAAGAAGAGGAGGAGGAGGACGAGGAGGAGGAGGAGCAGGAGCAGCAGCAGCAGCAGCAGCAGCAGGAGGTGGCGGCGGCAGTGGCGGCGGAGGCAAGCATCAGAACTTGGAAACGGCATCTCTTTTACAACTTAGGAAGATAAATTCCACAGAAATTCAGGAGGAAGAATAATCCAAGCTATATATAATTGCATTTCTTGTCTAACCACTTTTTTTTTTTTTTTTTTTAAGGCAAGGTCTCACTATGTAGCCCAGGCTGGTCCTGAGTTCACTATGGAGACCAGGCCGGCCTGTAACTCACAGCAATCCTTCCTCCTCAGCATCCCGAGTGCTGGGATTGCAGGCATGCACCACCATGCCCTGCTTCCAACCACTTCACTTTACAGATGAGAAAACTTGAAAGTGAAGGACAGAGAAAAGTCACTTCCTCGAGCTTACTTCAGCAGCCATGTGAAAACAATAGCCCAAACCTTCAAAAGCCTCCACCTCCCTTATAAGTGATGAGATCACCCAACCTCCATGGCACAGATCTGAAACACAGAAGGTGAGGGTGCCGATACTTGGCTTCACTGTGACTTTGCAGATTGCGGGACTCCAGCCTTTCACGGTGTTCCAGCAGTGACTTCCCGAAGGTTGCAATGAGTCACAAGAAGCCACAGGAAAACAACATCAGCTCCTGCTGAGACTTCCATGGAAGAGATTGCATCAGTTGAACAGGAGTAGCAACGGAGCATCTGGAAACACCAGATCCCAAGGATGAGCTAGCTTCATTTTAAGTTGCTCGAAAAATCCCTGGAGTACTGTCTAGGTTGAATGCAAAGAATAATTCCAAAGCTTAAATATCACTGGGCAGACCTGGTGTATGTCTGTGAATACCGTGTGCTGCTTCTGCATAGGTCAAAGATCACTTTTACAAGGCTCCCTTGGGTGAATAATCTTGTAGAAGAAAGGAAGAAATAAATATATGATAACATGTCCATGTCCTCCCTATCTTGTGCAGTGATTCCTGACACTAGGGACTTCAGAAGATGTGACATAGGGAGAGGAAACAGCATTAACAAATTAAGTCACATGAGCAGAGCAACTAATTTAGAAAGCAGTCAACAGAGATGAGGTGGCAAATGTTAACAAAGTTACAAAAATCCAGCCCAATGGAACAGAAGCCTCCAGCCAATCAGAAAAAAGGAGCACTCCTAGTTTTCCTCAAGTATCACAGGAGTTCACATCACTTCACCAAAGAACTGAGTGATGGTGATGCCAGAGAATAAAATTGTAGCAAGGACTTTGAGACAACTAAAATAAAGCCTCCATTCGCATATTTGTTTAGTATTTTTTAAAGGCTGGAACCTCAGATCTACCCACGGTCCATTTCCCAGGTTCTATTAGTTTTTACAGCATACAGAGTACTCCCAAGCCATATAAGGAACAGCTCCCTACTCTCCCTCTCGACAACGGGTATTTGCTGCACGTGAGGGCTGTCTGCCACTCCCCTGCTGTGGGAACTAATGGCTGCAACTAAGCACCACTTTCAACACGTTAGTGTGCTCAAGTCATTGGTTTGGGAATGTCTTCCTCTGAAAGCTTGTCATCATTCAAGCACTGTGAAGATTAAGAGACCATTTAAAAATACTGTCATAAAGGTTGAAAACTGCATTTCTAAGGATAGCAGTTACATGGTGCTGAATGCACAGAACGACTGTATGGTAGTTTTGGTACAGAATCTTTCAAGGTTGGGAGACCGGGACCTAGGGATATGCTACAGCCCTTGTGGCTGGGGCCCAAGTTCTTAAGTGGTTCTTAAACCACAATTTGGACATACCAATCGTTAATCTAGGTAAATTGTGGAAATCCCCAGGAGTCCTGCATGATAGCAGGTATGTAATTCACTACACAGAATTATAAGCCTTTGACAGTCTTCAAGGAAAGTGTCCTCTGAAAATGTCCCAGTCAAATTAACCCAGTTTCCTGATCGTTCTCCAGGTCACCCTATCCCAGTGCACCTGGGGAACAGAAAATTAGCTACTGCTACTTTGTCATTAGTTGCCCCCAAAGAGTAAGAGAAAGCCCAGACCACAGTTAGCATGGCCAGTAAGTGCTGTAATCTAAATAACTTTGTATTAACTCTCTTATAATCAT
Organism: Ctenodactylus gundi; assembly: GCA_004027205.1. Lineage (NCBI taxonomy): Eukaryota > Metazoa > Chordata > Mammalia > Rodentia > Ctenodactylidae > Ctenodactylus > Ctenodactylus gundi. Next base: position 163,114 of record PVKB01000526.1, read on the forward strand.
CTGGTAAAATGCTGTATCACTGACATATAATGTGTGTATCTGCATGTACATGTGATAAACCAATTAGATTATCATGATCTCAGCATGGCAAGGTGCTCACCACAATACATAATATAGGATTTCTTCTTTCTGAAATCATCTTTCTTGGATAGACATAATCCCTAAACAAAATTAAAAGCAACTAGAACCCCACTTGAACAGCATGCCTCATCCTTCCCTCATCAGTATGGCCTTAATCCAAGGCATTATGTCATCAGGACTGAGTCTCAAACCTCTGTCCACCATGTTGGGGTTGCATCTCCCTAGGACTGTTCCTTTTGTGTGTGTTTGGCCTTTACTGGGAATCCTACTTTAAGGCTGCTAGTTTCCTATCTCTCCAAAGCATTCCTAATGATGTGAATATTGAGGTTATTTAGACAAGTGAAAAGAAAATCAAAGTGTGAGCCTGCTATAACGATATTTAATTGACAAAGCCCATATCAATAGGGCCAAGTGGAGCCACCGCCCCAAATTCAATTTGTGTTATGTATCTGCACAGCTGAGATACACGGCAGGGATCTGAAATATCAGTTCTGTCAGTAACATGTCAGTAAGACTCTGGAGGAACAGTGCCAACTCCGTCATATAGTTTTGTAATTATTTTCTAATTCCTAAAAGGCATAGCACATACTGCCTATGGCAGTAAACATGAGTGCTTTGTTCTTTTCCTTAAGATTTATCATAACTAAGACTTAGGTTTAAAAGAGAAGCCTTTCTTCAACATACTCAGAGAAGTAGGCATGTATGCCTTGGTGACTCAGTTATTTGCTCATCACCACACATTCTTGATCCATCCTGAAGTCACCTCCAACCCTAGCCCCAGCCCAAGCCGTCAATGGTCTGCGCTAAGAAAACTCATCAATGCCTTTGGGGCAAGGTTAGAGTCGGGAATCCAGTTGTGTGTCACTCGGGTGAAACACATATGGGATGAAGCTCCAACCCATTAATGAAGCATGTTCAGCAAATCGTCAGTTGGGTTCCTTCAAGCTCTAAGAAGAATCCAAAGATGCTAAAGACAGGAGGGAACAAGGAAAGTGACCTAATCAGCTTAAGATGTATCTTGGAGCTACAGACTTCTCCTTTGTGTCTTTCTCCATTTCTTATACTTTTCTGTCATCAAAAGCCCAGAGCCTCCCTATTTCTCTAGAATACCCCCCCCCAAAAAAATCTTCATGCCCTACTCTAAACTACTCAAGATCAAGGACAATCTTTATGTTTTCAGAGTGTAGAACCTGACCAAACCTTCTCAAGTATTCTTTAAGTATTCAATGCAATGTGATGTCTCTCCCAGGTATTCTTGCAATTAAAATCTTATCTCTAAATAAAATGATTTTCATCTCTTAGTAAAGAAATTAGTAGGAAAGTGGGGAATAAAGGATTTTTTCAATTCATTGATGTAAGACCCCTCAAAAAGTCAAATTGGGCAATTTTTTCTAAACGAAGCAAGTTAGATGGTTAGAAGTTAGATCTAAGAAAATAAACACTTGAGAATGTTCGCGTTATGTCACTTTTATCAGTCAGGATGCTGGCAGAAAAGTGAAACTTACATTCAAATGGAATGAGTTTAATAAAGGATGAATGAAGTAACCCAACAATGAATAATACAATATTCTAGGGACGGCATATATGGTACCACTTTAAGCCTGATAAGGCAAGAGCATAAGGCATCTAAAAGGATCCACAGCCCACAGTAGAGTTATCTATCTGATAGTGACAGAGAAGGGAGAAACTAGAGCAATAAAAACGCTGGCCTTACCCTCTTCCTGCTTGCGTATCTCTTCCTGGGGCAATCCTGGAGCTCGTACTGGCCAAAGCTAGAAGCCAAAGAGCAAGGGGACCCATAGAGGCAGTCCATAAGTCACTCTGCCTAGGGTACAGCAGGATGGAAGCAGAAGGGGAAATGGACCGGCACTGGCGAATACAAAAGATTCAGACCACCACTCAAACAGCTTATTGACTGGCGTTACAAGTTCTATGCAAATAAAGACAGAAAAAGCCTAATTCTGACTAATAATTCACAAAATCTTCCTTGAATCTCTAGTCTACCCCCCATGAAAATAACATCAAGAGTCTCCAGGCCTAAAACAAAACAAAGCTTAAGGTTTCAGAAACCCACGCAAAGGGTCCCAAGCCTGTCCAGTGAATAATCTGTTCTCTTCCAGGCTCCTTTCCATGAAAACAAAAGAACCTGGGTGTCTTCTAAGATTGGATTCATCCCCTCAACAGGGTGTAACAGTGGAGAACAACTTCCTGTAGCTCTCTGCAAGTGTGGCTTGCCTTAGAGAAATAGTTTCTTTCCAGAGAACTTTATAAGAAAACAGACTGGAAAGATCTGCATGAACCACAAACATATTCTCCTTCTCCTTTTTATCTTATTTTACTGTGGCTATAAAATATGAATCAGATTGTAGAGACTAAGTCCCATCTCAGCCTTACTGAAGTCCAATTTCAGGGCTGATGAAGTAGTTGACAGCAAGGTAGGCTTCTTTCCTCTTTACCAAAATGGATGATCTACCAGAATTCACTGGGACATATAAGCCTTTCTAAAAAGCTAATGGAATAGTTGTTAATTATCTTTAAAGAATAAGCCAGAATGATCACAGATTCAGGTTTAGTGGGGTCTCAATAGTACACAGTCCTATTTAGCCCTCCTTGCTTAGAACAGCCAGAAGACCGTAAGCTTCATAAGATAGATAGGTTTAAGACAAACCAGAACAGTGTCAGCTTTCATGGAGATCAGGTGGCTCTGTGACCCTTACCTTCAGCTACTTGGTCTGAGGTGAGGTTTTTTTTTTTTTCCTTAGAACTTTTAATCAATACATGTTGGAGATAGAAATGTAGCTAGTGATCTCTGCAGTGAATTGGAATCATAATAGCAAATACATGTTTAAAGGCATGTTCACCTTGAACTTCACTTCAGCAATCTTCCCCGAGAGGTGAGACCCTGAAGCCGTGTCAGCGCAGTACTCTCACAACTCACTAGCCTTAGCGGGTAGGGGAAAACAATGGATCCTCGACTCACAGAAAACAATTCAGAGTTAGATTAGTAGCAAAAACCTCTTTTACCATTTCATACTGGTATGTAGAAAGATCAGGAGAAACTGACATGGAATTGACAGGAGACCACCACTCAGAAGCAACTATGGCATGCCACCTGTGAACATGGGAGAGGAATCCACACAGAAGAGAAAGAGAAATATGAAGCCATTAGGACTTGTCATATAAGGGGAAGCATGAGGTATTTAACCTTCTGTATTTGAATTATTTTACTCAGCATTATGGTCTCAAGGTATATCTGTTTGCCTACAAATGACTCAAGTCTATCCTTTATGAGAGAGTAATACTTCGTGTGTATAGCAAAGTACAAGACAGATGGTAAGAAATGGAGGTAGACTTTGTGGAGATGAGGAGGTGCTATAAGTCGAGAGAGGTGGGAGGGCAGAGAGACAGACACGTGTATGTGCCACGTCCCCCAGCTGCGTGCGATTATAGTATGTCATATACTAAACAGTGAGAATTCCGGGGCAAAAAGCAAAAGGAAGGCAGTAATAGAGTTTAAAAGATATAAAGTAGCATGTGATCCCAAAGAAATGGATGGGTGCAAGTAGAGAAGATGTATCTCGACTTATGTTAACTTCCTGGGTCCTATTCCCAGTCCCTCATGAGGAGTGAGTGCATGTCTTACCCTTAACACTGTAGAGATATCCTTGGAAGATCCATTTAGGGAATGGCCCCTTTTGCTCAATCTGCTGTGGATTTCATCATCAAAATTACCTATGGATATAATCAACGCTATAATCCCCAAATAAGAGTCTCAGGATTCTAGTTTCCAAAAGCACTGCAAGCAGGCAGAGATTCCTACAAGAAGTGTTGAGTCCAATTCTATCATATTAACCCAGAGTACATCAAAGAGAATCTACTGCAGAATTAGGGGAGACAAAAGAATTGGCAACTGTGTTAGCAAAAGATGAGTTATGTGAAGCATGTGCTAATTCCTTGGCACTGGGCAGGGCAGCACGCCAGGCCTCTGCTTCTTCAAAGTACTAGCTTCCTTACTGTTCCTTGTCCACACTTCCTAGTTCACAGAACTCCAAAAAAACGTGTTTCCATTTTGCTGTCACTGGTGGCAGTGGCTGTTTTATGCAACTACCTAAACTTCATTTTAATAACAAGCCTATGATAATGCTACACTGGCCCTATCAAATCACGTTTGTTTAATTCAGCAAGAATAAAAATGGCAAAGCTAATTTTTAAATAAAAGCTTTATTTAAAAAATGAGACATTCTACAAAATGTTACAATGTGCTTTCAATTTTCAAAGCCTCTCTTGTTCACATAAATCTCCAGGTAACAGCTAAATTTGGGATTGTGTACCATAAATTTTAAAAGCTTTCACATAGCCTACTTTAGTTTTCCCTAAATAGAAATCCTGTGAATTTGGCAGAGCAGAGATTAGTAAATTCATTTTTAAATTAAAAAGAGAAACTCAAGAATACAGCTGCCCAAGGAGGTTCAGCTAACATATGAATGAATGGGGACAAAAATTCAAGTTTTGCTCTGAAACCGATATTCATTCTACTATGAAGGAAGTAAAGAATTCTGAAGAATATCTAAAATGTAGTCTTTACTGTGGAAACTTATTTAACTCGGAGTTTCATTATTGTGTTTTCAGCTAATAAAATGTGAGAATGAGACGGTGTCTGACTTGGCCACTTATTCCCAGAACCTAGAACAACATGGAGTATACAGAGGGTACTTGACTTGGACTGGATTTTCCAAAAGCTAAACCCAATTTTAAAATTTTGGTAAAAATGGACTACTGGGAAGTGTTCCCAGGTAATTAGTAGGGGACCAGGGAAATGGTACCAAGAAGGGAAGGAACAAAACAAGGCTAGGATGTGAATTCCCAAGGAATGGTAACCATGGCTCAACCCCATAGAGGTGTTCTGGGGAGATTCCAGGTAGCAGCTCAGACTTGTCCTCATGAGGAAGCACAGTGACTACTGGTTTCATAATATGCCCACAGGAAGAGTGTCAATTTCCAGGTACTTTCCTTTTTCAGGCAAATGGGTCTGGCATCTTGAGGGCAAGCCTTTTACAACCCAGCATGGATGCTGGATCATACACAAGACAGGAAAGGCATCCAAAGGAAATGCACAGAGCACTGATGGCACCTGGCCTGGGCTCAATGACTAGATACTGAATGAAAGAAAAACAGAACGTAAAAAAATAAATAAGGAAAGAAAAAGGAGAAAAGAGAGAAACATCCTGTACCAGGTGCTTAGTAATATTAGCTAAGTATGTCAACGTTTTCAGATCAAAATTTCCCTTGTATTTTGAAGGTGAGGGAATCGAAACCCAAAATATTTTAGTAGTTTGCCTAAGGTCATACAGCCTTCAGCCTGCAATAATGGAGTCAAACGAGTTTATCTGGTCTTAAAGCCTCTGCATTTTCCACAGCGCTTTCACATTGAGTCATCACTTACATCATGTGGATTTCCACAGGAACGTGCCTGACTCTTTCAAGCCATCAACAGTGAGTTTTTCAGGCCCTGGTTCTATGCATTTACCTCACCTCATGTGCTCTGAGATCTTACCCATTTGAAACAGAATCAGGAAAAAAACAAACAAACAAAAGAAGACCCGAGCATAAAGATGATCAGGTAGAAACTGTTGACACCATTCTGTGAGCAAAAAACAGTGAAAGATGCCAAGGCATAATGAACAGTCCAGTCTCCTGAAATCTCCTGGCGTTTTCAGAACTGCAGTTTTCTGAGAATGTCTGTGCTTCCCAGAGCATGTCCGCCCGGATGTATAAGCCAGCCTCCTAGGGACTTTCCATCACTTGTTTGTATTGTGCCTGGATCTACATGAATGAGTTTATTATAAATAGGAGAGAGTGGTGAGTTTTTTTTATAAATTAAGACTGAAATTAGTTTTAAATATTGTTTTCAGATCTAGACTAACTATAAATAGCATTTAGAATGATTGCACTATTAACAGGTAAAAGGTGCTGAGTTTTTAAGGAATTACAACCTAATTTAATATAAATATGAAACTAAATTACAGTCAGAGGAATTTGGTGGAGGTTATAAGAAGCAGCTATTTCCTTTTTTTTCCTGTATAGCATGGCTGCACCATTAAGCATATCATTCCTTTTCCAAATAGTAGAAAAGGAAACAGAATTATAAACATTCCCAGAGTTCACTGCTGTGTCGTGCCTTAAGCTAGCCTCTGCTTTCCTACAGGATCCATCATTGCCTACCAATTTCTAGCACACACACCCATCTAAATTCGTCTCGTTGAAAATTCTAACCACTTTCTTAACTGGAAAAAATAACTTATCTAAAGCTGACAGGAGTGCATTGGGTCAAGTAAGAGTTCCTCCCTAGGACAACACTGTAAAATCAGGTCGACTTTATCTTTACCTTCCTTTCTCGTGCCCCTTAAATTTTCAGTCCCCCTTTTGCCCACCAACTTTCTAGGTAGGGCATTCACACCCTGAAGGATAGCAGATAATCACTTAGCTCTGTCACAGGCAGTACTTTTACACTAAGCCGTAAGAAAGTAATTCTTATCCTGAGGGGCTCCTAGCCTGAAAGGATTCCTTAAAGCCTCTCAAAGCAATCCAAGTACCACTGGTGGGTCATGTAAACAAAGATAATGCAATTCCAGATGTTTTTTGTTCCTCATTATCTTATCTGATGTATATAAAATAAAGGGGTTTCTCCACATAAGGGAAGTATATCCTAATACAGATGATTATGCCGAAACCCTAACCCTCATAATCTCCCTTCTGGACATTAAAATAATCTCAACTTTATCCTAATACACAGCTGACCACAGAAATATAATTAAGTCACAGAGAGCCCAGTTTGGCTCAGTAAAACCATCCATCCAATCTGTCAACTCATGAATAGAAATAAAGGTCTTAAGCCAGTGAGTCCCCAAGTGGACTATTCTGTGGCAATAACTAATTGGTACAATGCTGTCCCTTATCATGAGTAAGCTGACACTGTGAAACTTACATACAAAAAAAGTCCCCTGGAAGAGATATGCTCTTATACTATAAATAAGTGAATTAAACATTTGTATGTGTGTGCATTTGCGCACACACACACACACACGATATAGTGTGCACTTTGAGTATCTATCGAACATAACCAAGATGAGTTTGGACACCACTATGATTTATGAAAGGTTAAATTATTAATGTCAGTTAGATGGAGATTACTAGACAGCCACCACTTCAGCTACCACAATTTTGCCATTTTCCAATATTGAAGCATTCTTTTGCCATGACATTCTATTCACATGTGACCCAGCAATATTTTTCTGCTCTTTCATTCTACCTAGCAATTGTCCTAGATGATGAGATAAAAATAAAAAACCCAACTTTATTCTGCAGGTTGTACATTTTATGAATTAGATCCAATCAAAGCCACCCTATATTTAATGCCTAAGAATATTCTTAAAGCATATCCTTGACCACTTCATGATAACATAGATGTTCATTTCTGATTGCTAGACAATTTTCCTACAGATTATATGAGTCTTTCTTAGAGGCCTATCTATACGTTACAGAAATGTGGCAATCTTCCATATAAACTGTACTGAAGACTATACATCTTTCAAACAGTAACCTCAAGCCTGATGTTTTTCTAGATGCAGTGTGTATCCTATTTTTCAAATAGACTGGTTTCACCTCCTATCCAAAGATGTTATTTATATATAGTTCATGAAAATACTACTTAGAGCATCAGATGCAACTTTTCCTAGGGCCTTCAACTCTCATATCTTCACAGCAGTCCTGAGGGAGCAGGGACTCCGAATCAGAAAGTTTAAGTGGCTTGCTGAAGGCTGTACCAAATAAATGGCACAGAATCATTTCGCTACAAAGTCTCGCGTGTCTTCAAACTTGAATGTTTCCCCCTCTATGAATCCTCTCAGTCTCCCCAAGGAGAATTAGTATCTGTCCTTAGTGTTTAGAGATTTTTATGATATTAATATGTGTTTTAGGCATGGGTGATGATGGCCCAGCTAGACGGAAGTGTTCCAAACCTCAGCAAGTAGTATTTTTGTTCCACCCTCAGTGCTCAGTATAATACAATGAGCTATTTGATACATGTGTAGTGAATGAATTAATTCACATGTGATGGTGGTATTTTTAGTAGAAACCAGACAATTATCCTCTGACATGACTGTAGCAAAGAAGGAAAAATCACAGTGCCTGGAAAGTATACAGAACCAAGGTTTAATCCTGAATCTGACACCTATTAATAGAATCATGTCGGATGCATTTCAGAGTGTCCATCTTTTCACCTGCCAAGGACTTCTACAACCACACGGTTAAGGTTAAACAGTGCAATGCCACTGTAGTCACAGAATGCAAAAGAAAAATGTGTGGAAAAGAAAAAAGAGGCAAATAAAAAGAAATAGCAGAAAAAGATGATAGTGAATTTTAATCATGTAATGAGATCTATGATTCAGAGACACTATAACGGCATTTCTAACTTTCATCTGACAATGTATACAATAAACTCTACAATACTTACAGTATTGGACTCTAGGCATCCACTTAAATGAAAGCACAGTCTGTCCCGTCTGAAATACTTCTTATCAGTTTAGGGTGGGGGTCAGGGATACTCCTGAGTGCCCCATGTTAAGCTACTGCTAGGACTTCAGTGAAGAAAACCATTTTTTTCCAGTAACTATATAGTCAAGCTTGATTGATATTTTCAAGCTTTGGTGGTGGTCTTGCCATATATACAGCATCTCCCAGGTCTCAAACGCTAATATAAAACCCAGCACCCCTCCAAAAAGAAAAATCTGCCTACCCTTCCCCCTCACACATGTATATCACTTGGTAACCACAGATCTGGATACGTTCATTTTGGTTCCAAACAAAATTAAAATAACCCTATTTTTGTGCTCTGCACCTCATTGAGGACAGATGTTAACCACACCCGGGGCAAGATGGGAACTTGGACAAGTCATCCACCACTTGTACACGTCAAGCAAGATATTAAACCATTCCAATATGACTGCCATTTTCTCAACTGGCAGGGAGCGATAAATGAAACATACATTCTCTATTATCTACCCACCTTTCAGAGTGATAAATTACCTGAATGGGAAGGGATATTGCTCCTGGGCTTCAGAGAATTATAGAGATTCCTTCGTGAATGTTAATATCAAATGGTGGCTTAAAATTGCCATGGCACAGGCAAGAGCTATCTGCTAGTCTGTTCATTCTTTATTTTGGGCTCTGAAAATAAGCAAGAAATGTCTTTTGCCTTGTCCCATTTTCCATGTATTTTTCCTCTAGAAAGTTACTGATAACATCATTATTTCTCTATTTATGGCAGTACTGACCATCATTTCAAGCTGAAAAGTACACTGTTGTGTCTCAAATAGCGCTTCCAGGAGGCTGAACATTAGCACTCTGCTGTAAGACAATACTGTTTAAGAGTCTGTTGGCCAAAAGATTAGTTTCAACAAGCATAATATCACAAAGAAAGCCTATGGTTATTAATACTAACATGACTCTGATTACCTAAAATGTTCTGGGAATACAGCATTTCCAGAAAACTATTTGGAATTTCTTGAAAATCCACCTTATTTCACCATTTGCAATTTGGACTTTTGAAAACTGCCCCCTGTTGGAGCTAAAGGAATGGCTCAGCAGTTAAAGTGCTTGCCTGGCAAGCACTATGTCAAGCACTAAACACATCAAGTGCTAAGTACCTAAGTTCAGTGCCCCAGAACCACAAAAACTGGACATGGTGGCTCAGGCCTGTAATCCCAGCACTCAGGAGGCTGACTCAAGAGGATTGCTGTGAGTCCAAGGCCAGCCTTGGCTCCGTAATGAGTTCCTGGTCTACAGAGAGAGACCCTGCCTCAAAGAGAGAGAACGAGAGAGAGGGAGAGAGAGGGAGAGAGAAAGAGAGAGAGGGGGAGAGAGAGGAAGGGGGGCAAACCTGTCCTCTGTTAATTGACCTAAATGTGAATTACTATATCCACTGAAGGCTATATTGACCCTGACATCTTCACTGCAGTGGAGATAATACTCCACATGGACACTGAGAGACATAAAATGTGAACAATCAGCCTTAATGGACCTGACCCAGGACTATTCCCTGGAAGTTGTTTCATTAACTAAATTCCTTTTATCAACTGTTTCCCTGGACGTTGGCCCGCCGCTTCTCACGTAAGTAGACCTAAGTAATGCCAGCCATTGAGTTTATTAAGCCACAGCTTATGGTAGGAGTAGGCAGTAATGCTGCTTTATGAAGAAGACCATTAGCATTACTTTATAACTCAACCTTTCACAAGTCTTTGTGGGTTTTGGTTTGTTTTCATTTTGTTAACATTATGTGGTGCTAGGAGCAAACCCAAAGGCTTCCACACACTAGACAAGTGCTATACCACTGAGCCACTCCCTTACCCTAAAGGAAATTTTCTGAAGGGAATAGAATGGCTTCCACACAGTAACACATCCTACATCTCCTTGCCTTCTGCTCACCTTATTGCACTCTAACAGGTACAGGTGGCTGGAACTTGTTAGTCAAGGTACTAAGCACTGGCTTTTTCAGTAGGCAAAATATTTTGCTGTAAATACCAAACTGCACAGAGATCATTAACACTATAGCCCAAGAGTCTGTGAAAACATATTTCTCAGAAAATATTCCTGAACAATTTTGTTCCAACTGTATGTAGGAGAGAAATGAAAATATTCTAGGAAACAAATATGAAAATGTTTTTCTTGACCCTCAAGGAGTGCCCTTTATTTGCTGTGAACTGAAAATCCTAAGATTTGTTGCACGCAATTCAGTCTGAGAGCAATCTGCTGTGGAGCCATTTGAAATCCCTGTTCAGGGAGTACCAGGGTGCCCACAACAGCTGAACTGGAAGAATGCTCTGGAAGGAGAAAATAAAAACAATAGGAGTTCATTCCCGACTGTATTATCAACTTTAGACTTCTTCATGTGAAAGATCAAATTGTGCTCTTGTAAATGTTTTGCTTTTCAGATTTCACTTCTGAGACTATGAGAGTGAATTTACTTTTATTATTTGAAACAAGACTTTTTAGACTTTCCAGATACAAAGAGTCAAGCCAATGGGATGCTGTGGATGCTTTATGGATACCGTCATTAGGAGCAGAGGTGAAAATTACAAAGTTCTATCATTTTCAACCATGTTAACAATGGAGAGATGAAAACACACATCTATATATATTACACACACACACACACACACACACACACACACACACACACGTATACACACAAACACACATATACATTTCCTGAATCTAGTTTATACTAGATGATGTATGAACCTCTACTTAACCATTCACCACTGCTTGTCTTCACGAATTGAAAGCTGTTGCTTCCATGATGGACTACCTAATTCATTAGCGCTTACCATATTAAAAATGAAAAATAACAGTCAAGCACATCATGCTAAATTAAATTTTAGTAAATGTTCAGACTTAGAAAAATCATCTCTATTGGAGCCGAGAAAACTCTTTAATATCTGATCAAGACCAAATATGAGTTGCTCTCGTTATCACATATGCAAAGTGAACTGGCACTCATTTTTAAGCAGTTCATGATCTTTGACATAACTTAAAAATGTATGACTTGTACTTATTCACTGGTTATGTGATATCACATGCTTGTGTGCACTCAGAATTCCTGCGTACCACCAGCACCTGGGTCTATAGCTCCTTGCGATCATTCTGCCACTTTTGTGGCCCACCAACTTCCTTCAGGCCTGTGTGGTTCCACTACTTGGGATCAATTAGTTGCTTGGCTGTTTTCAGTATTTTGCCTTGTTTGCTACCGAGTATCCTGTTAACCAACCACAGGCCTGGCATTTCTGAGCCCTTCTCTACTGAATTACTATGGAACATGACTCCAGGGAGGAGGGATCCTGTTAGATACAGAAGGATCAAGATGATACATTTGGGAAGCAGAGAGAGTCTTAAGTCTTTGCTAACCCAAGAGAAACCAGGAGATAGGAGAGATCCTGAGACATATAAAATTCTCCATCCTGCCTTCTACAGGCTATTTGTAGGTGCAGTTTATCCACACAGCTTGTACAGAAATATCCGTAGACATCCTGGCTACATGGATGCACTTGGTGAAGCCATCCACTTTTTTATCTGTGCTGAGGAGTACTGTCACTCTTGACCTTGTGTGGCCTCCCTTCCTCCCTGCATGACCTCTTTCACTCTCACTTTCCTGCCTCTAAATTTGCACCTCCCACAAAGTGGTAGCGTTCCGTTCTTTCTCCAGGCTCTAGGTGCAGCTAAGACTTCACCTACCCCTATATTCTCACCTGCATCTATTTCTCATCCAAATAACGAGACATGGCATAGTCTACTCATGTTTCTGATGTTTTGAGTCCCAAAATCAGTAGTAACAAGGTTGTTAACATACATACATACATATATATATATATATATATATATATATATATATATATATATATGTAATTGAAAACAACATCCCTTTTTGTAGTACTGGCACTTGAACTCAGGGTTTTCACACTAGGCTATATCCCCAGCCCTCTTTTTTTAAATTTTATTTTAACAGGATTTCACTAAGTCACTAGGTTTCCCAGGCTAGGTTCAAACTAGTGCTTCTCTTGTTTCAACCACTTAAGAGTACTGGAATTACAGGTATGTGTTGCCTGGCCCTGTTAAGTGCCACTCCATTTGAACTCTAAAATGTCAGTAAGGAAATATACTAAATTATTGTAATGCTATGTTAAAAGAGAAAAACAGACAGGGTCATTTTGTCATATTGTATAAATCCTACGACCACAATAAAATGTATGAAAACTCTGGAATCACGAAGAATAGCACAGTTTCTCATCTATACTAAATACGTGGCTCTGAGCCTTTTTTTTTTTTTTTTTTTTTTCTTTTTAAGATAGTCTAGTCTGGTCCTGAACACACTATATAGTCCAGGCTGGCCTAAAACTCATGGCAATCTTCCTGGCTCAGCTTCCTGCTGGCTCAGCTTCCTGAGTGCTGGGATTACAGGTGCCTGGCTTATGTGGTGCTGGGGAATTGAACTCAGGGCCTTGTGCTTCCTAGGCAAGCACTGTAATGGCTGTGCTATTCATTCAGCCTGTGGTTCTGCGATCTTAATCAAATTATTCACCTAAATTATTAGTTCTGATACCCCCTCTGCAGCATGGTACAATAGTACATACTTCATGTTGTAAAAATTATCTCTGTGCTTATAAATTCAGTGCTCAGTATGTAGTAGCCAGATGCATCATCATACTGCTTTTCAACTAAGCAAGAAAGTTGACGTTACCACTGGACTGCTGGAAGAACTGTGACATATTTGAATTACGAAGAGGTATTCTACTTCCAAATGATGGAACTGCAGCAAGCATAAACAATGTAGAGAAATTGCTGACTCAGCTAGCACAGACAAAAGAATGGATCTGACTTCAATTATTCGAGCTCAAATGCTTTGGTCCAGGCTTTCTTACTCTTTGTCTCCCAAGCCTGCTCTTCCATGATGGCCCTGTTCTTTCCTACTATAGATATTCTTCCATAATGCCTATCAATGTGGTTGGGCTTACTTCATCTCAGCTTCGCAACCTCCAAGAAAAGATAAGGAACCTTTCCCAATGGCCGCTTGTCAATTCTTTAGGAACAAACACTGATGGGCCCTACTAGTGTCATGTGCTGACCTCTTGGACAAGTTGGCAGACAGATGATAAACTAAGATTGGCCAGGTCTGACCACCTATCTAATCACAGTGGTCACAGGGACAAATTTTCTTATTTAAAGAAGGAAAAATGAATTAAAAAGTAATAACGAAGGGGGCCAAGAAGGCTTCCTTGACATGTACAACCCAAAGCCAGTATACAGAGATGAGCAAGCAGTCTGTGTGTGAAGCCATTCAGAGCATCGGTTAGGTTTTACAGGCACATAAGGTCTCAGCTGCATATCCGACTTTGTTTTTACCATCCTATGCAAATGTGTAACGCATTCTTAGCTCACTGATTGCTCAAAAGCAGGCCAGAGCTATAGATTTCCAACTCCCTGTGCTCAAGTATAATGTGAGCACAATGAATATGTAGAGTTGTTCATCAAAGAATTATTGGTATGTTAAATACTGGTCTAAGTGTCTCAACTTTTAAAGCACTACTGTAGCGAGGACGTTTATGGTAGGATGGGGAGTTAAGCAAACTATTTTTATCCAGCAGTCAACAAACACATGTTTTTTTTAGCACCTGCTTTTATAATTCCAAAATTATCAACATACCCATAAATTGAGCTGTATGTTTTGAAAACCCCAAGTTACCTGTATTTTGTATATCACTGTACAATTAAAGGGAGAGAGGAGGATAACAGATATCCTAAAACAGACAAGGAGGCAATAGATGGAAGAAAAAGGGGGAAGGAACTTTTATACGAATGTCTATTCTTTGCCTACCAAGTATTCTGAATATCAAATAATAGGAGTAGAAGCAGATTTAAACATTTTCTTTCCAGTGAATTCACTCCTGACTCTGTTTTAATATTAGCACCTTTATGAATATTAATATTCTTCAGCATAACTAGAGAAAAGAATATTCAACACTCCCCTCCACACTCCACCCACTCTCTCTGCCATCGCCCCGTGCCCTTCAATGTCATTTTCTCAGTGTGAGAGGGAGCACCGACACGGGCAAAGTTGTTGCTCAAGATTATGCAAGTACAGAAAAAAGGTCCCCACTTAGAATAGACATCACCGACACCATTTCTGAAGATTTACTTCTTCACATTAGGCCAGTGATGTTGAAACCAGACAGTCTGAATTTGAAGGGAAAATATGTCTTTATTTTCACTAATAACCAACAGATATTTAGCATGTCTTTGAGTTTTAAACATAATCAAACCACACAAGTATTAGCAGTTCCTGTGACTGTGCCACAAAGAAAAATCGGTTTTTGTATTATTCTAAATCTTATATATTACCATTTCGTATCGCATCATATTTCATTCAGGATGTTGACAGTATCTTAGAATGTCATTTTTTTCCATCGCTACTTAAGAGATTCCAATAATTTTTAGACCTGCTGCTAGATCCAGGTACAGAATATGTTAAGAAAAAATACATACAGTACCATCAAACTTGGGTTTTAATATTTTGATATCTCTACTTAAATGTAATCCTGTGTATTTTCTTGATTTTGTGCATTTAAGAACATTTTCCCCACAAATGCTCCATAAGCTTCAGTAGCCTATGAAACATGCTATAGCCCAAAATGTTTTCTATCTAGCCTCTAGCTAGGTGGTCTCATCTCATCCACGGCCTTAAAGGCCACTGATAAGCTGATGACACTGGAGCTCCATCTCTAGCCTGCTTTATCCAGTCCTGATCTCTGGACTTGAAGATCTGACAGGTATCTCTTGCATATGATGGTCATAGTGGAACATTGTATCATCCTATCACTACCAAATCCCGTGGTCCCCCCATTTTTTTCATCTCACTAAATGACACCTAAAGCAGAACATATCTTCACTGTAATTTTTCTATTCATCTATTGGCCACTTTGTCAATGCAATATCAAAAGCACATCCTGAATCTACCCCCACATGTCTTCTACCACCCTACTTCTAGCTGCCTTTATCTCTTACTCAAAATACAGTGGCCTCCTCTCTCTTTCCCTTACCTTAATTGTTGCATTAGAGTAATTAATTTTTTCATAGTAATAAAAATTTTAAATATGAAAAATTTCAGAACTGCAAGCAGGAAGAAGACTAATATAGCATATGTAACTATCACCCAGTAACCCTTCTTTCTTAATAATGACCTAGATCCTTATTTTCCTACTTAAAACCACTGCAATATGTTTTAGTGAGAATAAATCACCCAGACTTTACCTTGGTTTACAAGGTTGTATGTGATCAAGTCCTTGTGCCAGTATCTGTAAGCTGTACCGCACGATTTTCTCCCTGACGTACCAGTCAGGATAGTGGCCTCACTGCTGTCCCGCAAGCCAGCCAGGCTCACTTCCTCCTTAAAAGCTGTGCATTAACTATAACTATTCTTTCTTTTACATATAATTATCTTTTGCCAGATCTTTCCATGGATGGCTCTTTCCTATTCTAAATCTTAAGAAAAGGTCTTTTCTATTCACCCAGCCTATGAAATTCATCTACTAACTCCTACGAATGTTATCACACTATTTGCCTAATATTTAAACTGGATTTTATCACTTCATTTTCCTGTATGTTTCTGAAACCCTCCCTTCTACACACACATGATTTGCAATACAAGCTTCATGACATATGAGACGTTTGCCTCAGCACCTAAGGAGTATTTGATAAATATTTACAGAAAGGAAAAGATCAGAAGAGGAAAAAGAGTAAGGAGTATAACTTATCTAAGTACTCCATTTGAAAATCAATCATAAAATGTTTTGAAATGGCATCTGAATAGCTATCTCCACGGAGAAATTATTTTGAAACCCCTGGTCAGTTAAAAACAAAGTCCTTTCCTATTTTAAAAATTGAAGCAATTATGAAAGAAGAAGGAAAGTGAGCAATCACAATTACAGCTCAAGCGGACGAATTGCAAGTGTGCCACCCACCTACCTCCCCTCCTCCTGTCTCCAGCCACATTGCCAAGCTAACCACGAAGAGTCGGGGTGGTCACTCAAGCAGAGAATAGCACACAGTCTTTCTGCCCAGAGGAGCTAATCATCTCCTAGGGAAAAATGAACATTAACAAGAAAATGTTTAACTAGAAACTAAGCATAGAAACAGTTCCTACAGGTGAGAGTTACAAGACACTCTCTCACCTTTTTTACATGTTAAGTATTGGTGAAACAGTAGGTCACTGGGCATGAAAGCAAGTGCTTTATGCTACACAGCCAGTCAGGCTTATTTGAACTCTACACACCCACCCACAAGAAACATTCACTTGGAAATGATGTACAGGTTCCTAAGCACTCAAGTTGAGACATTTCACCTAGGATGTCCTGCCCGGGGCTTCACAATAACCTAAGAGGTAATTTGTAAATATCTGTACTGTGCTGGTAACTGCAATACTCAATAGAGTTGAGAGATTCTGGTTCCACCAACTGATGAAAATGTGATCTAAGGAAAGAAAGCGAGCTTCTCTGTCTTTTTATCCTTAGCTGTAAAATGGGAACATTCGTGAGAGCTACCTCATACCGTGGTCATAAAATAAAATGACACAAATAAAGCACCTAGTACAGTGTCAGAAACAAAGACAACACTCAAGAAATGTTAATATTATTGGTTTCTCAAAAGAAAAGACCCTGCTCTACTGACATCCAAAATTTAGTGGGAGAAAAGAACATATAAATAATATATGTAATGTGTGAATTGAGTGACATAGATGTGTTCAGAGGAAATGAGGACCACAAGAAGGACAGCACATTTGCAGATAGAAATTGGTGGTCATGAAGAAGATATCTGGTCTTTAATATCTGATTTTTTTAATCTCCTTGACCCCAGGTCTACTCCCCCATCTAACCTTGGAAAGCAATCGAATAATTTTGTGACCTCACTTATAGATTTCGTCTCACTATATTTATTTTATTAGCAATATTGCTCCAAATATTTTTCTATTTCTTTTTACCCCATAAATAATTATTTGTTCTTTATTCTAAGATACATTGATATTTGAAGGAGGAAGAAGTGAAAGAAAATGGGGAGATTGAAAACCCAAAAATGAAATTATGTTAGATAGAGGCTTTCATTGCATGTGTGGTAGGTAAAGAAACAAGACTTCTGGTCAAGATGGTGGCTAAATAACAGAGCTACACAATGTCTCCTCAAAGACACAGCAAAAAAGTTGAGATTATAATTAAAAACTGCCTGCTCAACATAGCTAAGAGAAGGCGTGCCCTAACAATTGAAAGCCCATGAGAAGATCACAAATTCCAAACACACATTGGAAGCAGAGAGGGTAACAAAAGCCCATAAAGAGGCTCCAGGCTGTGTGAGTGCAGCCCCAGCCGCCAGCATCCACTGAGGAAAGCGTGCCTGGAGCCTCTGACCAGGTAAGAGCAGGTCCAGAAGAAATGGGAAGTGAGAGCAGTTGGTAGCCCCAGCCTCCAAAGACAAGCCTGCAGGTAGTGAAAATTGCAAACACAATGTGAGCATCCCCTAGAGAAGGCCTCCTGGAGCCCAGACAAGCAGCAGCGCTCTGTAGCCATAACAGGTGATGACATAAGCAGGAGCCATTTTTTAAAAATAAAAAAGAGCCCACAACTGAACTGATTAAAGGCAGGCTCAGAAGAGCACATCAGAGTTTTGCAGGTCATTCTTAAACAGTGCCTAGGGAAAAACTAGCACAAAAGACAGTTGAGGAGAGAAAGGCCCTCACCCTCCTGAGGGGCTCCATTATTGCAGGAGTACCTCTGAGAGTTGGAGCTCTGTCCTCAGGAGAGGAAAGCCAAGACCAGCAGGAGAGCTTTGCTGAGATGTGATCTGGCTGGGATCATAATACCTCATAGGCCATTGGACTGTTAGGTCCTCCTTCACTGCCTACCGCATAGAACTCAGAGGAATTTTACCGCCCCCCCACCCCCAACCAACACACACCCTCATACCCATTCAAGGAAACCTCTCAGCTAGGCCTTTAAATTCAAATCCTTCAACAGCAGAAACACGGGCAGAAGACAAGGCAAAAGGACATCCATAGAAATACCTAACACCCTAGAAATTAATGTCATGGGCTCTTAAATACTGGAAACCATAGGGAAGGAAGTCAGAAAGCAAATAAATAATTTGAACAAGTTATTCTCAAAGAAATGCAAGCAATGATCACTGGACTTAAAGAGTGAACTCAATAAACAGTGGTCCTAATGGATACAAAGCTCACTGAGCAAAGAGAATTCTCAAATAAGTTGGCTGGGGTAAATAAGGAGATGCAAGTTATGAAGGAGCATTTTATAGAGAAGTGGAATTTTTGAAAAGAAATCTTGCTGAAATTCAGGATGTGAAAAATATATTTGAAAGCAGAGGAAGTCGACTCAACGTCAACTGACATATCGTGAGGGCAGAATTTCAGACCTTGAAGACAGGCTGAGAAAACAAATGCCATAATTAGGCATGACTCTAAAATTAGAAATGAGTCAAGGAGTGGAATCCAATAGCTGATAGCTGATGGATGATTCAAAGAGAACCAATCTCAGAATTATAGGTGTGGGACAAAGAGTAGAAGACAGCACCAGAAGTATAAAGAATTTATTCACTGAAATCATGCAAGAAAATTTCTCAAATCTAGGGAAAAAATAATTTTCAGGTACAAAAATGTAGAGAACATCAAATAAATTCAACCAGCAACAAAACTCACCACAACATATCATAATCAAAACATCAGAAATACAACCACAACCTAAAGAGAAAATACTAAAAGCAGCAAGAGAAAAACAGGCATTATTCTATCAAGGCAAATCCATTTACTACAGATGTCTTAATGCAAACTGTAAAGTCTAAGAGAACCTGGAGGAAAATCCTTCAAGCCTCTAAAGACAGCAAGTGTCAACTCAGGCTGTTGTATCCAGCAAAATTATCCCTGCATTCCAGCTCAGCATTACAGAAAATACTCGAAGGACTCTTTGAAAGAGATAGAGAAAAGCAGCACAAAAGAATATGGAGGAAAGGAAACATCTAAAAAGAACATGTAAAATTAATCATTTAATCAGACATTAATCATTTAATTGTCATACCATTAAAACAGTACCAGCTTTCTCATAAAATCTGTAAAGCTTCCCCCATGATCATTATTTTTATTAGAATATTACTGTTCAAAACAAATTATATTCAGCATGGGGAATTGGTATTAAGTTGTAACCTGTGAAGCTTTTTTGATATGTAGGATGTTTATAAATATTTAGCTGGGGGTAGAGTGGAAGAAGGCAGTGGTTTTGATTTGGGATATTATTAGTTGTGAAAATAGTAAGAGTTGGTAAATAAGTGGTTATTGAGTCTTTTCCGCGAAGCTGTCACTGAGTAGTAAAGACAGAAGATCACATTGCCTTAGTCCATTGAACAAGAACTCAGACGGCTGTTAGTTCAACCTGTGACTCGTGAATTGTTATGTCTCAACTTCATGCTCTGCAACTCAATTTGTAATAATAATCTTACTCATTTTTCTGCTCCTCTTTGAGAAAGAACTTTTAAAAATTCTGAAATAAGTAATTATGCCATTATATCTATTGCTTTGTGTGTGATATACTTTTGAGATATAGACTTAAGTTCATTTAATCCAGTAATTCATTTATTTTGTCTTTGATATAAGTTTAGCCTAAGAAGTCTGATTGATATTATGATATCCTGAATGTCTTTTGTATAGCAGTACAATTGATAATAGCCAAATCTTGGAAGAAGCCAGTATCTCCAAGTACAGATTACTGCATAAAGAAGATGTGGTATATATACACAATGGAGCATTACTCTGCCATTACCAATGTCATGTTTGAGTCATTTTTAGGAAAAATGGATGTACCTTGATGCCTTAATGCTCAGTAAAAGTGAATCAGATCTAGAAAGTTGGATATAATTTCTCTAATATGAGAAAACCAAACCATAAAAAAATGTAAGTGACATGGAAGAAAGTAAGAAGATGGACTTTGTAGAGAGAGAGGGAAAGGGAGTGGGAAAGGGTGGGCAGGAGAAAGGGAGATGCCATGTGGGAATAAAAAGGACAAGATGGTGGTAATGGTGGGAGTTGGGGAGAGGGAAAGTTATGAGAGAGTCAAAAAGGGGTAAGGGAAGAGACTGTAATTTTGACACTATATATGGGCACAAAGTACTCAAGTTCAATATAAACATAATGTATTGCATATATATTAATAAAATGGGGAAATTTTACAAGGGGAGAAATGATTCAATTCACTGACACATTTATCTTCAAATCTCAAAAAGTTTGAAAGAAAAACTGGGACTGAGTGAACCCAATTGCGATGTAACCACACGTGGCTAATGGCAAAGCACAGAGGCAGATCTACCCAAAAGATGGCTGTATTCTCTCTTGCAGAGTAGAAACTTGGAAACAGAAACTTGAACTGTATTCAAAAGATGTTTACCTCACATGCACAAGCCACTATGCTAACCCTTGGGAGATAAGACTTCAAAAAAAACATACATTTTTCTTATTTTCTATTATTTTTCTCAATGGTTGGCATATTGATTTCCTACGCTGCATTAAAAAATCATCACAAACTTTGTGGCTTCACACAAGATTCATTTATTACTTCAGTGTCTGTGTGTCAGGAGTCCAGACAGAACTTGACACGATTTTTTGTAAGGTGTCATGAAGTATCGATCAAGGTGTCAACCAGGTCTGGATTCTTGTCTGGATGTTCAATTGACAAAGGGTCAAATATGAAGCTCACCCCGCTTACTGGCAGGATTCGTTTTCTTGCAACTATAGGGCTCATAGCAACTGGTTTCTCCAGAATACTAAGGAAAGTATGTAGAGTGAACTTGGTACCAAGACAGTTACATATAACATCACCTAATGTAAGAGTGACATTCCATCATATTTAATATATTTCATTGGTGATTAAAAATCACAGATACCAAGATCAAAGAGGAAATTATATGAGACAATAAACACTTGGAGGTGGGGATAATGTGGACCACAATGAAGTCTGTCTGGGGCGTGGGGCATAGCTCAGCAGTTAAAGTGCTTGCCTAGCATGCCGAAGGTCTTCGGTTGGATTCCCCAGCATCACATAAAAGATTAACTAGATATGGTGGTGCACACTAGTAATTCCAGCACTTGGGAGACTGAGATAGGCTGAGGATTACCAGGAGTTCAAGGCCAACCTGGGCTACATAGTGACTTCAGGAACAGCCTGGACGACAATGTAAGACCCTGCTCTAAAATAAAATAAAAATCTGCCTGCCACAGTTGAGGATCAAGACAAGGAAAGAAGTACTTACAAAAGAGGATAGTAGATGCTATTAGTACCGAATGCTATGTGCTTTCCTGGGTTAGCGGGCAGTGATGGTGGTTAAAGACACTCAGCAGAACTGTAAGCTGAGACAACGAGGATATATAAGTCAGGCATGTGTGTGTGTGTTTCATGGCGAGTATTCAGGAAGAGAGCCTGATAGAATGAAAGCCACTCCAGAAGTAAAAAAAATAAGTAAAGCAAACGGCCAAGCCATGTTGCACTTTGTCTTCTATGAACTACTAACCCACCGAGACAAAAATCTTCCCTCACGGCCATAGGGTCACACTCAATAAGCTTAAATTATTAATATTTAAAGAAAAAAGGCCTGTAAAGTTGTATCGCTTGTGCTTTGGGGGAAATGCTTACAATGTGTCTTTCATTTAACGAGTTCCCATCATTATCTGATGTAGTCATGTTTTAAGACTACACCCCTGGGTCCTGAAGGAGCCCAGCTCAGAACTCAGCCCTTTGTCAATCTCTAAAGTAATTATCTGCTGAAAAGGAAGGCCCGACGAGTGGGAGAGCACCAGCTGCTGAATGCTCGCTACTACATGCCAAGAGAACGGCCAATTGCCCAAATAAAATAGGTATGGAAGCCAGGTGGAATTATTCTAATTTGCTTTTTCAAACTGGAACATGGCCATTCAGCTTTCTGAAATGATTTCAGGACAGCATGCTGTGATACTTATACTGAAACTCCACTTCAAGAAGACTTATGTAACATGACCAATATAGTTCAGAAAAGTGTAGTGTGTTTGGGATTCTTGCTGAGTGAGTTGATTGGCCTAATAAGGAAGGGGGGGGGGGTAACTATGTGAGATATGTTAATTTGCTTCACTCTAATAACTATTTTACTATCTATTTCATAGAAATTATGTGGCCTACCTAAATATACATAATGTATTTTTTAAA
The DNA here is from genome assembly GCA_004027205.1 of Ctenodactylus gundi. Classification (NCBI taxonomy): domain Eukaryota; kingdom Metazoa; phylum Chordata; class Mammalia; order Rodentia; family Ctenodactylidae; genus Ctenodactylus; species Ctenodactylus gundi. Next base: position 186,024 of record PVKB01000526.1, read on the forward strand.
AAGATGATCCTTCAATTTTTGTCCTTCATTGGATTCCTGAAAGTTTTTTAAAAAGCTTGAGAAAACAGCTTATAGTGACAGAATATAATCAAGTAATTTTTTATTAAATTATCTTCAAGGAATGTGTTCTAGTAATCACATTTCTATAGTGTCTAAGTGGACCCATAAGGATGCCTCTCATGAGAGAAATAGAATTTATCAGGTAAGCACCAAGCCTTAAAAACACTAAGAATTGTTTGGTGGTTTAGGTAACTCAACAGTCCACAGATAGTGTCATTTTTAAGTGTTATTTGATCATGTCTGTGGTCCTAATTCTCTCCTAAAGTTTAGGAAATTTTCTTAACTCTCTTATTCAAGATTTGAGAGATTTCAAGTCACAGAATTACATATTTCTTTGTTTACATCTGAAAGAATCCTTCCTTCAACCCTTCAATGAAAACTTTGATCATTAAATTTAAAATACCACATTCAAACTTGTGATCAGCAGAGTATCATTTACTAAGCGATTCCATCCTACGATTTTGCAAAGAAATGTGCTTTGTCCATGGAACCCTGTGATACTGGTGTAAGGACCCCACTTCTTTAGATGTGGGTCTTATAAGCTACCTAGCATCTGCATCTCAATGTAGTTATCTTCTCTCTACTCAACACTGATTGTGCTATAAATAGATCGGCATGGAGGGAACATATGGCCTATGAAATCATTTGGTCCAGCCTGGCCAAAGCAACCACAGGTGGGGCCTGCAATTTAATAAATCTAGGAGCTTTTTTGTAGGTTTATAGCAGGCTAATTGTTAAGTTGATGATTTCATGTACCCCATAAATGATGCAATAAATATCCAAATGGCCCTTGGCAGAAATATGTTTCTCTGTCTCTGCTACAGATGAACTTGCCAGTCTACGGATGCCTAAAGGTCTATGAAGGTGCATAGGGAAAGTCAAAGGACCATCTCCTAAGGACGGATAACGCACGACAATGGTGCAGCTCAAAACTATCCCCAAGTGGCCCAAAATATAACTGTAGGCCATTATAAAGCAGAATGTAAGAAGCCAGCCCCACAGATGCAGCTCCCACATTTCTCTGAAAATCAAGCCCCTAGCTAGAGAAGTTCCAGCAGGGGGAATGACCCTGTTTGGACCAGCAGTCGACACCTGATTAGGTTATAGAAAATCTTGACATTTTATTTACTGGCAGCATTTTGAGATTCCTTTTCACTGTATTCCTTTTGCCCCTCCTATTTTCCAGGCCTTCACATCTCTCAAGATGCCATGATACTGTTAGGAGCCAACCTAGTTATACATAATGCATTTTATGTTCCTAAATTAACAAAGTGACTTTAGATCTGTGAAGGGTGTTAAAAATTATATAAGCTAAGTAAGTATTTTTATTTGTTCAAACATTTCAAGTTTCCTTCAGGGCTTAAAAGTTTCAGAGAACTTCATATTTCTATAGCCCCAGCTTATTACATATGAGAAAGCATACTCTAAAGTCACGTCCATTTTTTTTTTCTGAGGAGGCTCACAGCCAGTTCTCTTTAAACTTCTAGAATACAAAACAATCACTTGGGTGTGTATGCCTCCAGACTAGAGTCTCCCTGCCTAGACTCTTGCCTACTTCTAACCATCACGCAATAAGGCCTAGTAGATTGTGATATAAGAATTTGAATGCAAGTTATTTGAGAAGTAATCCAAGGAGACACCAGTAGTGGGGAAGTTAGAAGGGGTAAAAAAAAAGCAGCCACATCAAGATGTTTTGTCAAAAAGCAGATGTCTACTATGGGATCTTGCTTAATCCAGCTGCAGGCTTCTATACATGTAGAATAGCCTTCAGCAAGCCAGAAGTAATGGCATACACCTGCAATTCTGCACTGTGTGACACCGAAGCAAGGGGACTGTAAGTTCAAGGGCAGCCCAGGCTACTGAGAAAAAAAGTAAGAACCTGACTCAAAGTAAAAATGAATAAAAATAAAAGAGGGCCAGGGATGTCATTCAATGTGAAAGCTCTGGGTTTAAATGCCAATTTTGTGAAAGAAAAAAAAATTCAATGTAATCTCATTTGAGGAGGAAAACTTGTTTATTCTTCAAATTTCTTCTACTATTGCTTAGAGGACTGTACCCAACAGAGAATTAACTCCTGAGTATTCCTGCTCGGACTATGCAGAAAACAGCGAAAATCATATGAACAAATAGGCACACGTACCCAAAGAATGAGGCAGATACCATGGAGTGATCCAAAAAGCAGAAGAAATATAGACAAGTAGTGAGATATTTACAACAATGCCTAAAGGTCAATATTATACAGATATAGGTAACATATTACATATGTCTTACTTATCCGTTACTGTGTCAGAATTACCAATGCTCACAACTTAAAGGAGCAAAGACTTATTTTAGCTCAGTTTTAGATCTCACACAGTCCATCTGCAGGCATCCAGCGATGGTGGAAGCACAGGGCGGTGGCTGAGAGCTGCTCACAGCATTCAGACAGAAAGCCAAGAAAGGCAGGAGCCAAGTGAAAATAGGAGCTGATGTCTGGAGACTTCAGCAGAAGCCAGAGTTTTCCCGGGAAGAAGGTAGAACAATGTTTCCTCACCCTTCCTTTACTTAGTTCAAGATGCCAGTTGGGCCCCTGCCACCCAGTGTGGGTCCCCGTCCGTCACTTCTGGCCGACAAGTCAATACACACCTGAAAACTCTGTCCTGGGCACCCCTCCCCCATCTCAGTAAATTGATACAATCCCTCCAGGTCAAGCCTCAGGCATCTGCTCCTTCAAGCTAGGCCCTACTTCTCAACAGCTCTCCGGTCCACAGTTATCCCACTAAATCCAAATACATGAAGTTGTTAGGGGACACTCCAGAATCAAACCACAGCACAAAAAATTGTGCGTGTGTGTGTGTGTGTGTGTGTGTGTGTGTGTGTGTGTGTGTGTGTTTGTGTGTAACACACACAACCATCACTGGTAGCTTGGGGTGTTAAGAGAGTATTGTGTTCAGTGAAGTTTCAGTTCCTAGGAGCTCACTGAAGTCATCTCATTTACACAGCAAGGCATCACAGCAGAGTGAAAACAGCCCTGAATTCGGAAAAAGCAGAGTTAAATTCTGGCCCGGAGTCTGTGTCTTACATACAAAATTCCACGGCTCTGGGCCTCCATTTTTTTCAATATAAGTAGAAGACTTAGGCTGATGATAATAGAAAACACATATCTATTACATGCAAGGCACCATTTGTGTACTTTATAGATATTAATGTACATTTCCTTCATGATACTAGATGAGATGAACAAGGTTACTTTTATTTCTGTTTGACAGAGAATAAACTGAGGCACAAAGTAGCTAAGAATCTTGAATTAGATCATCCAGGTAGGAAATAGTAGATCCAAAGTAGAAACGCAAATAGTCTGACCAAAATTACGACATTTAATTGCCACCAAGCTTTCTCTTAACACAATGGTTAATTTGAATACTTGCTGAAGGTTTGGTGCCCCACAGTGGCACTAGTGAGCAGTGGAACCTTTAAAAGGTTGGGCCTCATGAGAGGTACTAAAGAAGAGAATGGTCTCATTGTCTTCATCTTCTGCTTCCTGGTTCATGATTCAAGCAATTTGGTCTGACACACAATCCCACCGTTACAAGCCTCCCTCAGCAGAAAACCAATGAAGATGTCACCAGATCTTGGACTAGAGCTTCTATAACCATAAATAAAGCAAGTTTTTTCTTATAATATGGTTGCCTCTGGTGTTTTGTTAAAATATAAACCTGACTAATGCACACAGTAATTACTAATGACCCATAATTTTTGACCTCTGATAAAATCAGGCAGGAGAATGCCATATTGACCTGTCTTATGTTTTGACTTCTGTTGATTGACACAAATTCAACTTAATATCATTCCTCTTATGAACTCATTCATAAAATATGTTTGTTGATGCTAGGAATAAGCATAAATATTATGTACCCAGCAGGTCTTGATATATCGCTTCTGGAAAGGCCAATGCGTGCCTGCACTGGAGAAAGATGTGATTTAAATTCTTTCCTTTAAAGGTTAATTGCCAGGGGCAGGGAGTTACACTCAGCAGTTAAAGCACTTGCCTAGCAAGTTCCAGGCCTTCAGTTCAACTCTCCAGAACCACATGAACTAGGTATGGTGGTACGTGCCTGTAATCCCAGCACGTGGTAGGATTAGGCAGGAGGATTACCAAGAGCTCAGGGTCAGCCTGGGCTACATAATAGTGAGTTCAAGAACACATTAGACTAAGGATTGAGACCTTGACTCCAAAAAAAAAAAAAAAGGAATTTTCATATCTTGCTAGTACCCTTGCAAACATTTCGCCAAGTGTGGAAACTTTTAGACTACCAAAAACTGATCTTCTCCTAGCTTTGGTACTAGAGTGTAATCTTTCCATATTTAACCCACATTTGTACCGGGCTAGAATTTTCAATTTTTATTGGAGAGTATATTGCCTCCAAGTAATCATTAGTGGTCAATTTTATCATCTAAATTTTGGTACAAAAAAGGAATATCATTTTTGGATCCCTGAAAGTTTTAAGGTCATATTATAATGAAATTTATCTCACTCATCTGTGAAGCATACAAATTTCCCATTCCATATAGCCTAATATGCGAGCAAATGAGATATCAGAAAAATTATATATTCTGATGGCCCTACCCTTTCATATGTTTACCATATAGCAGATGAAAGGTATATGTGGGGTTGGAGGAATGTCACAGCAGTTAAAGGGCTTGCCTCCCAAACTCAGTGCCCTGAGTTCAACTCCTCATAAATCTGGGTATGGCGGCGCACACCTGTAATTCCATCACTTGGGTGGCTGAAGCAGTAGGATTGCTAAATCCAAGGCCAGCCTGGACTACATAGTGAGCTCAGGACTAATCTGTACTACAGAGTGAGACCCTGTCTCAAAAATAGAAGACAGGTATACGTGCCAATAATACAAGAAACGAAATGACACAAAAAGGACTAGGTTCTAAGGAAAGAGTGAATGTGCCATCCTGTAACGGTGCCTACCAGTTTTAACTGAAGGGCTTCGTTCATTCATTTACTCAGCCATTTACTAAATAATTACTCCTAGTCACTTTCTTATCACTACGACATAATACCCAATACCCAAAATACCCAAAACTTAAGGAAGGAAAGTTTTGTATCAGTTCACACTTCAGAAGTCTCTGTGTATTCATGGTTGGCTGGCAATGGCAGCATGATGGAAGAGTCTGGCAAAAAACAGCTCCTCATAGCATCACAAGAGAAAGAATAGGAAGCCTGGGAAGAAGCCAGGACAAGAGTATATCCTGCCAGGCTACACCCTCAGTGATCAGCCACATCTTTAGTAACCCGATGCTTCTAACAGTATGAGAAATCCGTAAGTAATCCACAACATCCAAATACATGAGACTGCAGGGAGACATTCCAGATTTAGGATGTAACATTTGGCCTCTAGTCCCACAAAAGATATGCATCTACCTCCATAAATAAATTTAGTTCACATCTAAGAGTTTGTAAAACCTCGACAGTTTCAGCACTGCAAAAAAATTCAAGTCCAAACTCTCCTCTGAGACTCCAAGGAACACGTAACTGTAAGTTCCTATGAAAATCACAGAAATGTTAAATACTTTCAACGTAAAATGGCCCTATTCCGAAAGGGAGGAATGGGTAGAAAGGAGTCAGCCCAAACCAAGACCAAAATCCAGCAGAGCAAATGCTAAGTCCTATAGCTCTGTTAAATTCTGTAGCTCCTTGTCCAGCTCCTGGCATATGCTGTGGTGAGATAGGACCTCCAATGGCTTTGAATGGCCCTGATCCTCTGGCTGCAACCTCCATGGCTTCTCTTTCAGGCGGTCTCTACTCACAGTCTGCAGCCTTCCTCTGCAAACAATCAATATTCCGGGAATCTCCAAAATTTCAGTTTCCACTATGCTTTAAGTTTCCTTTTCACAGCTTCACATACTGCCCTCTCAGGGGCACACTGCATGGCTTCCGTGGCCTTATTCAAAAATCTGGGCAGAAGCCTCTTGGACCCCACAAGTCCTGTATTCTGCATGCCTGTAACATCCGCTCCACATGGATGATGTTGAGGCCTGCTACTGGCTGGAGCAGTGGCCAGCCCCCTGGGACCATGGCTTTAGCAGTCTCTGAGTACTTCAGGGATTCACCTTCCTATGTCACCATGAAGATACCGTGGGCACTCTTTTCACAACTGTCTTTTGCCTTTGCATCCTCAAGCAGGCAAAGGGTAGGGCCTTCCTGTTTCCTAAGATATCCTCAGGGCAGTTTCCTATAATCCTGACGCAAGGCACTTGGCTTCTTTTTAATGCTCTTCTCTTCAATAACTATGTGCTCTTTTGCGTCAACTCAGTACTCTCTTTCATTCTTGCAAAACTGCAAACTTTTTATATCTTTTTCCTCTACCGTTTTTTGATTCTCAGCATAGACACGGCTAAAAGCTGCAAGCAGAACCCAAGTGTGTTAGTTCGGCTTCTATAATAGCAAAATTGACGGAAATTATAAGAAAAAGAGGATTTATTTATTTAGAGGGTTTACAAGTCTCAGGGCAGGGACAGGCCAAGACAGCAGCCTGCACGTGAGAGCGATGCAGAGTCCAACGGCTTCTCAGCCACAAGGTAGAACACCTATCTCAGACTGCAGGACAGCCAGTGAGAGTCTGCTGCAGCTCCTACGTGTTCAAAGAACAATGGAGAGGACTGGAGACTGAAGATCGGTGATGGGTAGAGACTGGATCAAATCTGTGATGAAGATCTGTAGCTTGCAGCAGGCAAGTCAGTGTTCACAGATGATTCCAAAGATGAGAGCTTTCCCAGAGAAAAAGCTGTAGCAATCTTCTTTCCTTTTATATAGTTCAAACTCCCAGTTGGGCCTCTTATATCTGGGCTGGGTGTTCTTCCCTTATATGCTGGCCCACAAATCATTCAGACATACCTATAAGCTCTATTCCTGGTGTGTTTCCTAATTGCTTCAAGTTGACATAATCTCTGTAAGAGTCACATTAAGTGACAGCCTGAACACTGATCTGTCTTGAAGTTTCCCTTCCCAGATTAATTAGTCTGCTGTTCCTAATCTCAGTTTCAGACAGTCTCAAGACAGGAGCAAAATGCCAACAAAATTTTTGCCAGAGTGTAGCCCTCATGATCTTTAAACCAATTAGGAATAGCGTCCTCCCTTCACCATCTGAAATCTCCTGATCCTGGCCCTTCCAGTCTCCACGTACATCAGCATTCTGGTCCAACCAGAATCTCTCATCATGCTTGGGTTATACCATTCTAATGTTTCTCTAGTTAGCAACTTCAGACCTTTCCAAACTCTTCCCACAAACTTTTTACAAAAGCTTCTACACTACACTCAAGTAAGATCACCTCAATGACCCCACTTCTCTGGTACCATTTTCTGTTTTAGTCACTCTCATGTTACTGGGACATAATACTTGACACCCACAATTTAATGGGGGGAAGATTTGTTTTTAGCTCACATTTCAGAGGTGTCAGTCTGTTCAGGGTTGTCCACCAATAGTAGCAAGGTGGAAGGGTCTGGTGGAAAACAGCTGCCCGTGGCATCACAAGAGGAAAAACAAGGATTGGGGAGAAGGCAAGACCAGAGTGTATCCTTCTAGACCACACTGTCAGTCACCGGCCACATCTCCAATAATCTGCTAACTACCAGGCAGGTCTCATCCCTTACAAGATGGTAAAATTTATAGATAATCCACAGCATCGAAACATGGAAGACTTGTGGAAGATACTGCAGATCCAGACCATAACAACTACCAAGAAGTTATAATGGGGCAAGATTTTCCTGGACCAAAGACTTGTTTTTGCAATAAATACGACAAATATGGACCATATCTTCATGGCATTTACAGTTCATTCACATGATTAACAAATGAATTGATTGCTCTGTTCTTAGTATGTCACTCAAACCCCTTCATAGTGTAGCCTTCTAGAAGCCAATTCTGATCCCTAAAACACTCATCCTAATTTATTTACCCAATGCCTTTATTGGCCTCCCCATTAGGTCAAGGTGGCTTAGAATAGTATATCAAAGAAAGACAGAGAGGGAGAGAGAGGGAGGGGGGAAGAGGGAGGGGGGAGTGAGGGAGAGAGAGAGAGAGAGAGAGAGAGAGAGAGAGAGAGAGAGAGAGATCATCATCCTTTTTAATATAAAGTTCCCCAGGCATCAAAGCAGGAGGCACATCAAGAGGAAACAGGTCCAGGCAGAATGGAACAAGTGGAATTTTCCATATATTGATGAGATGATGTCAAGAAGAGCAGTCTGATGTTTCCTGGCTTCTCTGAGGTCACATCCTTATTTGAGCCTTTGGAATCAAATTTGTCATCAGGTATAGAGTTTTCCTCTTATGTAGAAAAAAATCAAAAGAAATCTTGGAGAGGGAAAGAGGTGAGATAGGGAAAAAAAGGGACAGTGGCGCCATAAAAAAGGTGTAGTCATTTTAAATAGTAACAGTACTATGAATAGAATATGCCTTTGACATTCTTTAAAGTTTCTAGACATTTTCTCACCCTTTTGAGTAAGAGTCCATTTGGTTCTTTGCTAACTTTACACTTAGATTTCTCACTGTGAACAGCAACTAAGGGTGTGACTCTCACTATGACAACATATGACTCAAGTACACCCCTTGGCACATACTTTGGTCTCTTATTGGATGAACTTCCTGACTTTGACAGCCCTTTCTCTTTCAGGACAATTTGCAGGATGGAGTTTCAGTGTCATCAGCCATGATTTCTTTTCTCCCCAAAGGCTGTTCATCCAGCAATATTGGAATGATCCATGCCTGAATATTGTCACATTCCTCTTATCCTGGAGAATACTTTTCATGTTCCCTTTGATGCTTGAAAATGATCTCACCTTGACCCCCCAAGTAGAACTAAACTCCCTGTAGATATCTTGACCTCTTCTCATGTCAGCTCTTGCAATACTCCCTTCTAACGTCTTTCTAAATCCCTCTTGAACATGAGATTTTTATTTACCTTAGTCATCCAAACATCCCACTCACCTCAAATAGTCATCCTAATCTTTTTTCCTAAATCTCCAATTTTTAAAAAATTTATTTGTATCACTTTTCCCAGCTCAGAGTAAAATCTAGCTAAAAAAGAACTGATTGTTGCCTCCCTTTGCCCTCCCCCCAATTAATCACTGCTTTACACTGGACTTTTGCATAACAGTTGCCTTGAAAAAGAATTCTGGCTCTTAAAAGGAACATCAACGCTGAGTTCGGATGAACTTGGTCCTCTGTCCCTTACTTACTGTGCGACTTTGAGCTAGTCACTTAGTCTTTCTGAAATTGTATCCTGGTCTGCACAATGAGCATCCTAAGTTCTTCCTCAGAAGATATTTATAAGAATTAAATAAGAAAGCCCACAGAAAGTATCTGCCAATGGGACACATTTGATATAACTTCCTTTCGTAACAATTCTATGAAATAGCAAACAACTGATGCAACATTCCATTGATACGCTAACTTGCAAAGCCAGCAAGACAAAAGCAGAAACAATTTATATTTATTCAAGGTCTCTCTTGTGCTGGAATCCCTTTCTGCCACTTGATCAAGTGCAAATGGACTGGCCTTGAAATAGTTGTCATCAGTATGTATTTCTGGTGATTCATTGTATACTGTACACTGTACTCAGTCTGCAGAAGAAGGCAAGTCAATACAACACCAGGCCGCAACCCACAAGGAGTTGGCAGTGTAGCGAGACCAAATTTACTTAAGGAAGCTATATGGTTTTCACAAAATTTAGATAGTAGTTCTCAAGTCTAGAAGATCTTCAGAGTTATCCGATTTATATACTGAGTATGTATTCCAGAAAGATGAATCCCAGAAATTTACATTTATGTTGAGCTTCTGTGTAATTCTAATATTCACTGAGGTTTTAAAGCCATACTTCTTTAAAATAAGCTATATTATTGCTTAGATTAATTCACAAATCAAGTCAAAATACCAGTATGTTTTTTTAAAAAATTGATGGAGATGAGCTTGTCTAAATATGAACAAATATATCCATTTCTCAATATCACTGTTTCCCAGGGGCTCCACTGTATATGATGTAATTCTTTGAATTATTGTTCTGTTAATTTTACAAGAAACTTTCCAAGTCCTGAGGACACATGACCTATAAAGCAATTATAAATAAACTGAAAGTAAAATGTAAAGTGAAGTAGAATCTTTGCAAAAGTTTTTCAGTGGCAGAACTGAATTTATAAATGCAAGAATAAATTACAACTAACCTAAAAGTAATGAGTCAGTACACATATTAATGCAACCTGTGTCAAAAACCCTCACATAATTCTCCATTCAATGGAAATTGCTCAAAGTTCCTAAACCTCCTCTTACAGAATGGATAAATCTCACTTTAGTTACTATACTTCACTATGATAATGTTGTAAGGAACATTTTAATCAAGAAATCTGAAAGCATTATGTAGAGGGAAGTAATGAAATAACACCAAATACATTGATAGACATCACAAATTCTGTTTTGAACAAATACACATTCTAATAATTTTTGTCAATAAAAGCAATATTTTCATGATTTGGACCTGATTCAAAACAAAAATACTGTAAGGTTCACTGAGTCACTGTCATTAAACCAATATTTGATTATATATTTTCTATAGACTGGCTATTAAAGATACTGTAAGTGCCCGAGTTCACCCTCTTCTTGGTTATAGCCAAGTTCTTCATTGAACAACATTGTCTTTCTTTAGCAGCTGCCTGAGTTTTCCTTATAAGAGTAGTCTTGGGCCAAATTAGAACACAGGGAAAACCCAAATACCAGCGGCTAGGGAGCTGCCTTCAGTCAGTGAAGAATGGGAACTGGGAGACCAATGTCTCAGTTTTCTCACATGTTGGGACAAGTTTGACAAAAGGTCTCTTTATTTTCCCAGAAGTCCCCCAAAGGAAGTGAGGCCCAATTGCTCAAACAGCAACGAAGCTCATACCACAATCTGTACTATCTTCTTTTCATCTTTGATTCGTGTCCTATTCCCCTATAGAGCTTCTTGGAATCACCTTTCAAGTTACAAACTTATATTCAAAGCCTTGTCTCAGTATTGGGAGAACCCAGACTAAAAGACTGGATATAGGACCATGAGAAAGATACTCATGTCCGTAAGAGGCTCAAATCCACCTTGAGAGACTGATCCAAACAAGCTGGTAATAAGCTCCTATATGGTAATACACAATATATTCAGACAGTGAAAAGAATATCCACAGGAGCTAAGGAAGATCTCAGAAGTGGAGTAAAAGATTTAGTTGTCAGACAACTCCAAGGAGAAGGTTTACTTCTAAATAAGAACTGACATTTCAGACAATGGGAAATAGTACCAGCAAAGCAGTGTCCCTACCACCTGCTCCCATCACACACACACACACACACACACACACACAATCCTTCCGAAGCTTTCTGTATTTGGAGTACATAATGCATTGAGAGGAAGTGCAGAATATGAAAGAATAAAAGGAATTCGTTGCTTGATAGCAGGCCTCCCAAGATGGCCTCCAACACACTCTGCATCCTATTAATCCATCTTTCATGTAGTCCTTTTTAGGGCTGAATCTGGATGTTTTAGTCAGCTTTCTGTCACTGTGGTAAGTTAGCCGAGAATAAGAAAGAGAGGAAGTTATATTTTGCCTTCCAGTTGCAGTCCGTGGTCACCTTGCTACACTGCTTGTAAGCTTAAGGAGTGACAAAAACATAGTAAAAAGACATAGAAGAAATACGCTCACCTCGTGGCAACCACGAAGCAGAGACAGCCTGAGAGGAAGGGGCCAGGACCATCCACAGTCCCCGAGGTGATGCCCCTATAATCCACTCTCTTTTATTTCCTCTCAAATGTTTTTCATTTTATTTTTATTTATATATCCATGAATTCCAAATTATGAAACACTTGAGAGACATGAGGCTTAGGGAATCAATGACCACCCTCCACCCCTTCTCTGGTGCTCACCTATTCCCTAGCTGTTCATTGCCCCACTTTCTACCCTGTCCTTCTGTTGGGTTCTTTTTTTCCAGTCTCTTTAATTAGGCCCCATTTCCAGTTTCCATCACCTCTCAATAATGCCATTAAACTATGATAATTGTGATTAATTCACTGAAGGTAAATCCCTCATAATCCAATCACTTCTATGGTCCCCACTTCTGAACACTGATGTGCTATAAATCAAGCCCTCAATACTTGAGTCTTTGAGCAACATTTCATATTTAAACTATGACAATGACCTACTTTAATGACTTCTTTATAGCAAATAAAATGTAGTCAAAGTGGCCTGTGTATTTCAGGCTACCAGTTTTAAAAACACCTAGCTGATTCTGCTTGACATTTTTGGCAGCCATGAACTATCACATACGAAGTCTTCTCAACTAGCTGTAGACTTCCATAGAGACACTGAGTGGAGGAGAGATATCCTAAATTCCTCGGGTCCCTGCTGAGCAAAACTATCTAAGCAAGGCACCCGACATATGGGTTCAGTCATCTTGAACATTCCAGTTCCAGTTGCTATCTGATTTGATGCAGAAACAGACAGAAAAAAACATTAACTCACATTATACTGGGAAAGAATAAAAGGTTGTTATCTAAAGCCATGAACTTGATGAAAACAGCAAGTGTGACCTAGTTGAAAGCAGTGATCATAAGGGCGTGAACCTGGGGAATATCTGGTCCCTGGCCTCCTCTTCTCTGGCTCTTTCACTCTCTGCTTAGTTGGTACATTTTGCAGCAACTGACACCCAAAAGAGTTGCAAAAAAGGCAGAGAATGTCCAAAGTCATAATGAGAAGTCTGCACTTAATTATGGATAAAAGAAAGTGACAACACTCCAAAGAGGAGATGAGTGAATATTAGAAAGAGGGGATAGAATCCAAGCAGGGAAACTAGTATTTATCAAGGGTTTATTATGTCCTAGGTACTTTATAACTCTTACCTCATTTTGAAATAGGCAATATTATCCCTATTTTATAGATAAGGAAATTGAGAATCAGAGAGTGATGAGCTCATCCCAGATTACACTGTTAGACCCAAAACTAATCCAAGGGAAAACTGGTCCCAAGAGCTGTGTTCTTTTCATCACTATTCTATGATGTCTTCAACCAAAGACAGGAAGAGTTATACTTGAGAAATACTTAGGAAGTAGATTTTACAAATGTGGTGAATGACCGGGATACGTCCAGGCCTTAGAGAGAACCCAGTAATGATCTGATCTTCTACCTCAGGTGATAGGTAACTAAAAAGGAATATAGTTATATGTCATAAAGTTAAAAGAATCATGTGGAAAATAATTCTTCATATAAAGATGATGATGATTGTGACATTTCTAGTTTCGCAGAACTGATGACAATATATATATATGGACATAGGAAGATGCATTTTAAAACATCACATATTAGAAAGATTCAAACTATCTAACTTGGCCATTCAGGCTTCAGGTCAGAGGCTGCCTTAATACAAACCCTAAGATGGTTACCTAACTTATTTACCTAAAGAATCACTGTAAGAAAATGTTTTTCTACTTCAATGTCCAAAGGACAGGTTTGAAGTCTATGAGAACTAAAAGGACAGAGTTCAGCAAACACATTTAAAGAAACATAGCAACCCCATAAAAATAGTATATTAATACCATTTGTCAAAAACTGAAAAATAAAAAAGATATAAAAGTGGATATATTCACCACAAAAACACCATCCACACCTTCATCCACTCTGAAACAGAGGTAGGTTAGAGAATATTCCTCTGAGGACCACGGACACTCAGAAAGCAAAGAAATCAATCAAAGCTCCCAAAAGAAGCACTAACTTTGTTTTTATTGTGTTTTAGAGAGAGAAAAAGATTAAGTGCTCTGCTACTCTGCTTTAAAAATTAACAAAAGGGAGCATGAGATATCATCGAAGATAAAAAATGTATGATTATTATATATCTTCTATACTAAAAACAAGTTAAGAAATGAGCAAAAGACAGAAAACGGTAATAAATTTTAAAGAGTACGAAATAAACCTAAATAGGAAGAATAAATAAAAGATCAGAGACATAGAAAAGAGTTGGAAAACAAAATGCAGGGTCAAAGATAAAGGTTGAAAATGAGAAATTATCCAGTTATTTCTTCACACCAACTGATGCCAAACTGTAGCTCAAAACAACAGCAATCATTTGTCTTGCTCGTGAATCTAAAATTTGGGAAGGGCTCAGCAATGACAGCTCATATCAGTGTTACCTGGAGAAGATCAGTTTGATGATGACTCTGTAACTAAGGGTTGCATCCTTGAAAATCTTGTTTATTCATTATGTCTGTTGGCGGATGCTCTGTTAGCTGAGGTTGAAAACTAGGAACTTACACATGACCTCTCCACATGACCTGAAATTCTTCACAGTGCTGTGACTGGTTTCCAAAAGCAGTTGTCCCAAGAGCATGAGACAGACAGGCACAACACCTTTAATAACCAAACAAGCCATATAAGATCATTTGGGCCACACCAACAGGTTCGCTAAGATTCACAGAAAGGGATCCTAGACGTCATGTCTTCAAGGAAGAAATACGAACATCACACTGTTAAAATGTTTATGGGATGAGAACTATTTCTCGTTATCTTTAAAAACTCAATCTTCCACAGAGTATATGAAAAGCACACTCACAAAATTACTGATAAAACTATGTAAAAACCTATTCAACAACTCAGAAACATACCACCTACATATAATTGACATACTAAAAGATTTGAAAAACATACACCAAAAAAAGTAAAAACACACCATCTCTTATTTTTAGCCTCTCGCCTGAAACCTGAAGTGCCAAGTTAGGAATATATTGAGCCCCTCCCATGTGTGAAGATGTATACGTAAAGAGGCTCAGGCTTGCCTGGATCACTATTCTAATTCCCAAACAGTATTGCACTTTTTTGTTAACAACAAGTACAGATATTGCTGGTTTTTCTAGGTATTGTTGCTGGCGGACTTCAGTCAAAATAAGGAGACAATACAATCCATAAATTGGCTATTACCCTCTGTGTGAAAGTGTCATTAAAAACATTGAAAACTGTGCAAATTTATAAAGTAATGAGCTAAGTGAACCCAGGCCGTGGTGTTTCCACAGTTCGTGTTCCCTTCAATAACAAGGCTATTGCAGAATGAAAATAGTATCTTTCCCTAGAACAGAGTTCCTACAAAAAAGCAAAATGAAGTTTCCTAGGGTAAGGTTCTGCTTTAGTCAAAATAAAATTTCTTTTACCTTAACTATGTTACGTTGGTATACCATGATGAATTAATTTTTCCAAAGATGGCCACAACGGTACCTCTTATCTATACACTTTCCTGAAAATAAGACCTTGCCACTGCTCCACTCAGAGGCAGAATATAAATCCCTTGCCTTCGATCTGGGTTGCCATCAGTGACTTGCTTCTTGTCTTAGTTACTTTCTGGTTGCTGGATAGAATACCCAGATTCCCAACTTAAGGGAGGAGAGATTTATCTTAGCTCAGTTTCAGGTCTCACACAGTCCATGGTGGAAGGCTGGCAACACTGGAAGCACATGGTGGCGGCAAACTGGATGGGAGCTCCTCACAGCATGGCTTCCAGGAAGTCAAGGGTGGGAGGAAGGACAGAGTTATCCTCCCACCTAGCCCCAGTATTCTGTTCTCCTTTGACCAGGCTCTGCCTCTCAGCAGCACAGGATATCCATAGGTAATCCACAATATCCAAATGTATGAGTCTTTTGGGGAACCCCAGTGATCTAATCCACAACACTTGTAATAATAGGATGTGAATAACGCAACACTGTGTGACTTCCAAGTGTGAATCAGAAGCCTTACAATTTCTTCCTTGTACTTCTGAAATGTTTATTCTATGGACACTGCCTCTTGGGATTTTTTGCAGGGTGAGGGTGGTCTTACTTGGGATTTAGTTATCATTTTGTAAGAAGTGCAAAACACATCGATAAGCCATGTGTAGAGTTTGTGATCAATAATCTAGCCTGGACCACCCTTAACATATAAGGCACATAGGCTCCAGATGATGCCAGCCACAGTTTTGAAGTCATTACAGCCCACTAAGGCTTCTCAGATGAGGACTTCAATGCTGGAAAACAAAAATAATCCTTTTCTAACATGCTTTGTCCCGATTCCTGACCCACCAAATCTATGATAGAGAGAATAGCGATGTTTTATAACATTAGCATCAGGGATGTTTGTTTATGGCAATAGATAACTTGTGTGTGTGTGCGGTTGCCTGTGGGTGTTTGTGTGAACTTTTCTTCACAAATACTATTCTCTCTTCCCTAACTATTTTTATTCGCATTTCTTGTCTCATTTTTCCCACCATTTTTGTGGCTACCAAAGCAAGTAAAAGCAACGGACTTGCAATTCTCACACAATTTTAAAGCAAGTCTCTACCTACTCTTTTTATCGGATTGCCCTATATACAAAAATTCTAAATCCTGCGCTATTTCCACACTAACACATAGGAAGGACAGGAATTTAAAAATACCTGAATGAAATACTGAGACATTTAATGGAAAAAGTAGATAATATATAAGAACAGTATAAGCAACAAAAGCAGAGATGAAAATTCCAAGACCATAATCAAATAAAAATGTTAAAAATAAAAGAACAATAGAAATGAATAATACCTCTGATGGGCTCATTAATGGACTAAATAGAGCCAAGCAGGAAAAAAAAAAAAAAAACGAGTAGACTGGAGGAAGAGTTCATTAGTTAAACTACTTGCCTAGCAAGCAGTAAGTACCCGAGTTCAATTCCCCAGCACCACATAAGCCAGACATGGTGGCACATGCCTGTAATCCTAGCACTTGGGAGGCTGAGGCAAGAGGATTGCTGTCAGTTCGAGACCATACTGAGCTCAGAACCAGCCTGGACTACAGAGTGAGAGCCTGCCTCAAGAAAAAAAAAAAAAAAAAACAATGAGCTTGAAGGCCTGTCAGCAAAAAATTTCAAGATTGGATGCAAAGTAAAGACAAGACTAAAAATGGGCATGATGGCACCCACCTGCATCACAGCACTGAGAAGATGAAGGCAGGGGGCCTGGCAGGGTCTGGTCCCTGCCCGGGCTATGCAGTTCAAAGTGGGGCATGGAGTATGTGGTGAGATTTCTGTGTCAAAGCTCTCACACTCCTCAAAGAAAATATAAAAGACTGAAAATTCTAAGAACTGTACAAGGATTTCTTTACACTTGGGGTATAACACCATTCCCATCTGTGATACATACATGTCAAGACGACTAATATAAAGCTTACACACATACTCAGCCACATGTGAGGAAGCTTGTATCATGAATCACATGCATATAAACTTAAAATACTGACAAAAGATCAGCATTTTGAGCAATGAAAATAGTATTTATAGTGTATAATCTTACATGAGAAAACATCACCTTAGGATGTTCTTGTAATTTATAACTAATGTGTTTCTTTTAGCTGTCCCCAAAGGATGGCACTTCAGCAGAAAGAATCTGAGAAAGATTTTCAATATACAGCACTGGAGTGTCACAAAGGTTGCCATACATATAAAAATATTAAAAATATAAAATAAAAAATTTGCTCAGGATTGTCTTAATATTTGAAGGAAAGCTATTGCTATGAGAAAAATTCTTCAAGCACCAAACTCAGTGTGCAGAGTGTCCCAAAAGTTTCCATATATAGAAAATTTAAACTTTTGGGGGCATCCTGTATATTCACATCTTCTATGTCTAAGAGAACTGGAGGAATATTCGATAACTACATTGTCCAACAGAAATAGAATATGAGCCACATAAAGAATTTTTATTTTTTAGTTTAGTAGTTTCATTAAAGTGTATAAAAAGAAACAGATAAGATCAAATGGATACCAAATTTTCTTTACACCAATATATTAAAAGAATTTGTTGCAGTTTGCCTCTGGAATGTCTCCAAAAAGCCTCATGTCTTTGGATGATGTATAGTGGGGTGAATTGGATTATGTGGATTAATTTAATGATTTCACATGCTTTTAAGTGGTGAGCCCTGGTAAGGAGGATTAGATCACAGAGGGAGTGCCCTGGAAGGGTGTATTCTTGCCCCAGCTTCTCCCCAATCTGTTTCTTGGCCATGATGAGATGAACAGCTTTTCTCTGGGTAGACACTCTACCTTGCCCTTTTGCCATTATCAACTGCCTGAAACCCTCAACAGACTGAGACCCTCTGAAATTGTGCACTAAAATAAATTTTTTCTCCTTTAAGTTTTAGGTGTCAGGTACTGTGTCCCACCAATAAAAAAGTGACTAAGACAGTATACTGTAACATGTAAATATTAAAATATTAGTACAATGGATATTTTCCATACTAAATATGCTAAATCCTGTGTATCAAATATTTAATAGCTGCATTTTGCTACAGCTGCCATATGGACAACGTAGTTCTACAGCCTGTTATCTGAAATGTGTGGTTCCCAGACCAGAAACCCTAGAATAAACTAGAAAGCTACTAAAAAGCAGGATCTTGAAGTTCATCCATAACAACTAGAATCAGAGATACCGTGTTAACCAAATTCCCACTCCTTCGGGTGACCCTTGGTTAAGTATGATGGACTTTCCAAAGGAACAGCAGCAGTGTGGAAGAGAAAGGAAGAGGACTATGCTAATGGGAATGTGTTCTAGCAAGCTCCGAGGCACTTCTGGTCCCTAGGTCACGCTTTGAATGTCAAAAACCCAGGAAGTTTGGTCCAGAAGTGTTCATTCTGTACTGTTCCCTCATACCATGTTAGATAAAGATGGGCTAGACTCAGAGTAGCACTAGAACAACCTACATCTATTTGAAAAGACATCCCTGCTGGTGAAAATATGAAAAAGCAAAAGATTGAAATCTGGAAGTACTGTGAGCTTTCCAGCAGATGAACAATTTAAACAGATGTCAAAATTATCACAGAAGGTGGTGCTTTTCTGGTTATCAGGAAATTTAAGCCATATTGTGAACAAGGAATAGATGCCCTTAATAAAATGGGAAGGGGGAGATTGGAGCGACTAGGCCGTACTTAACTCTGTGCAGTGGTCCCTGGTTATCCACTGCTTTCTATAAGCAAATGGTCTCCAGGATTTTTAACTGTGTATATCGGTCAGTAAACGTAATTATACACGTCATCAAATGGTGTCTGTTTTCAAATTATATACACATACAAATCTACAAGTTAAGTATTAGTAAAGATTACTTTCTTATCTATCTTTTGGGTTAAAACCAAATACACATACATTTCCCAATATTGTCTTTCTGCTTTCTACAGATCTGGAAGTCACTGTTTTAAGCTAGTAATTTTATTCTCAGAAAAACACCTTAGTATTCTCCAAGTGGCACACACAATAGCACTATTCAATAAACAGAGGAATGAAGTGGTGAAAAAATCCGAGGAGACTGGAGAATTGTCATAACTTGACTAACTTGATAGATCTCACCAATGGACAAAGTTTACCCCATCACAAAAGAGTTAACTGTGATCCAATTCAGCTGCCTTTGGGTAAGTGTTCTTCCTCTGGCCAATGCTTTTTCTTTCAGATCTCTGTTTAAGCATTCCATAAAGAGGATTTCCCATACCTCAGAATCTGACAAATGGCCTTTTTAATCTCACTCATCACATCATATTCTTTTTCCCATATAACACTCATCTCAACTTGTAACTCTTAGCTTATTTGGAGGACCGTGTTCTTAACAACTGACTCCTCTCCGGACTGTAAGCTCTAAGAGGATACTGATTTGTTTTCCACTGTGTACACAGCAGGGAACTCTAGCTCTGACACATAGTAGGCACTAAATATGTCACTAGGCAAGAAATAGATAAGAAAATTAAATATGGCCATTAAAATGCTTTTAGTTTATACATACATGAAAATTTTCTGCTATGGAATGATACGTTGTATGAACTAACTGTTGTCTAGGGAGAGTGTTAGAGAAAAGTAACTGGGCCTTAATCACTAGCGCTCCAGAGATGACTAATTTACTACCATGCTGTCATGTAGATTGGAGAGATAGTAGAATCTCGCATTGGGAAGGCTGTTCACTTCTTGATCTCCAATTCAGTTCTTGCTTTAGCTGTTCACAGCTACAACAACATACCTGAGAGAATCAGCTTAACCAAAGGTTTATGTTGGCTCACAGGTTCAGTGCTTTCATTCCACAATTGCCTGGCTGTACTCTTTTCTTTCAATGCCGTAAAGAGGCAAAAGATTATGGCAGGAGGTCATGATAGATGGAAGCTGCTCCCCTAATGGCGACCAGGAAGTAGACAGCAAGAGCGGGCACTACTTCTTCCCCCCGTGCTTTGTTCCACCTGAACGCCAGCCTACTGGACAGAGCCTCCCACACCCAGGACAAGCCCCTCTCCTAGATGGCAGTCCTGCAAGCCAGTAATCTCCGAGAACAGCCTCACACATACACCCAGAAGTGTGCTTCTCAAGTTTTCAAGGCATTTCTCAATCCAATCAAGTTGAAAACCAAAATTAGGCATCACAGTTCTTAATCATGACTGGTTTTTTTTTTATAAATGCCTTCCTGATAGGCCATGCAGATAGCTATTTATTGTGCAGACCTATGACCCACAGTGAGCTTAGTGGAGAAAGCCAGTAAATACCAAACTAACAACCCTGCTGTGGTTAAGGGAGCCTGACAAAGCAACAGTCAACAACGTACCAGCTCTCAGCTTTCCCTGGGATCTAATTCTTTTACTTACAAAACTAATTAGTTGGCCATAAGTTGTCAGACTCAGTACAAGGAGTCCACATGAGCTGACATCTATTTCATTTACTGGATCTATACAAGGAAATATTTTCCAACTTTAAATACTGATTGTGTCTGACATGCTCAGTGTCAATGACTCATATCCCCACTTACTATATTACACTAAATGTTTGATTCTATCATTTTCCATCCACATCTTTCACTATTGCATAGATTTGCCCCTAAGGTCAAACCACTTTTATGATTTAAAGACAGGTCACTTTGCTTTGTTGACTTTAGGAAGCATTATCTAATTTTAGCTGAGTGTAAGTCTACATCTTGCTAGTCTGTGGGTGTGGGTATATTTTAAATGCACTTAATACAGCCTGTTTTCATAGGCAAGTATCATAAATATGCAATAATTGATCCTTGCACAGCTCCCTTTAATCAGTTTTAGTATTCTCTTCAGTAGATTCTATGCATGTATCATTTTGTCATTTTTCAATTGAGGGAGTGCATAGAACTTGCCAGAAGCAGCAATAACTCACACTTAGAGAATACCTTTTCACTGTATTGAGATTTTTCTTTTTTCATAATCTTCCTGTAAGATGTTTCTGAGGAATTTCTCAGATAGCAGATGCATCAGTTTCTCTGACTGATGACAGTGTGACTTCATAGGTAGCCTTTTTGGGAGGTTACTAAGATTTCACATGTTAACATTCCATAAATCACTCACGTTCCAAGTCTAAAACTCACATTGCCTTTCCACTACACAGAGTACAGAGAAATTCTTGTCCTCCTCTGACATTCCTTTGCGCCAGCAATAACCCGCTCAGTGTCTGTGATTATCTTCTGTACACAACCCACTTCTCTCTTGCAGCCTCAAGGAAAACGTGTGACCTTTGACAGTTCAGAAAAATCTTATAAATCTCTTCCTGATGTTTAATAATTCCATTATTCTTACTGGAATAAGGTACCAGCCAGTACAGGCAGCTTATGGAACTCAGCTCTTGGGTAAATGTTCAGTCTCACGCTGGTTTACCAACACTGGCTCCATCATCAGTGCAAATAGAAACAGTGGAAAGAATCTGAGGAATGAGATATTGTGGATTTCTACAGTGATTATGTTTTCCCAGGCACTGCACTGCGGGCCCACTTTCTGGGACATGAGGAACCAGCACAGTGCCACAGAGCCACCTCTGAGGACTTACTCAATATTTGGTGGTAGTGATTATGATGTAACTCCAAGAGGCAGCTGTCAGGTTTTTTTTTTTTAAGCCTGTGAATCTAAAACAACCCTGATTCAATTTGACCTTTCAGAAAGTATGACACATGGAAATTCAAAATATATTTTTGTAGAAATATACTGCAGCTCTAGAATGAGTGCAAACACCCTTTATACCCTCTTAAAGGAGAATGTTCAAATTTGAGTACATCAGTATCTCCTCTTGTACACACGAACTCTCAGGATAATTATGCACTAAAAGGAAATGAATTTTAGATTGTATCTCGGCTTCCTTCATCATAAAATATATTGTAGACAAAATATTTCTTATAGCTGAGTTTCCAACTTGCAAAATATCCAGGTTGGGCTGTTATTCCTAATGCTACGTATCCCTAATTTCATTGTTGTGTTGTATATATTGTTTACTCACCAAGAAAAGACCTCACATCTTTTTGGGACTACACTTACATATGTCTATAATAGTGCTTCTCCATTCTGGTTGCACTGCAATTACATGCAGAACATTTAAAAACTATGTCCAGCTTACACCAACTAAATCACTGTTGTCACCAAAGGGATCTGGTGCCAACAGATTTAGAGCTCCTTGTGTGATTCCATATGAACTTCAGAATGAGAACCAGTGGTCTTCACAAGTGGTTGGAAGAGTTAATAGGCATTTCTGAGTTTAATTTTTTTAGTCTAAGCCCCACAATATGCAACACAATTACAAGAGCATATATATTTTAACAGACTTACCGACTTATTCCAATATAACTATGGACTTTAGTACTCCATTTTTGCCATTAGACAGATCATCCAAACAGAAAAATGACAGAGACAGAAATAAATTGCACGCTAGAACAAATAGGCTTCACAGACACTAATAAAGCATTCTAAACAAGAGCTGCCTGAGACACATTTTTCTCCTAAGTATAAAGAGCATTATTCAGAGTAGATCACATAATGGACCACAAAACGAGCCTCAATTTTTTTTTTAAAAAAATAAAGTCATTGTCATTCTTTCTGACCACAATAAAAATAGAAATCAAAATGGCAAGAAAACTTTGAAAACTATGCAAGTACATGAAAATTTAAAAACTTGTTTTTGAGCAACCAATGGATGACGGAAAAAAAAATCAAGAAGTAAATTTAAAAATTTCTTGAAACAAATGAAAGTGGAAACAAAACTTATAAACCAGTAGTAGTTTGGGGAGGCAATGTCATACTAATCAAGTACCATACCAAAAACTTCACAAAAACTATTAGAATGCATTATTTTAGTCAACGTGGAGGATATCAAATTAACGTAACTAACCAGTAGTGTTGTTATATTATAATAGCAATTTATCTAAAATATAAACCAAGAAAGTGAACCTATTTATAGCTATCAAAATATTTTTGAATAAATTTTTAACCAAAGAAGTGAAAGATTTCCAAAGTGAAAATCATAAAATACTGATCAAAGAAATTAAAGAAGACATAAAAACACAGGAATCCACCCTATATTCCTGGCTATGCAGAATTGATATTGTTAAAATATTCATATTACACCAAAAAATTTACAGATTCCACGTAATCCCTATCAAAATATCAATGTCATTCTTCACAGAACTAAAAAATATAATTCTAAAATTCCAATGGAACCAAAATAATCCCCAAATAGGCCAATCTATTTTCAGCAAAATGACAAAAACAAAATTCATTATACTATGTGACCTCAAAATATATTACAATAGTAATCCAAACAGCGTAATACTGGCATAAAAACAGAAACCAAACCAGATGAGAACAGAGAGAGTACAAGTAAACCCACGTATCTACCAGCAACTCATGGTTTTTTTTTTTTTTTTACAAAAGTGACAAGGAAATTCATTATAGAATGGAGTGTCTCATCAGCAAATGGTGCTAGAAATTT
The DNA here is from genome assembly GCA_004027205.1 of Ctenodactylus gundi. Classification (NCBI taxonomy): domain Eukaryota; kingdom Metazoa; phylum Chordata; class Mammalia; order Rodentia; family Ctenodactylidae; genus Ctenodactylus; species Ctenodactylus gundi. The sequence goes on from PVKB01000526.1 coordinate 209,864, forward strand.
TGGTTATGTACATTACATTCAGGAGAATGAAACTAGGAGCCTATCGCCAGTTACAAAAATCAACTCCAGACTAATTAAAGGGGCTAGAGGAATAGCATGGTGGTTACAGCGCTTGCCTTGCAAACCCAAGGATCTGAGTTTGATTCCCCAGCACCACATAAAGCTGGGTTTGGTGGCACATGCCTGAAATCCCAACACTCAAGAGGCTGAGGCAGGAACATTATCCTGAGTCTAAGGTTAGCCTGGGCTACAGAGCGAGACCCTATCTCAAAAAAAAACCATTTAAAGAGTTAAATATGATTTACAAGACCTGTAAACATGAAACCACTAACATGGGGAAGACATGGGGAAATATGCTTCAACACTGGAACTTGGAATTTGCATTTTTTAAAGAAGACACCAAAAGCAAGAATGTACAAATGGGATTACAGCAAACTAAAACTCTCCTGCATAACAAAGGAAACAACCAACAGAATAAATATAACTGACAAAATAGGAAAAAAATGCTTATATATATATGTATATATATGTATATACATATGTATATATGTATATACATATATATACATATATATATGCACATATATATATACATATACACACACACACATATACATATACTTGACATGGGCTTGATATATATTCTAGGTAAGAAGTTAAAAAAATTAGAACTCAGCAGCACAAACCAAACACCCTGATTAAAAAAATAGGCAATAGGCTTAAAGAGACATTTCTCAGAAGATACATAAATGGACAACAGGCACATGAAAAAATGTTCAGCATATTAATTATCAGGCAAATGAAAGTCAAAACCAAAATGAGATACCATCTCCTGGCAGCAAGAATGGTCAGGAGGGGAAGCTGATATACAGATAGAAGCAAAAAGTTCTAATATGCTTGCAGAATAGGATGGCAACAGACAATGCAATTTACATTTCAAAAATGCCAGAAAATATTTTGAAAGTTTTCACTGTAAAGAAATGGTGAGTATTTCAGAAGGTAAAAAAGCTTGGCCTGGTTTAATATATGTATACCTCATTGAACTATTACACAATACCCCATTAATACACATAGGTTCATGGGTTTGTGTACCCATTAAAAAGAAATTTTAAAAATGTAAACACAAGCAAACTAGAAAAAAGCCATTGTACCAACTGAGTTATTCAGAAAGAGCTCACAAAGCAGCCACCTATGAGGATAGGAAGCAATATGACTGGTTAATATGGCAAGTTTAGCAATTACTGCATTCTCTGAGTAACTTTCCAAGGCGTTATATTACACATTCCCTGGATTCTAGCTTTGTTTCTCCATCTTGCTACCTCTGAGACCCTGCGTACATCGCCATCTCTGTGTTTCTGTTTCCTCTTTGTGCAAAATGGGATTCATATTACCAAAACCTACATCGCATCCTGAAGGTAAAGTAGACTGACTGGCAGAGGGTCAGCAAATGTTTTATGAGAAGCTCCCTTGGCCTGGAAACACAACTCAGTGGTACAACATGTGCTTAGCATGTTCAACCCCGGCACCAAAAAGAGAGACGGGTCTATCATTTCAGCTTTATAGGTCACACATCTCTGTGCAACATTCATGTCTCCCAGTGCAGCACCAAAACAGCAATTGACATTAGGCAAAGGAACAGATGTGGCTGTGTTCTAGTAAAATTGTTTTTGCACAAATAGATAGTGGCCTGCATTTGGCCTACGGGCTGTAATTTGCTAGTGATTACACTGATCCATGCTACACGGTTGACACAGGAGGATGTCACTCTTCTTGTTATGAAGCATGTGAAATAGATTGTCTCCCTGTGATAATGTGCAGTTCCCCTCTCTCAGCTTCCCCACGGGCCTCTTTCTCAAGTCCACCAGATACTAGCACGTAGCACAGAGCCATGATGGCTGCAGCTTTCAGGAAAGGAGAAAGCAGCAGGCGTCTCCTGTTGATGTGTTTTCTCTCCCTTACAGTCACTATGGTCACAGCAGGAGAAGAAAGGAAACCTGAGGTCAGAGCACAGGGCCAGGAGGGCACTGCTCTCAGGATACATCACTTTACTGGAGAAACCACCACAGACATTCAAGCCATTAGGGAAAACCGAATTAAACCATGAGTTGTAAGGAGCTGCCAAAGTCCCGGGGATGCAATAAATCATTACTGTCAACTGCTCAGCATGAGTAATAAAAAAATCAATCCACTTAGCTAGAAACGAATTTGAAAATTGTGATTTAAACAATAGTACTGTGTGAGGAAAATAACAGAGAAGCAGCTCTGCTGTTTCTTCTTTCAAGAAAAAACAGAGGAGAGTTATGCCAAGGGTTGATTTTCTTTTGCACCAAGAGAGCAAGAATCAATGAGGAATGGCTATGGGAGTCAGCAGTTAGAAATGAAACCCAACGTGGGATGCACTCCTTCCTAAGGATATCAAACTCATTTTTTTTTTTTTTTGCAGGTCACATCTCAAAGGCCAGATCTTTCCCAAGGCCTAGGCTTAATACTTTAATAAGCCATCTATTCACTAATCACTTACTAATCACCCGTAACATGCCAAGCCCTGTGCTCAGGGCTGGAAGTACGCAGCCCAGAAAGCCACTGGTCTTGCCCTCAACTTCTCTTTTGGCATTCAGGGAATTTGGTAACTCAGACTCACATCTCCCATGTGAAGTCATCGTTTGGCATCATGTAATTCTTTGCTGGGCATTTTCAGAGTTAAGTCTTGCTTTGTTCACGTAGCTGTCAAGGACACAGTGTGCAGATGCCTTTCTTATTAAATCCTCGCCCTCAAAGCTCCAAAGTGTTCTCATCATTTAAGAAAAGATTAAAATCTATCTGACTTGTTTAAAATGTGTGCAAAATCTTGAGGGAGGGAGGAAAAAGAACCAGAGCACAGGTAGGAATAGGTCAGTCAGTACCTGAAACATGATACAAAAGTAATGCAGAAAGAGCCAAGGGCTTCCATGGCATTAATTCTCTTATTAAGTAGCGTCTCTCTGGTAGGCACAATGTCCTCCCCCAAGACGTCCAGTTCTTGATCTGCATAAATGTGTCAAGAGTGACACTACATGCGTGATTAAGTTAAGGAAATTAGGGTGGGAAATTTATCCTGAATTATTTGCTTGAGCCAATGGAATTGCAAGGGTCCTTCTACTGGAGAGGAGGCATGAGAGTCAAGCAAGGGGTGAGAAAGAGAGATTTTGATTTGATGGTATACTGCTGGCTTTGAAGTCAGAAGACAGGAGTCACAGTGCAGGAAATTGAAGGCGTTTCTAGATGCTACGAAAAGGAAAGAATTGGATTTGCCACAGGCTCCTGAAAAGGAAAGGGGCCTATGGCCTCCCAAACTGTAAGATAATAAATCTCTATCATTTTTAAGCAACTACTTTGGTGATAATTTGCTAGAGCTGGGTAAGAAACTAAGAACACATGAGCAGGAGTACAGCTAACAGATACAGAAAGGGAGGGGCACCCTTCACCTCCTGTATGCTAATCTGCCGCCCTATTTAGTAAATATATTTAGTCATGACATAAGCAACGACGCTGATCGTTTCAGCTTCCCTTTTTTCCATTCTAAATAATGTAAGATCACTGCCTTTTTCAGAAATTTGAGGATATTTTATTGGTACAGTATGTTGCTTACATCAGACTGTTGGTTGAACTAATGCTTGAAAAACATGGGCACATACGACATAGCACAAGGAGGCTGGAGGGATGGGATGGCACAGACGTTAAAGCGCATGCCCTGCAAGTGCAAGGCCCTCGGTTCAGTTCCCCAGCACCAGCACCATACCACACTGGGTGTGGTAATGCACATCTGTAATCCCAGCACCCAAGAGGCTGAGGCAGGCAGATTGCCGTGAGCCCAAGGAAAGCCTGGGCTCCCTAGCAGTTCAGGACCAGCCTAGGCTGCAGAGTGAGACCCTGTCTCAAAACAACAACAACAACAAAAACAGCACACGGGAAGATGAAAACATGCACAGAGAGACAGACACAGTTACACAATTTCCGCCTACCAAGGTGCCACTGAAGCTACTTTCTAGCCCGTTAGATCTTGAAGACTCAGAAATACAATATTTGTAATCACCTTATGTTGAAAATCTAATGGCAAATCTTTAAAAAAGAAAATATATTACATTTATTATTTGTAATTTTACTATACAGTTCCCTTTATATGTCAATTTAAAAGACCCCGTTCAACTTGGTGCTCCAAAATTGGGATAGAGTAATATTTACAATTGCTCCAGTAATCACCACAAAACAGAATTCTTCCTTTGGCAATTCTGAAATCTCAGAATTTTCATGGCATTTTCAATTCCTAAATCTTATGTCATTTCCTATGGCTAAGGTACGAGTCTAGGTGTTTTACGAGTCAAAGAGAGAAGGAGTGAGAAGAAGTGAGATTATTCATAATCCTTGCAGCAATTTTTTGAGGTAAACACTTTGGTTCCATTTTATGAGTTAAGAAACTGAGGCACCAAGAGATTTAACAATTTTTTCATGGTCCCAGAGAATTTCAGCCTCCTGGAAAACACAATGAAGGGGACTTGGGAACTGCTGGCTCACTCCAGGGATATTTATTATGCTGAGGAATGTTCCAGCGGGAAGGCAGCAAACAAGCCCCAATACTGAAAAAGCAGAGAGAATGTATGCAGCTGTTCCTGAATTAAGGGGGAACAAGATGATGGCACACACAGAGCCATGACTACATAGTTTCGGGGAAAGGAACAAAACTTTTGACGGAGGGAAACTTCCAAGCCAAAAGAGTAAGATGACTGTAAGTCACAAAGAAGAGTGGCCCTTTACAAAAGTCAGGTGAAGTACCTTTGCCTGGTGACACTCCCCACTACAAGAGAAAATCTCCTTTCTCTGGGAGCTAACAGGACTCAAGTTAGCTGTGAGCTGAGCAAAAGCTCAAGCTATTACAGGAGCAGACAATATCCAAGCAAGACTGGTCACAATGAAAGTGGAGCATCACCAAAAGAGGGGGAAAGATGCTGGCCCCAGTTTGATCCCTGTTAAAACGTCACACACATAATTTCATTGCGTAGATCTGGGGAAAAATGATCCTTGGAATAAACAGAAAAATCAGTGTTGATCCGTTATCAATGTATCTAACCTAAAATACCAAAAAACCGACCGAAGTACTTGAATAGTTTAAAAATCGAAGTTTAATCATCCTCATGCGATACAGCAGGTCAAATTGGCTAATAAAAGCCTGTTGGAAATCAACATAACAAAATGTGTCTTTTTTCATTAGCATGTCAGTTACGGGTAATTAAAAATTTAAATGGCTAGAGATGTTAAAATCATTGTCTTTAAATATTTAAGCATCTCATGCTCACTGCCACTGGAATCACAAAGGGAAAACTGTTTTGAGTACTCAGAAAGCATTTTACCAAAAGCACTGAACAAAAGCTTTGTTCCCCGATTCTCCAAAAAAAGGGACCCAGCTTGTTAATCAAACTTTGATTTCTCAGTATGCTGATTTCAATTTTCATAAACTATGAAAAAGAAACAAATATGTTACAATTTAATCAAGGAAATATTTGCTTTATTTAAGAATATATACCTAAACATATGCATCTAAATTGCCTACGTTTTCAAATCTCGACCCAAAAATAGCTTGGAAAAGCAGACATACCAAATAAGTTTCTTGGCACATATCTGAATTGTAAATAGTGGGAGAATAACATTCCTCTAAATAATTTCGGCACATTCAGTGTCAAGATCAACAATGCTTAGAACAGAATCTGATTTCATCAAAGTTAGTGCTGAACCTAAATTTTAATCACATTATGTAAACTACTATTTTTTGACGGCCAATTTATTTGCAATTATTCTGTCACAAAGGAAAACACAGAGCTGGAGATGGTGGTGTCTGACTATCCAGGTAGGTATTTAAGCATTCTGAGGACGTGGTACAGGGTGGTGACAGAGAAGACCATCAACATTGAAAGCCAGTGGGTCACCAGATGACACCCTTGCTTTCAGCAGAGCTAATAAATGGCCTCATTCTCCTGTGCCTTCTTCCTCCACTGTACATGAGCTCATAAGCTCACAGAATCTTATAGCTACGGCTACTTTAGCTCTTGAGTCTGGGCAACATAAAGCACAGAAAAAACACCATGAAATTTGTGAAGGGTGTGAAACCTGACCCAACCCAGGCGAAAGAACGCGTCTGCCATGTAAAAGTAAAGGCATAAATGGAAAAAGCCTGTCTACAGAAGTGTTGTTGTTGTTATTGTTGTTTTTCAAGGCTCTGTTTATGTTAAATAAAAAGAAATAAAAAGGCCCAGAATGGACTTTTAACGACCACACATTGTAGATCTGTATTTACTGCATGAGATGATGCTCATGAAATACTGACGAAGGAGAGGCCAGACATAAAACACGTCAAAGACAGTTCTATGTTAAGTAAAAGTGAATGCACACAATGCAGTTCTATGTATGTGCAGAAAAGGCTTACAAGAGGTTCTCTGATATGACAACTCTGGCTCTCTCATAAAATTTTCAGTGATGATCATTTCCTGTTTTCATTTTTTGGCAGTGAGTATTTTTTTCACAATGCATACATAAGATTTTCATAAAAATAACAAATCTGGAGTCTACTATGCAGGAGTTTCAACCAACCAACCGTGAGCAATATTATGGTTGTATTGAAACACAGCGATGAAAACAAAAACAAACCAAATAAAACATGTAACAGGGAAATAACAGTTATGTAAATTTAAAATACATGCACACACTGCAAGAGAAGTTTTGTAATCATATACTTGAATATGAAGGTGCAGAATAACATGTAGGTTGCTCAGTGGTAATAAGTGCACCACCTTGGTAGAGAAATTAATGCTTTGGGAGGTTATACATGTGAGGGGTGGGGATATACGGGAAACCTCGGTACCTTCCCAATTTTACAAACCTAAAAGTCCTCTCCAAACTGAAGTCTTAAAAGCAAATAAAGTAATATAGGTATTAACATTTTTGGTGCTCAGGATTGAAACCAGGGTCTTATTCTAGGCAAGTACGTTACCACTGAACTACAGATACCATAAGCTCCTATCACTTTTAACGATTTCTTCTGGTGGGGCTATAAGAGAGAGAATGGAAGAAAAAGGGAATAAACTGGTAAATTGCTTAAAACAATAATAATAATTTTCCTTATGCTATGACTTAGCTCCCTGCCTCTGAGGTTCCCAAAATGTAAGCATAAATTTTAGAAAGCATGAAATGCTTCAATGTATAAACAAATATATGCAAAAACGTATGGGTAGATAGTTTTATTTGATATTTTCAAAGAAATTAAGGTATAAAGGATTTAGAACAACATAGAATTACAGACACATGATCTTGGATATACAATGCAAATTCATTAAATCCCATTGGCTTATCTATAAAATAAATAACTATTTTCTAAGGTATTATAAAAAGGTGTAGTTATATTCTCAAAAATAATGATAATGACTCTGTTTTGGCTTCACCATGTAAAGAGATTAAAGCTGGTCACTGCCGCTACAAGGGACTGGGAACGGGGAGGGGAAGGGGAAAGATGGGAAAGTAGGTAAAAGCAGGGAAGGTGGACACAACAGATATACAACATACGCATGTATGGAAAATCACAGCAAACCTCATTAATTTATACGATTAATATATTTTAACAATCGTGATTTTAAAAATATTTTTTTAAAGTCATTAATTCTATTCTTAAGGAAAATCTGCACAGACTAAAACCAACACAACTTGGACCAACTAGGGATCTAAGTTTGCAAGGAAAATCACTACCCTGAAATCCAGAGACAAAAGCAAATCCAGAGTTACAAACAAGATTTGCCTGAGCCATAAGTTGGCAGGAATGCGATAATTTTGGGGAGTATCTGGAAGTTAAATATAGACTAACCTGAAACTGAGAATCTTTCCAGGGCCTAAGAGGACTGCCCTCTTACAGAGACTGTGTCTCCAACATCCCCAACACGTTCTAGTTGTGAGGAGCCAAGAAATAGTCACTTGTGGTTGGGGCAAGGAGAGAACAGAAAAAATCTTACTAGAATATGTCCAGAGCTTTTCCACAATAAAGCCTTACAGCAAAGGGCCTTACCAGAGCTTTGTCTCACACATCCTCTTACCTACAGATTCCTCCAGCTTTTTGCCTCATCTTATGGGAGGAAAGCATCTATATAAGAAGAACCATGTGATGTATTAAGATGAATAAGCTCTGGAAACCAAATATATAATATGATTATTATAGTCAATAACAATTAACTATAAATTACTATAGCAAATAGTGATCTGAAATTTGCTAAGGGTGTATCTCGAGCATCCTCATCACACAGGACACGTATATGTTAGTAAATGGATATATTGTTACTAATAGCTTGACTCTGCTAATCATTACACAATGTATAAATATGAAAACATCACATTGTATACTTTAAATGATTATTATTTGTTAACTATATCTCAATAAAGTGAAAAATAAAAGCAATTAATTAAATAAAATTAACTGCTAAGGTACATGCAAAAATCTTCAACAAGATTATTAGCAAGAAAAATCCAATGGAATACTATGCATCTATAAAGTCCAACAGCACTGAGGCTTTTGCAGGCAAATGGAAGAAACTTGAGAACATCATGCTTAGTGAGGTGAGTCAGAAGCAGAAGGTGAAACATCGAATGGTCTCTCTGATATGAGAGACCACAACTCCTATGGAACTTAAAATGAAAAAGTGAAACAGGGAAGTAGGGCGGGGAGGGAGGGAGGGCTGGGTAGAGGGAGGGACAAAAGGAGAGCAGGAAAGTCCTTGTCACCTTGACAAGATACGTATGTGCACAAAATGCTAAACTTCATTGTAAACCTTAAATTTTGCACTTGTATCAATAAAATGGGGGAAAAGAGAAAAATCCAACAATGTCAGATGAAAACTATGCATTCCAATCAAGATTTATTCCAAGTATGTAACGCTGGTTCAATATTCCAATATGAGTGTAATCCACCATATCTACATGAGCCTGAAGCTTCATGCACGAAAGTTTTTAAAAAATGCTCAAAAATACTCAAAAATAATAAACAATGATGAGGGTATTTCAAAGGGACAAAGGAGCCAACAAAAAGAACTGGCACAATTAGAACAACAAAATGAGAAAATATTGGACTATAACCCAAAGTGTAATACAAGTATTTGTAACTCCACAGTGAGGCCTAATAAATCTCATAAACAGAAGAGTTTCAGAGAACTTAGAGTGATACTCTGCCATGATGGAGTACGTATAGCTTCTTACTCCTAAATTATGTGTCCCACGTGGTGACTTTCTTCCCAAGAGTGCAGTATGAAGGAAGATGGAGGGAGGAGGGAAATGTTACACTGGTGCTATGTGACAAGGTCTGCCTCAGTCAGGTGGTCAAGGTCAGCATCAACGGTAAGAGGTCAAACTGATAGCATGTATTCATGCTACAACGTGATAGACATGAGTGACACTTTACTTCTGCAATCTTTCTTCTAAAAACTTATTAACCAAGTATAAACATGAGAAAAATATTAAACAAATTCCGGTTGAGGGGCATTCTGCAAAATATCTAACTAGTACTCAAAAGTGTCAAGGTCATCAAAAAATAGGCTCAGAAACTGTCACAATCTAAAGTAAAGGACTCTAAGGAGACATGATGACTAAATTTAATATGTTATTAAATATACGAGATTAGGTATACGAGATTACAGAACACAAAATGGACATTAGAAGGCATGTAAGGAAATGTGAATGTAGGATTTAGCTAATGATCATGTACAAATGGAGGTTTACTACTAGACACAAATGTATAATATTAAAGATGTTAAAAGATAAAACTAGATACAGAAGAAAATTGTACTACTTTCCACATCTATAAATCGCAAATTGTTCTGAAATTTAACATTTCATTTTAAAAATGCTGTTATTTACAAACTGATGTAGCATTCCAAAAGTGAGCGGCATGGGAAAATCATTTATTGTGGCCTCCCAGCATAATGTCCATATATACAAATACCTTACGTAGTCCAACTGAGAAATAGACAGGAAACTTACAAAGTTCACATTAAAAACCGTGGTTCACCAGCTATCCCTCTTTCTAAAAAAAAGGACAAACCCACTGCAGATACCTCAGATATCCTTCTAGCTCATGCCTGGACGCACATGTGCTACAGCTGTAGTCACTAGATAGATCATTAAATGATTATCTGATTTTGAAAATTAAATGAAATAGACAAAGAGCAAAACTTCACTATTTCATTCTACCTTTGAATTACGTGGCTTTGGGCTAACACCTGTTTAAGGCGTACTACTCGGTCAGTACTGTTCCCTTTTCTCTTCCCTGGCAATTCCAATAGGCAGTTTCACCGCTAAAAGGCAGACACAGGGACAAAGGAAAGAGAAGCTTAGGCTCAGGTGAGGGGAAACCCAAAAACAGACTCCAAATCCCTAAATATTTAATGAACTGACTATACAGATTCCTCCTCTTACCATCATGTGACTTTAAATGACAATCTTGTTTTTCATCACAAATTTCCTCTGTCCTGACTTGTGGTTTTACAGAGGAATGGCACTTTTGAATTGTGAGAGAAGTTCACCTTTCTGGCTGAGCAGTCTCTCAAAAATCATTTTATTAAGAAAAAAATCAGAGCTCGCAGCTCTGAGTTCTCCCTTGGCAGCATATCTTTTATTTCTGAATTTCATTGTGGCTTGTTTGCCTGTCCCTCTGCCACTGTCTGGTCTCTAACATCCTAATAACAGCCTGCAACTTGTAATTTCCTTTTCAAAGCTATGTTTTTCAAACATATTCTTTCTATCCAAATCAAAGACACTGTTTCAATGTCACTAAGAGGGATAAAGAGAAAATGCACGCAAACAAACAAGCACACACACACACAGGCACACACATATTGTCAAGTCAGAACTTTGTCAGAATTTTGGCTAAAATATTTTCGATTTTTCTCTTTTTGTTTCTGAGCATCTAGCTTCCTGGACTGTAAAGAAGTTTGTAGTCTTGGTTATTTTTATTATTCACTGACCTTAAGCAGTCTCAATTACTATATTTTTCAAGTAGGTATCGAACATTCACCTACTTAAGGTACAGAAGTCTTTGCGACTAAAGGCATTCTGACCTGCAAGAATATGTAACTTAAGCACATGGGCATCTTGAATTATTGCTTGAGTCTTTACATTTTCAGTTTTGTTCATCTGTTCTATGTGCTGTGCCAATAGTGATTAAGTTGGTAAAACTTACTGTGCTCCGAGTGTCTTCCAATATGCAGATTTTTTTACATATCTCAACCCAGAAACTTTTTCCCACAAATGTTCCCACCTTTTAAATAGAAATACTATTTCCAAGTACCTCCAAGGGAAAGTCTATCTTTTTGGTTGTTAAGAAATTTGAAGGTGTAAGTGGATGAAATAATTAGTTCAACACTTCACTTCCTTGTATTGTTTTTATAAATTATAATTCATTATTTGTATCTCATAAACTTGGGTTATTAGCCAATATGTGCCACAATATAAATTCTATTATTTAAGTAACTATTTTAAAATCTACATAATTAGTAGAAACAAAGTAAATGATAAGATCCCTGCTAAGCATAAAGTTATAGTCTTTTTGACATATGACTATGTTCCAAGAAACTACAATAAATCAAATAACTGTGTAAAAATTAAATTCTGTAATTCAGCTGATCTGCTATAAAGTTTTACTTCTCTATACAGCTGCTGTTAATGATTAGAGAATAAAATTGTTGTCAATCACAAATATGCTGCTATTTATATCTCACAAATCTCACACTCAATGAACTCTATGAATATATGTGAACACATGCATGCATGTTAATTTCACCTTCATCCAAAAGTGACTTACTCATTTACAAATATCTTCATAATACAAAATGACAAAATGAAAACTTTAATACTGAGAAAAATATGAGCAAAAGAGCAAATATTGGGAGAAACTAAGAGAAAGTCTAAGTAAGTTTGGAATCTACAGTGTTTGTGCCAAGGAAAAATATATCACTGGTGTTTTGTTGGCAACTTCTGGGAATTTTAAGCCTACTAACCAATTCTGATGAGGTCCTGGTGTGGAAAGGAACCATCCCATGTTGCTGGTGACTGTAATCTGGCACAACCGTTACAGAAATCAGCAAGGAGATTCCTCAAAATGCTGATCATAGACATTCCATTTTATGCAGCTACATCTCTTTTGGGTATCTTTCCAAAAGAGGTAAAGACGTCTCCTCTTTTGTAAACAGTGATACATACATATTCGTGTTTATAACACACCTCCCAATAGCTAAATAATGAAAGCTGCCAATAGGTCCATCAACAGATAAATGGATAAAGAAAATGTGGCATATATACACAATGGGGCACTACTTTGCAATAACGAAAGAAAAATATGAGTCATTTGCAGGAACATGGATGCACCATTATGCTTACGAAAATGAATCAGGCACTGAAACTTAAACATTGCATCATTTTAATATGAGAAACCCAGAGCATAAATAAGTAAAAGAGGCAAACAATAGTGATAGCATGAAAGAGGAGACATTTTGTGTGGCGGCAGAGGGAACGTAGGACAGTATAAGAAAGTAGGCAAGGGGAAGGGAAGAAAAAAGGAAGCCACAATAACTAATTCCTCATGTTGAATGTAATTTTTATGCATCACTCATACACATAGATAAAAATAACTTGGGGAAAAATGAATAGGTCAACCCTCCACAATAAATAATTCTAATGACTCAACGGATCATCAAGGCCTCAATGAGAATTTCTGAAATAAATGAATTGTGTCTCAAGCAAAACTTCTACAGATACTGCTTCCCTTCAACAAGTTCTTAAAAGGTCCTGTGTCTCAGAACTCGAAAGTGAAACACACACCTTAACAAATAAAATATTTTAGGCAATCCATGGAATAAGCTTTTCTTAAATTACGAAGTTCCTCTGGAAGGAAGTTTATCTACCAAAAAGATAGTAAAATAGATTTCTGTTTCTTCCTACTGGAGCCACGAACCACTGTGTGGGAAGAGCAACCATAACACCTATCTATCATATGGACACCACCGGGTGTACCACGGCATGTTCATATGTGGTTTACATATGAGTAGTTCTTTTCAATTCTTCGTAACCCTAAAATTAATTTTTCTCCTATGTGCATTTCTGCATTATTTTGACACCAAAAACCTAATATAAAAAAATCTGTTCTTGTTTTTCAACACATGCCAAGATTTACTCATAAAACACCTTTTTATCTTAAATTCCAGTCAGTCTTGGTCATAAAATATGCCTCTTTATTCCAAATTCTTCCACGGTGAAACATATTAATTTATTTCTATGGTTTATTAGTATTACTATCGCTGGCTTTTAAAACGTTATTTATTATATTCTCAAAACATTTATCTCCACTCTTAAATGCATATTACAACAATAAATCATATTTTGAAAAATTAACCAATATTTTGTACATTCCAAGAAATTCTCTTCTAAACCTAATTAGTATCCCTGCCAGATAAAATTGTACCATCGCCACTGGGAATTTAGAAAGATCTTACATGACTAAACGCATGGAATTCAAATTTTCAACTATGAAACTCAGAGGAGCATCATTTTAAAATTCAAGCTGTTTAATAAGGGCTAAGAATTTGGGAGTCCAGAAGGCCAGCTCTTGAAGAAACAAGACAGAAAGTTTATGCCTCGCTTAAGTAACAATGAAGCAAAGACCAAACCATTCATCACAGGGAGTAGACAAAGGTTTTTCAGGCAGAAAGGGGAAAAAGAAAGAAAAAGATTAACCGAAAGAAAGATTGTTGGAAGGAGATATGAGAAGACACCTTTAAGTAACCACAAATAAATGAATTAAGCCAGCACTGCTCAGCAATTTAAATGCTAAAGCACTAAGTAACCGAGTTTGATTCCCCAGCACCACATAAACTGGGTGGGCATGGTGGCACAGGCCTGCAATCCCAGTATTCAGGAGGCTGAGACAGAAGGACTGCCATGAGTCCAGGCCCACCCTGTGCTCCACAGTGAGTTCAGGACCAGCCTGGGTTACAGAGTGAGACCTTGTCTTAAAAAAAAAAAAAAAAAGTCTCTGCTCAAAGACACCAATTGCAAGAAGCAATGAACTATAAGAAAGCTAAGCCAGCCCTGAGAATTGTCCATCAGTAAAAAGCATAAAGGCTGCTAAGACCAGAGAACAAAATACCTTGCAATTCTTAGAAAAGACAAATTTCTGCACCATAATTTGCCCATTTTTTGAATTTATATACATACATAATATGTATGTCTATATAATAAATATGTATGTATATGTATCATATCAACATTACAATTTCTTTCCTTTCCCCTTTTTGGCCCTTCCATATTCTCCCCTAACTCCCTCCATCGCACCCATTTGGTTCTATAGAATGCCTGTATTCTGGGTTTCTCCTCTTAGAGAAACCATGGGATATTTAACCTTCTGCATCTGACTCACTTCACTGAGCATGATGGTCTCAAGTTGCCTCCATTTACCTACAAAAGCCTCAAATTATGTTTCCTTATGGAAGAGTAGTAGTCCATAGTTTACGTGTAACACAACTTTTGTATCCATTTATCTGCTGAAGAATATTCTGGCAACTTCCACAGCCTGATCTTTTACCAAGTAGAGAAGACCAGAATAATATTATCACTCACTGATAACTAATAAGAAATCAATCTTGTACCCCAAGAAGTTTTTGGATGTGTCCATGTGGACAGGTGTCCTGTCAAGAGCTTAGTTAGTTCATCACCAGAGGTCAAGGCTGTAGAAAACCAGAGAATAGATAGTGATGGCGCAACAACAGCACACTGACTGAAGTTTGCATCACCTTAAACCGAGCCTGACATGCCCACTGACATCAGTACCCTTCTTTACGATATCCTACAACTTTTCTGCTACCATCTGTCCTGTACTCATGCCAGGCTAGGTATTACGTTAAGCCTACAAAATACACAAGCAGAATATTTTAACATTTTTTCCCATTTTATTGATATGTACAAGTGCAAAATTTAAGGTTTACATTGAAGTTCAGCATTTTGTGCACATACGTATCTAGTCAAGGTGACAAGGGCTTTCCCACTCTCCTTTCGACCCACCCTGTATCCAACCCTCCAACCCTCCCAATCCCAACCATCTAGTTCCCTCTGTCTTTCACTTTAAGTTCCATGAGATAGTTGTGATCTGGGTTTCTCATATCAGAGAGACCATCCAATGTTTCACCTTCTGCTTCTGACTCACTTCACTAAGCATGGTGTTCTCAAGCTTCTTCCATTTGCCTGTAAAAGCCTCCACACTGTTGGACTTTATAGATGCATAGTACTCCACTGTGTATAAATACAACAGTTTGTGTGTCCATTGGTCTGTTGATGGGTATTTTGGTGACTTCCATATTTTTGCTATTGTTAGTTGTGCTGCTATGAATATGGGTATACATATATCTCTGTTGTGTGTTGTTTTGGCCTCTTTTGGATATATTCCCAGGAGGGGTGTCGCTGGATCGAGGGGGATATTTCTAGTCTTTTGAGAGATCTCCATACTGCTTTCCAAAGTGGTTGTATGAATTTACATTCCCACCGGCAGTGCAGGAGGGTTCCTTTCTCCCGACAGCCTTGCCAGCACTGACTGCTATTTGACTTGTTGATATAGGCCATTCTTTCTGGAGTGAGATGGTGGCTAAGCGTTGTTTTCATTTGCATCTCTCTTATGGCTAGGAATGTTGAACATCTTTTCATGTATCGATTGGCCACTTATACTTCTTCATGAGTGAACTGCTTCTTCATTTCATTTGTCCACTTTTCAATAGAATCCTTTATTTTGTTAGGCTTACTTTTCTTCAGTTCCCTGTATATTCTGGTTATGAGTCTACTTCAACATTTTTTAAAGTCAGGTAAAGACAAATAAAAACATAGCTCCTCTATTGAAGCAAGGCCAGAGACTTCAGAGCCCTTGTTTTGGCCTCCTTCTGAACACTGGCAACTCAGGTGACTCCCTGTCAGTCATCTATGAGACACAATTTTCAAGCAATTCTTCTAAAATTCTCTTGCATGGATTTGTTTTTGTCTCTTAACATGCAGAGATGACTTGTAAATATAAGCCTATGCCCCTATGTTATGTATACAACTCACCTGGGAAGCATTTGTCTTTTTAGTAGACCTATTTTAGAGATTGTGACCCATAGATCTGAGAGAGGGCCCAGAAATCTGCTTCAACAAGTTTCCCAGGTGATACAGATGCACCCGTAGATTTGCAAACTTACAGGTGATAGTGTTCCAACACCTCAAAGACTTTGCCTTCCCTCTCTCAGATATAATGACTTCATGCTTAAGCTGACAAATTCCCAAATGACTCCTCAATCTTCATGTTGTGATTTACTTGGAAGCCAAGTTATATACTCTCTAAGGAGCAGAACTGATTCTGTGTTTGCCACTTGCCTGTATTTTAAAAATACTTCTAGGTTGTGTTTTTCACACACTTTTTCAGTACCAATGATATGCCAGCATATCACATTTTATTTTTCATTTTATTCTGTAGGCAATATATATATATATATATATATATATATATGCATTTTGCACGGAAGTAAAAGGCTTTACCTACATAAATCTCTACAGAATTAGTATCCCTTGATGTTTCTATTGCAGTAAAGATTAGCCCAGCAAAGTTGTGTAAATGAAATAATGCTGACATTCTTTTCTAAAGCTTCTTTTCAATATATTTTCTTCAAACATGTTATGGTTTGAGGCAGACATTGAAGTAAATAAACACATTAATCAGGCACCAAAATGCTGCTACAGCAGTTTAAAACTTTGTCAATGAAAGTATATTCTAGAAACATTGTGCCAAAAATGTCTAAATTGATTGTTTTGTATATGTAGTCGCCACCCCCATCTTCCAGAGACAAACTCCAAGATCTACAGTAAATGCCTAAAACTATGAACAGTACCCTATGCGGGTGTTCTATATGTTCTGTCATATATACATATATGTATATATACACTTATATGTATATAATTATATATGCACATACCTATGATAGTGCTTAATGTATAACTTAAGCACAGAAAGAAATTAACAGTAAGTAAATAATTGTAAAAATATTCTGTGATAAAAATTATATGGATATGGTATCTCTTAATAAGGTCAAGATGAATACAAATATTTTTGGACTGTGGTTGACCACAGTATATTCAAAGCACAGAAATTAAAATTACACATCATTATTTGTAATAAATGGTATTGTGCAAAATAGAATGATTACTAATTAATAGTACAACATGGGAAATTGACATAAAATATTTTTAAGAATACGAATGCATGAATATATAGATGGATAGACAGATAAAATTATAAGCCAAATCTAGCAGAATGTTAGTAATCAGTGAAATGAGAGTAAATAAGTTATGAAAGTTAAAAAATCCTGACATAACTAAATTTGCCTCCATATCTGTTACTTTAAGTATATTTATGTGATATAGATTTAAGTTTATTTAATGTAGCAATGTGATACAGTTTTAACTTTGTTTTACTGTAGCAATCCACTTGAATTACATGCTTGTAGTTATTTTCTAATGTCAACTGGTGGGTAAGGCCAGGTTTAAGAATAGCAACAAAGATATAGCAAAATATAGAAAAGAAAACTTTTGGTAAATATCCCAATAAAGGGATTGGTTGGATTCAGAGAAGAGGCATCAAGATTTGACTACTGTGACCCATTCAAGGAATAGGAAGCTTAGTTAGAGTGGTGACTTCAGTGAAATGATTTAGGTGTAGAAGATTAATATGTTGAGTACTGTACAGTCTCTCTGACTTGGGAAACCCAGAATACAGACATTCTATAGAACCACATGAAGTGACAGCCAGAGTTGAAGGAAGGGATGGGGAGGGGGTGGGAGGGTCAAAAATAGGAAGGGACTGTAAAGTTGATAGGGTGCATATGTGCACGAAATATCCAAATTCATTGTAAACACTATGTATTACATGTACATGTTAATAAAAATAGTGGGAAAATTTCAAATACAATTCTTACCTATCATTAAATTTTAAAAACCTCGAAAAAGAAGAAATTACAGATAAGTAGCAACTACCACACATACAGCTTTTGTTCCATAATGCCATTGTGTTTTTCAATAAAGACATTACTTAAGATTTATATGGCAGAAGTGGGAAAAATAATAGCCACAAACACCGAACGTTTCAATGAGATTGCATGGTAAACCAAGCAACCAAGTATACCATGATGAAGGGACACATGTTTACACTGGGTAGGCTTCAACCACCATGGCAAAGCAAGGGAAAGTTGTCGACTGGCCCCCGTTTTTGACTCTCTTGTCACTCCACCAATGTGTTCCTGCCATGTGGCTCAGGAGAAAGCCAACCCCGTTAGCAGCATCCTCTCCCCCTAAACTTTTCTAATCATGTTACCTTAGATCACAGTACCAGCGCCTCAACACGGTACTGCTGCCTATCCTCACACCCCAGCCTGCCTTCTTGACAGCAGCTTCTACTTTTTGTCAAGTATTGATCTCAGCTACTGGAATGAAGAATATGAAAAAAGAGGACTCTGTCCATCCTATCCTCATGGGATGACGGAAGCCAATATTGGCATATCATTTGCATTCAAAAATTTCTGTTGAACTTTATAGAAGCAACACAAGATATGGCAAACTATTTTGCCAAGTATCTAGCTCTCCGACTAGCTACAGAAGCTGATTGACCACTTGAAAATGTGAAAAAAAAAATCTTACATGTGGCAAAATAGGAGTAAAAAAGAAAATAGCAAATCAGAGGATCCGACAGAATTCAATAGGAAGGGCTTTCATTCAAAAATAAAAATAAGGGCATGCTGGTGAGGGGGTAGGGAAAAGGAAATTTGTCTATGCCCTTGAAAATGTACATTAGAACAGCTACAATTGAAGTCAATATGGTGGCTCCTTAAAAAAGGAAAACTAGAAGTACTGTTCAATACCCTACCCTACTCCTGAGCGTGCTCTCAAAAAATTTAGTTGCATATCCATATTTACTGCAGTGCAATTCACAATAGCTAAGCTATGAAAACATTCTAAACGGTCATCAGCAGATAATGGACAAAGAAAATGAGGTATTTATGACACCAAAGTGTCATTCACTCATAAAGAAAAACAAAATATATTACTTGCAGGAAAATGGATGGAATTGGTGATTATCTTGTTAAGTGAAATATGCTAGACTCAAAGTCAAATATCACATATTTCCTCACATGTTGAATCTAAAATTTTTAACAGTTAACAACAAAGTAGAAGGGAGACTATCAGAGATCAGCAAGAAGAGTGAAGTATGTTACACATGTACACAAATATGCCAGAATAAACCTCATTCCGTATAACCAACATGCACTAATAAAAAATCAATTTAACATACACTGAAAGGAACCTCATTTGAAGTTCTGAAATGTTGTATAGAAAAATGTACTTTTCTGATTATTAAATTTATTTGTACAAATATCAAACCACTCTACCAGTTTCTGCTTTAAAAATGAATATTCCTTATAATATCACTAAGAAGACAAAATTAAACTGGTCAAGTAAAAACTTCATAGTATTCTGAAGTTTTTAAGGACAACTTTATTCAATATTAAATGCAGTGAGCTTTAGATATAATCACAAGGAAGTGTTTGGGAACTGGGTATATAAGGCT
>PVKB01000526.1:229650-389650 GCA_004027205.1 Ctenodactylus gundi
GGGTAGGAATCTCAATCAAGGCAGCTTATTAAGCAAGGAAGGCAATTTGAACGGGTCATGGAACACTTGTTTTATAATGAACAATTATGTGCAGCATTTATTTACACCATCAGTCTTCCCTCCAGTAGAACACAACACCCAGAACCCATTTAAAGGAGTAGAAATTTGATTTGACTCACAGCATCAGGGGATTCAGTCCACGGAAAGCGGGCTTCAAGGCAGAACCATTATTATGGAAGGGGGTAATGGAGCAAAGATGCTTAGTACATGCTGGCCAGGAAGTTGATCAGGGCAAGAGTACCAAAGAGGGGCTGTACACAGTACTCAAGGGCATGCCTCCATGACCCACCCAGGCATACCCAGAAGTATACATAATCAATCGTATACACAGCTCTCATATTAATCAACTTGGCACAATTAAGCTTACCTAGCACATGAAGCTATTATTTTATACTAAGGATTTCTCAGGAATAAGTTTCACGAAGAGTTGGAATTTTACCAAGGAAAGGGCATACTACTGAGGAATGTGTAGAGCAGCAATCACAATGTGAGATATGTGAAATGTTTACTATGTATGTTCAGCAAAAATCAGTGTCAAGGTCCCCATAAACAGAAACACGACAGCTTTCACAATAATAACCATAAGTATATAGGAATTCTCCACAGTGGCTCGTACTAAATCCTCTATTTTCTGAGCAGCAAAATATGCAGCAGTACTACCTGAGATAAAGAAAGAGCAGGTTAACTTTCTGTAGCTGCACAAGATGAATCTGAGACAGATTATTCCTCCACATTAGCTACTACTCTTTTCTTTGCACCAACCCGGTCTCTTGTAAACATGTGGTATCTCCTGGGATTCTTAACCATCATTTAGTTATTTTTACTTGTTTTCTTGCTTTGAAAAAAAACAGATACTAACAATTCTCTCTTAAGTTACACACATAAATTTTCCAATGATTTTCTCAAGGTCACTACATTAGTCACGAGGGGTTATGGGTATGAAGCTCAGCCTTTATTTTTCAAGTCAGAGCTCTCTTCTTTATATGTAACAAGTGGTTTTCAAGTTTTTTAAATAATGGGACCACTTTTCTCCTGAATTAAATCTTATAAAACTTTAATATATGATAAGGGCTCTATTTTATTAATATGGAATTGTTTTATAATTCAATATTATGAGTGGCCTTTACTTACACCATCAAGCAAAGATGTTATTTTTTGAAATCTTGAAATTGGATGTTATGCATGTTAACAAATCAGTCTGAAATCATATTTGTCTTTATTTTTATTATACAACGTTAAGAAAATTCTGATTCACTCAGAGAAGTAATTATAATGGGTAACCATTTTCATAACTCTCCTTGCCAACTCAGATGCTATTGAATCTGCTCCTGAACCAAACTCTGAAAATAACTTTTAGAAAATTTACTTGGGATTAAGTCTGAAAACTTTAGAAGCAAAGCCAAGTCTCTTTCTCTCTTCTGCTCATCCTGCAAAGCACTTTACTCAACACCCTAACTCATTACCAGCAAACTCAATGTTGACTGAAGATTGTTCAAAGGACAGACTTGGCTATACAGCAATGGAAGGAAGGAAAAGACGACTTCCGTTTTGAGAATTAATTCAGCAAATGAACACATCTATTGATTTATTAAAAGTGTGCTCCTTCTGAACCATCTAGTTCAAAGCACTTCATATTGAAGTGATGCTTTTAACAACCATTTAAAGACTTGTACATTTTATTTGAGTGGTTTTCATTTTCCCTTCACCCCAGCACTTTCAGGACAGTACAAATGATCTGGCTCTATCAACCTACAACTCGAGGGAGACCTCAAACCTTGCAAAAGCACTCCTGTTGTGCCCCTCAAAGAGGGGGCAGCTGGAGGGCAGAGAGTGAGGACAGTAAGGGACGACGATCAAGTCAGAGAAGTACAGAAAGGAAAGAGAGGAAGACTGAAGAGCAGGAGGATCCCCTACTCCACAGAATCTGGGCCTCCTGGCTGTTCATGACTCTCCCCACCTAACACAGGCAAAATTCTAAGAAATCAGGTTATAAAAATGAGTACATTTGCTGAATATGAGACATGCATTTCTGAAATATTTAAAGAAGACCTTGTCCCATCCCAAAATACAAAAATGTAGAAAGTAGACATGACAGATAGTGGGGAAATTAGGTCTGCAATGAGAAAGCAAATTTTCCACAATTCCAACTAATGGCATATCTTCAGATAAAAGCTCAGATCTTCTGACTTACTGACTGACGCTCTTCTCCATGGCCGTGTGCAGCTTTTTAGGGCATCGCCTGTTCAGACAGTTACTTCTGCTTTACTTGAGAGCTCTCTCCCCAAACCATACCAAAGAAAAATAAAATAAAATTATACTAGCCAAGTTAATTAAGCATGCCTTTTAGAAGACTAAATAAATTAATTAACTGGAGCTTAAATCAGTCCAAAAGAAGTTAGTCTTATAGAAATAAAATCTTTCTTAAACATTAATGTAAGTCATCACGATTTTGGACAGTTGTGTTTAAATATTTCTCATTTTTCAGGTCTAGAGGTGTTCATAATTTTTACCATTCTTTGAGGACTTCCTGCAAATGAAACATAGAAGCATTCTATAAACATGATAAGTTGGCCTGTTCGAAGTGGCCTGGGATACTATCCTTCATGTCTCTTTCTCCTCTCACACTGTAACACGCCCTGGAAGTATTAATAGTTGCATTTCATTTTCCTGCATAAATATTTAAGAACTGTAATTCTACCCAGTTGACATTGGCAGTGCCTATGCACGAGGATGTTTTAGTATCTGTTCCTCCTATCAATGTAATCTTGTCAAACTTTGTTTCCAATAAATAGGGCAGGCTCTATTTGGAATATTTTAATAAACGAGCACAGTCGTATTGCTTTCCATCATGGCCTGCTTACAAATCCCCAGCTAAGAGGTGCAGTTACATGGAACAATAACCCATGAGCAGTGTGCCAATATATTTTCATTAGTCAATGACACCCAGCTGCAGAGAGAAATTAGGCTGTGTTCTTTAAAACCTATCGCTCCCTTGTGGCAGTGCCACAGAAGGCCAGATTGGCTTCACCAAATCTTCCTGCCATTGTTCATTGAATGCTCCAGCTGGGTTGTGTTCATCATAAACCCTAAGTCTGCAATTTTTCAATTCCATGTTAGGAATGGATTCAAGGCCTATTGTTCTGATGTTACTGGGGAGGCAGACAAGGAGGTCATCGAAGAGTACTGTTTAAATTACTTCATCTCACCCTATTATTCTGGGTCATTTAGAAAAATAAGTTATCTAGACAAACTTTGGAAAACAATCAGTTTAGCATCATTTTGGGGTTTTCTTTGGTATTGCAGGTTTTTCATAATACTCTCAGAGGGAAGTCAGTTTTTAGAAGTTCCAGATCAAAGTAATCCAAATAAGAACACTTCATGGAAACACTTCAAATAGAAACAGCTTATTTTAACTACCACGTTTTCACTCCTCAATTATCTTAAAAGCTAAAGTATTGAAATCATTCACTTTATGAGTTTCCATTTGGATTGGTACGATATCCACACACTCTCCCATCTTTTTTCACCTTTCACACTATATTTAGGCCTCTTCCCACTCATGCCTCAGGCCACTTATTTGGACAAACAGAGGGAGCAGGTGATGGCTGGAAGTATGGCTCATAGATGCTCCCAGATGTGATGCAGCCCCAGCCAGATGGCCATCTCGGCTTCTGAGGAGGAAGGATGTTCTTCAGCACGGTTTCCATTGACACCACACAAACAAAAGCTCCCCAGACCTTCTCAGGATTAGCTGGTCAAGGTCAGTAATTGCTGCTAGTTTTGCAGCTACTGTGGCATTATTTCTTAATCCCGCATATACACCAGAACATCTGATTTTTAAAAAATAATCATACTGATGCTTATTCCCCTTCCCCAGGGATTCTAATTCCTTGGGGATGAAACTGAGCACAAGTATTTTCCAATGCTCTCCCAGATGAGACTGAGAAATGCTGCTAGGAGGCATTTGCAGGAACCATAACTACACAGTAAAGTCCCGCCCCCTTCATTTGTTTACCATTTTTAGTTAACACTTGCACCATTGGTACATAATCGTAAAAACCTCAGACAAACAGAGATAGAGACAGGAGTGAAGAACACTGAACTGAACTCTCTCTACACAAGGCTCACAGCCTAGCTTGCTCTTCAAAATGTGTCCCACTGTTCTTGAACAATGCTCTGCTACTTCCCTTGCTGGCCCTTTCTTCCCTACTAGAATTCTACATGTTGACTTCCTAATGCCTGATTCTTTTTTTTCTAAATATTTGCCTAGAATTTATTATAAACTATTTTTTTAGATACAGTCCATTTTTATCTCTATCCCGAATTTCGTTTGTACTTGCATCTAATTGATCTAATTTATGCATCCGCTGACAGACTGACAATTTCTCTTTACTAGCTCTTGCCCCCCAGGCATCCCAAATGTAGAGTTCAAACTCAAGCCATTTGGTCTTCTTTCAAACCATCCTTTCTTTCTGCCTATTTGAGTAAGCGTTAATCCTAGCCACCGACTATATTCCTCAACTCCCCACATAACAGCCAAAATAGGACAGTTCCAGGCACAGAATGTTATATCTGCCTCTTTTCATTGCTAATGCTTCTAGCATAGACTTAGACCTTCCGAACGAATACTGCAACAGCTTCCTAATAGTTCTCCTTTCATGCTTCTGATCTAATCATCATTTTACAACTACACTGGTTATTATTTTATTCACTGATTTCTCAGTTTTGAGGGCCTACTATGTGCTAAATAGTGGTATGTAGTGGAGATAAAATACTGGACATAAAACCATGTCAAAGCTCAGATTAAATAAATACTAGATGGAGTACTTTCCCACTTGGTACCTCTCAGTGACTTCTTGTCCCATTTTTAAAAGCATCCAAAAATCATTAAATTACCACATCTCTAGCTTCCCCTCTTACTCTGTCCTTGACAATTTCTGTACTCTAGCCTGTTGACTCTCTTTTAGTTCTTCCAATAAGCCAATAGCTATTCAGCATTTAGGTCTTTCTTCAAGACAAACTCTCTGCCTAAAAACATCCTCCCATTTATATCATCTTCTAACCATCTGTCCTTGCTGCAATGTTTATCTGGCATGGTGGCACAGCCACAAGCCCAGGACTCTGGGAGCCTGAACCAAGAAGATTCCAAGTTTGAGTCCAGTCCAGGCAATTTAGCAACTTAACAAATCTTTATCTCAAAATAAAAAATACTGAAAGAACTGGGGAATGCAGCTCAAGTGAAGGCCCTGGGTTCAATCACTAGTCCAAAAAAAAAAAAAAAGTAAACATGTAAAAGAAATTAATTGAAGGGCTGGAGGAATAGCTCAGTGGTTAAATGCTCACCTTGTAAGATCAAGACCCTGGGTTCAATTCCCTAGCATCACATAAGCTGGGCCTGGTGGTACAGGCCTGTAATCCCAGAACTTGGAAGCTTAGAAGGCTGAGGCAGAGGATTGCTGTGAGAATGAGACTAACCTGCTCTACATAGTGAGCTAAGGACCAGCCTGGACTACACAGCTATACCTTGCCTCAAAAAAAAAGAAATTAATTAAATTCATTCAATGTATATCACAATGAAGTATTAAAAATAAAACACAAAACCGTGACTATAAATTCAAGAGCCTGGAGTAGACGTCCTAGGTCTATGGGAGGTTGATCAGCAGTAGTCTCACTGGTAAATTAAAAGTGTAAACTGCATGCCCTATAAGGAGGGGACATTGAACATCATCTATTCTAAACCTCTGTTTTACTGATGAGGCAGCCAAGGTCCAGAAATCTAAGTTAATTGGCCACAGCACAATAAACAGAGTATAGCACTTACCTAACACCATGTGGATTCTGTTAGCCTTCAGAATTGAACAAGTTGTTTTGTACTCAAGAAAAAAGATAATTATATTTAGCCAATGTAGACTTCAAAATACATGCCTTATGAGGTAGGCATGACTATAATAGTAAATGAAGAACTTAGCAACAGAAAACTATATTTAGTAAGGACATGTAGATTCTTCACAGCAAATAGGCACACTGTGTTCCTATAATCACTTCCCTGGTCTATAAATATTAACAGCCAATGTCACAGTATTTTAATCAGTAAATTGGTCTACTGTCCAAAAGAAGGGACAAAATGGGCAGATACTTAGAATATAGTGAAGCATATACACACACAGGTCCTGGGGAACCTCCTGCTACAAATTCCTAGAAATCTGTTTTCTAATTCAAATCAAACTATTAAACCAAAGCAAGGAAGAAAGACACCTTAGGAAAAGAAACAGCTGGCTGAGAATGGTGGCTAAGACTCAGACTAAATAAACCACTTCCCAAGAGACCCTAAAAATTAAAGTTTGCAAGGCTGGGGAAAGAGGGATAATATGGCAAGTGGCTCAGCGAGCATGTTGACTTAATTTCTGGGGCAAGAGTGTATTTTCCAGGAGTCTCAAGAGATGGTACCAAAGAGAGACAAATATTTATTTTATCAACACAATCTGTGTGGTGGCTTCACTATAAGTAGAAGCAGAACTAGTTTAAAAAGTCAACAACAGAAACTTCAGAAAACACTCATTTACATAGTTTAATTGGCACCAGCTTATAAAAATTTAAATTTTATTCTCTTTCATAATTAAGCTATGTAGAACTCATCAGATGCCATAAATGTAAGCTACCATATTCAGCACACAAGAGATACAATTGAACAGGAATATTTTGTAGAAATAGGAAGGATTACGATGTAATTATTATAAAGTCTTGTTTATGTTGTATTTGAAATCTAAATGAGACAGCATATAGCAATTTTATCTCTGAAAAAATGAAGAATATCAAATTACTGTCTCAAGAAAAAATAATTAATCTGCATATGAAAAGCACCTTTTCAAAAACTGGGTTAATGCCATGTCTTTCCCCTAAAATGTCTACCCCATCTCATCAAAGCCAATGTAATCTCTCTTGTCTTTCTGGGTCAAATTCATCTCCTAACCCATTAATATTGAAAACACGCAACTTCATTGACTTATAAAGATTTTTTCCTTCTAATTTTCAACCTAGGAAATCTTTATCAAAAGTGTAACACCAAATCCTGAGATGGTGCAATTAAACAGAATTTTCATGCATTGTTAGGAAGAATGGCAAATTTGAGAACATGTATCAAGACCATCAAAAGAACTTTTATCCTTTGACCTATAGTAGCTCCATTAAGAAAAACTATGCAAAAATATATGAATAGAAATTAAAAGAACTTTTTCTCATACATTATCTTTTTTCCAATTTTTATTAGTATATTTATGTGATACAAAATGGTTACATTAAGTATTCTGTGCATATGTCACATCAACATCGCAATCCTTCCCTTCCCCCTTGACTCCCACTATTCCACCTATTTGATTCTAAAGAATTCCTGTACTCTGGGTTTCTCATATTAGAGAAACGATGCAATATTTAACCTTCGGAGTTTGACTCACTTCACTAAGCATGATGGTCTCAAGTTGTGGCCCTTTAGCTACAAAAGCCTCGAATCTATCTGTCTTTATGGAAGAGTAGTACTCCACTGTGTACCTATCTTCTCTATTCATGGGTCCACTGATGGATATTTCAGCATCTTCCACAATTTAGCTATTGTTGGTTGTGCTGTTATAAGCATGAGGATACATGTATCCCCTCAGCTACACGTTGCTTTTAACTCTTTTGGAAAAATACCCAGAAGAGGTATCGCTGGATCAAGTGGCATATTTATTTTCAGCATTTTGAGGAATTTTTGTGCATGCTATATATGACAAAATGTAACTATCTATATGTCTAACAATAGGAAAGTTAAACGTACCATTTTAGTACTTCTCCCTGGATTTTGTGCTTTAAGTTTTATCAATTATGTAGTGTTATCTTGTGTCTGTGTATGCATGCACACATATTTGTGTGTCACTGGAGACTGAACAAAGGGATTTGTACACTGTAACCATATACCCTACCAATGGCATACACCTTTGGCCCTATTTTTAAAATAGTTCTGAATTTCTCTTATGTCACTAAATAACCTGTTTCTAAGTCATGTCTCTCCCGGGAAGTCTTGGTTGTTCTAGTTGATATTTTAGAAAATTCTCTAAAGCCATATCCTCACAGTTAGGGACAACATGAATTGTGATGTGGGTATCGTTATGAAAGGAAAATAGGGTAAGACTATTCTTCTTATTGAGTCCTGGTCTTACTGTGTAGCCCACATAAGCCTTTAAAACATGACATCCCTTCTGCCTCAGCTTCCTGAATACTTAGATCACAGGTGTGCACCACCACACCCAGCTTCAGTATGACTATTCTTGATAGAAATTAACATACTGAAGACCCATAGTCCTCAAAAATTGCTGAGATTTTACTCAGAGATGACAAGTATTGTTTCTAATGCCACAAGGGAGAGAGGTCCATGTATTTATTGTATCCTCCCAAGAGAACTACAGAATTAGAACAGATTTGAATTCAGAAATGTCAAGAGAAAAGGTACAATTGGGCCTGGTAGCACAGACCTGTAATCCCAAATCTCTGGGATGTGGACACTAGAGCATTAGAAGTTTGAACTCTAGGAAATTTAGCAAATTATCAAGACCCTGTCTCAAAATCAAAAAGAAATAAAAATGGAATACACTGAAATGTACTTCAGTATGAATACCTTGGTTTGGATCCCCAGTATCACAAAAAAAGAAAAGATATTTAGCCATAGCAAATACATTAAAAATGGACACTGGTATCTCTTAAAAGTAGTTGAGATTTCCAAGCAGTTAAATCAGGGATGGGTATTATAGAGAGGGGAACAATGTCTACAAAAGTATGAAGATGTGAGAAGTCATGGTGTTTAGTCCCACTAGGAGTATAAAGGGCAAATGGAACATGAGAGGTGAGACACGAAAGAGGGAAAGGAACCAATCATGGATGGCCTTTCATTCCACGCTAAGCAGCTAGAGAGGAAGAGGCACCAGCAGTTTGCAGTCACCGGAAGGACATGGCCAGATATGCTGCTTGGAAATGTATTGGTATAGAGGAGGAGGGTAAAACTGGATGCAGAGAAAACCAAGAGATTATTTGATAAGTTTATAATAATGACTACCATAGCATGGATGCCTTTTCAGACCTTGAGTGTACATCCATGTCGGTGCACGAGAAGATATAAGGGACAATGACCAGTGAGTAGTAAAAGCAAGAACAAATGCCCATTTGTATTTCAACCAGAAATCATCAGTATTTGAAGATCAATGGCTGCTGCAATAATGTGTTAGAATCCGCACACATTTGGCACCTTTCTATGTTTAGCCCCTTCAATCTGTGGTGGTTATAAATATGGCAAGTTACTTGATCTTTATTGAAAAAGCTGAAGTCAATTTTCTTTCTCTCAAATTAAACAAGTCTTGGAAATTCTCTTTAAATAAATAAAATGCAGCAGACATGATGACTTCTGAAGGCCGAACATAAAAAGCAATATACCGTCTACTTCACTATCTCCCTTATGATCTTCATAAATTCAGCCACCATGCTGTGAGGAAGCCCAAGTTGCACGGAGAGATCACCTGTTCCAGCCATGTATCCTAACCACAGCCCAGTTGAGGTACCAGCAGACGTCCAAGCAACGGAGTGATGAAACCTGTTAGCTGACTGCACGCCAGACACTCAAACTCCATGAGAAACCACACACAAAAACTGACCAGCTGAACTCAGTGGATTCCCAGAATCTCAAAAGATAATATCTAATACAAAATCAAAATATGATAAAGGACTGTTACTATTGTAATCCACGAGGTTGATTTTTTTCAGCAGTGCCAGCATCTGTTTCCTTTAAAAATAACAACTACATAATTGATTTTAGGGACAGGACACAATGTAAAGAATCTGGCGGTATAAAGTTGACTCTTAACAATAAAAGAACCCTAAGGAATAGAAAGACAATGGGGGCTTCCAAGAGCTCTTAGCACTAGAAAAGCAAAGAACTTGGTAACTGAAAGATTCAAAGAACATGGTTATGAAATTTTCAGGTAATACAAATTAGAAATAATCACATATGGTTAATTTGTAATTTGACGGCTGTTTGGTATTGGCTTAAGAGAACAGATAGTATAGTGGTGCAATATAGGCAAAAAGGCAGGAATTCATATATATTATTATTTTCCAATAAATAGACAAATGAGGTAGAGAGAAAATAGAAAAAAAGTTCTCAATGGTCAAAAAGAAGTGAAAGGTACGAGCCCAGACAGACAGAAAGTGCTAATGCCGGCGGCTGCCCTGAGGACATCTGTAGATCCTTGGCAGCCCAGAGTTTTGGATTTAAAAAAAAAAAAAAAGACTAAGTCTAAACAAACAGAAAAGTTGAATAGAAGATGTCTTTGTAAGGCCTACTCCCTCGGGAACTATAGTCATTGTAGAAAGGGGATAAAAGGCCCAGTTCACAGAGAGTAAGGACTAAGCCATTCACAGTCTGCAGCCTGGTTGTTATTTATTGGTGGGAATGACAGGGTCACTCTTGAGACACTGCAACTACAGCCTGCTACTCGTGTAAAATTAGGTTTAGAAATCACACAGATCCTGAGAACTGGGGGAAAAAGCACGCGGAGATTTATTTTAAAAGGACCAGAAATCTCACAAAAGCAAATTGCTTGTGAACTCAGGTTTCAAACAATCCTCACAAATATGTTTTCTACGAGTATTACTCACCAGTAAAGAAAGGGAGGAAGTGAGGGAAAGAGGGATGAAATCACAAAACACACAAGGAAACAGGCTATCATGTTATCTCAGATTCACTTGACCCTTCAACAAGCTGTCCTTGTATGACCAGCTCAGCATGCATCCCAACACACGGAAATCAGTGCTTCTGAACTTAGGAGCAACCTGTAAGCATTTCATTTTATACTTGGAGATTGCACCTTTTGTCTCTGTCCCATGCCTCTCTCTTAATCAATGACGCCACCGGACACCAGCTAATCACGTAAGGGAGAGGCAGCACTTTGTGAGTTAAACTTGGATCTGGAGTCTAGCTGATGAATTTTTCTCCTTTATTCTTCCCAATGGGAGTTTTGAGGTGCAGTTGATTTCTTGTGGGATATAATCCCTCAGGAAAATAAACACTGTAAGAATATTCAAGGAATAGATGTGAGTAAAACAAAAGAGAAAAGAAAGGCACCATGAGGGAAAGAGCCAAGAGGGGACCCAAGCTGGTATTTTACCACACTGGCTTCTAATTTGTGGTATTAGAAATAAGATGTAAGAATGGACAATAAAAGGACAGTCAGGATTGGATAGGGAGTATTACAGATTTCTAAGGTCCTCTGTTCTTTAAGAACTGTGTGTGATTCTTACAAATCTTCAGACTTCATGAAGATAAATATACACCTATAACTCATGTACAAGGTGGACACTTGCTGCCCCACTTGTGACATATCAATAAACATCAGACACCAAAATGAGTGCATGACAGAATGTCCCTGATGCATAGTTTAGAAAAGAGATTTAAGAACCAGTCCCAAGCCAGGCATAGTGGCACACACTTGGAATCGCAGTGCTCCGGGGGGCTGTGGCAGGAAGGCTACAAGTTTCAGTTCAGTCTGAGGAACTTAGTGGCTTAGCAATTTTAAATAAATTAAAAAATTTAAAAAGGGCTGAACATATAGCTCAGTTCTATGACCTTAGGTTCAAATCCCAGCACTAAAGGAAAAATAGCATTCCCATTGTCCTTTGATACCCTCAGCAAGATAAGGATACAGACGAAATCGGAATATGGAAATAGGATGTGATGTGATGAAGGCATCTCATATGATAAAACTGTTTCCAAATTGTGATCTCCTGCTTCCCTATGGGGAAGTGAGTATGTTTAATCAAGGGAACTCTAGATTCTACCCAGAGTCCTTAAATATACTGGAAGACAGAGAAGGTTTATGAATGTCTCAAACCTGAGAAATCTAAAGCAACTTTTTACACAAACAGCCATGTAGAGATTTTAACCACAGATGCTGGTAGCAAGTTCTGGATTCCTGAAGGCAATGCAAGAAAAAGAAACCCTACAGCAAATACCACACTGTGAAAGTTAAAAGAATACTCCTTGGAACAAAGAGTGGAAACAAGAAAAGATTGCTTCCTATTACCACTTCTCTTCAGTATTACCCGGACATCCTAGTCAGGCCAGCAGACAAGAACAAGCAAAGGGAAGAAAACAAGCCTAAAAGATGCCATGATTGTCAATACAGAAAAACTAAAACGATGTACAAGTAAACAAGTATCCTTAACAAGAGAGGTTAGCAAGGTTACAGCCCTACTACAATATACTAGTAACCAAAAGTATGCAAAGGTTCAAAAAAGACACCATTTAAAAAAGCAACAAAAGAATATGAAGCACATGGAGATAAATCAAACAAGTGAGTTAATTCCTAAAAAAAGTGTAAAACTATCTGAATAAATTAACAAAGAACTAAGTAACTGGAGAGGTATTCATGGATAAGAATGTGATTTCCTAAGATTCTCTTTTTCACCAAATTAACCTACAGGTTCAATGCAATTTTGATGAAAAGACAAACAAGTTTTAAACAAAACAGTATTTCACACTGATTCTAAGGTTAGTGTTTAAGAACAAGTTAAAAGTAGCCAAATCACTTCTGACCACAACAACGAAATGAAGAGCTTAGAAACAAACTCCTATTTAAACGAAAATTTTGTATATAAGCAAAGCATTATTAGAGGTTTGGAGAAAGTTTGGAGGCTTGAGTATAGATGATGAAACAATTGACAAATTCACAAGGAAAAAATAATATTCTTAATAAAAATAACTTTACATGAGAAACGTGAAAAAAAACTAGTATTTTTAAATATGAAAGCTTATCTTTATGCCATCAGGACAAAGAAAAACTTATTATGTAAGATCGAAACACACTAACCACTCAAAAGTACCTAAAAATAAAAAAGATAATCAAAAAAAATTAACACAACATCCCCCTTTGTGAGCAGCCACCGTAATAAGTAAGTTTATCATGTCCAGAGAGAATAACCAGAATGGCAAAGAATATGAAAACCTTGGGATTTTTAATTGTTTTAAAAGGAAAGATCACTTTTAGGGCACAGAATGGCCTTTTCATATGGTAGGTATGAAAATTTTAGAAGGCTTAAGTACATTGTGGAATGGGAGTTTATAAGGACACATCTCCACTTTCCTTTCTTCCGGTATAGAGAATTCTTTGGGTTTCTCTAACAACCTGTTATGGTTTGAATCTGGAATGTTCCCCCAAAATCTCATGTACTTAGCTGTGGTAGATTATTTTTGGAAAAAATTTGCTATTAAGAGATGAGGGCTGGTCAGAAGAGGCACAATACTGGAGCTTCATCTGGAAAATCAGCTCACTGGGTCTTGAATCAGAGGTGGCATGACCTGGAAGCACCATACTTCCTTCCTCATTTGGCTTCTTATTTACCATGCTATGATCATCTTTTTCCAACCCAGGCCCTTCTCATGTGCTTCTGCCATTGCCAGCTACCCATAAATTGAATGAAACCTTCAGAAAGTGCGAGTTTAACTGAACTTTTCCACTCGTAAGTTGTGAACGTCAGGTATTCTGTCACAGCAGTGAGAAACTAACCAAGACAGAAATTGGTACCAGAGAAGTAGAGTCATTGTTGTGACTTTACCTGTCCACGAGGAAGGAAGCCTTTGGAAATGGTTTGCAAGAGGAGTTGGGAAAGTTTTGAATTTGCCAGCTAAAGAAAGAAGCTTTAGAATTCTATGAGCTGAGCTTGATGGGAAATTCTAGTTAGAACCAGAATTCTGGGAGAACTGCGGATTGGAAAAGCCAGGTTTAAGAAGTTTCAGATGGGAATAAGGACTTTATTGGCAATCACTCTAAAAATCATGTTGGCAAAAAGTGTGTCTGCATTGGGCTCTTCTCCAAAAACTCTGCCTGAAATTGTGATAAAGAGTGGTGGACTCTTTAACCTGGTAGAGGAAATTTCAAGGCAACCCAAAGTTCAGGCTGTCACATGGTACTGCAAGTGACTTTTAGTTAGCTCTACACTGAAAAACAGGGGAAAAATGGCAGAGAAAAAAAGATGAAAAAGTTTACAGTTCTGCCAGACTGAAAAGGGCTACAAAGGTGGGGCAAAAGAAAGTGTAGTTTTTAAAGAGATTAGCATTAAAAAGAAGTCAAGTACTAAAGAATCAGGACTACGAAAATGATGCCTTGAGAGTGTCCCAGGAATCAGTGACCCCACCCTTCACCAAATAAAGAGTGGAAAGGCAAACGATTTTGCTTTGAAGAGAGACCACCAAGGCATCCTTCAGGGCAACCTAGGACAGTGACTATCCAACAAGGTCACCCATCTAAGAACTCAGAGGCTGCGGTGGCTGCCATCACCCTTGGGTGGTTCAGACTACTGCTTAATCCAGTGGCAGACCTCGCCATCAACCAGGTGGTGCTGGTTTCACAGGCATTCAGCATGCAAGAGTTGTGGGGTCATAACAGCTTCCACCCAGATTTCAGAAGAAGGTCTTGAAGGCCATGTGCTGTGCCCCTGGGAGGGAAATGCATAAAATAGTGAAAGGTGCAGTGGATACCCCAGAAATTTGGAGATCCCAGGAACATGAATCACCTGCTAAGCAAGGCCATAGGCTATGAGTGCAGCCAGCCCAAAAGAGATGTCATGGAGATTGTAGTCTGAGGCAATGCTGTTGGGGGCAGGGCCACCCAAGCCCTTCAGAGCTCACAACTTACCACAATTTACTGTAAGTGCTAGACACAGAACTATGGGGTTTAACAGAGCCACAGGATTTAACCATTGTCCTGGATTTAGAACTTGTTTTGATCCAATTTCTTTCTATATTCTTATTCCTTCCTGTTGGATTGGGAATGTTTACTTTGTGCCATTGTGTGTTGGAAGTGGTTTACTTTTCTTTGACTTTCACAGGGTCTCACAGCTAAGAGTTTGCCTTGAGTCTGAGAGGAGAGTTTGGACTTTTTAGCAGTGCTAGAACTTTTAAGACTTTGGCAACTCTTACAGAAGGACATTTTTGCCTAAGGAGGTGGACATGAGTCTTTTAGGGGGCAGGAGTGGAATGTTATAATTTGAATCTAGAATGTCCCCCCAAAAGCCTCATGTATTTGGATGTTATAAAATAGCTATGGAACCATGTGGTGTTAAGAGATGGGACACAGCTGGAAGCAGTGGAACACTGGTGCTTGACCTCGAAGGGATGGACCATTGGGATTTGAGCTGGAAGGATATATGCTAGCTTCACCTTTTCTTGCTCATTTGGCTTCCTGTCTGCCATGCCATGATAAACTTTCCTCCTGCTAGGACCTTGACATGTGTTTCTGCCATAGCTAGCTGTCCATGATTGGACTTAGACCTTCTGAAACTGTGAGCTAAAACAAAATTTTCTTGAGTTGTGGATATCAGGTAATCTACCATAGCAACAATAATGTAACTAGGACTACACACACACACACACACACACATACACACACACACACACACACCACCCCCCATCATTGCACAATAAAGTAGATAAGAAAGACCCAGCTAAGGCACATACACGTCTCAGCCTTTCTGGTTCATCCTTTTAGGTACAGAGGGGAGTTCTGTCTACCTTGATTGAATGTGGAGCCTGTATTCATTGGAAAGGTTACTCTGTCCTATAAAAAAAAAATTCAGAGTAGTTTAGAAGGAAATAGTTGAAGTCATATTGTGGTTTCAAGTCAAAACACCGATTTTATCTACAATAGTATTGACCTTAAAGTAGTATCTGACATGTGTATTTCCACTGGGTTCAAAATCATTGTGAATGGAAGGCTGGCTGGGAAGGTAACTCAGTAGTAGAGCAGTTGTCTAGCACTGTTTAAGGCCCTAATTTCCATTCCCAAAGCTATAGGAGAATATTTTTAAAAATGGGAAAGGTGGTATGAGTAATTAGCAAACACAGGATCACAACCTTCAAAACTCCCATTAGAACTTAGACTTATATTTATATATATTTTTCCTTGACCAGGGAAAGATTTTAAATAACAGGCTTCTTACAATGATTCTTAAAAGTAGAGTTGAGATGACTGGGTAGAACTTATAAGAAGAAATAATTCAATTTTAACCTATTACTATCTAAGAATTTTTAAGAATTTGATTGTACAAGTGAGAGAGAGTTGAGTTTTTCAAAAAATTTTCCATTGGAAACTGCCAAACCACAGAAACAGGAGAGAGAATTCACTCTTGCAGTATCTGTGGTCTCAACTGCTCGTCCAAACTGTTTCAGTGTAAATTTTTGTAAATAATGCAGACTTAGTATAACTGTCTTTTTTAAGATCTCAAAGACCAAGGACAATGCAGATAGTTAAAACCAATTTTCTTGTGTTCCACAATAACCTGACAATTTTTAATGCTGTATCTTTATACTTTTTACATTCAAAACCTCATAGGAAACTTTGTGATATAATCTTTGAAGTATTACAACCATAAAAACAAGACTATTCTTAACATAGAAAAGAATATTCTTGTCTGGAGAATTATCATTTGAAAAAATTCTGGCAACTTCCTTAGATTCCATTAGAGACAACAGAAAACAGTCGGTATATGCAACTCACATTTTGTCTTTCTCCAAACTCCTATTTTGCTTTGTTTTCCATCGGTTCTGTCTCCCGCTTTTTTATTAATAATCCTTTAATAAGAGAGTAGGCTAAAATTTAGTGGGTCCCATATTTGTCTATTGTAATTGCCTAGAAAGGATTTGAAACTCTCAATGATCAGGCCATAATCCAAACCAATTAAATTAGAATCCCTGAAGGTGAACAGAAGATGTATTTTTGAAGTTCTCTAAGTGATTAGAATGTTCAAACAACCTTAAGACCCACTCTGTCAGCAAAGGCCAGTTTTTCTCAAACTTATACACGGACAAGAAACCGCTAGAGTGCTTATTTTGTCACACTGCCAGGCTCCACACCCCCCAGACTTTCTGGTTTAGTTGCTCTGGGTTCAATTCAAGAATCTCCACTTCTAACGAGATCACAAGTGATGCAAAAACTCATGATTAGAGGATCAAGACCCCATTGTGAGTCTCAAGAGAACCCAAAAATGTACACATACACACTCCAATATGTTACGAAGAAATGTCTTTTTACTTTTTAAGATCCCATTTTAAAGTAGAATTTATGCTCCCTAATTTTCCAGACAGTCTCAGTATTACAAGTCACTTTTAAAGGTTTTAATATATTATTATAGCCAATTGAGATCCAAAAGATGTCCAACATCTCAACAACCCTGAAACAACTTGAACTAAGCCAAATGCAAAACCATACAGCCATCTCTCTAAAAGAAAAAAAATACACATGTACATACATAAGCTTATCAAAAACCACATTGCATGTTTAAATTTAAATTATTACAGTAAAAGACACAGTGCCATTAAAATCATGGTGATGGAATCACACAGATTTAGTATGTATTAGGTACAATATTAATTACATCTCTCCTATCACACATCTCCAGAGTATTGCATTTGTTAAAATTGATAAACTTACAATGATCCCTTATCATCACCAAAAGTCCATAGTTTACATCTGAGTTCACTCTTGGTGTGAATATTCTATGGACTTGGACAAAATTTTAATGAGATGTATTTACCATTACAGTATCATACAGGTTACTTTCATTGCCCTAAAACGATAGGGGTAGCTAAAATATATAGTGAATTTTAGATTAAAAAATTATTACAGTAAATGACCCCCCCCCCCCCAAGAGCCCCTATTTGCTTTGAACATACTTATCTCAACATTCTGGCCACATTCTGAAGCAGTCCCAGAAGACTTTGTGGGGAGCAACTTTGTAGATATCATCCAAAACATGGTGAATGTTGCTCCTCCAGCAAGAAGGACGTTCTAAGATCATTGTGGTCTGTCCTCAGCCACCTTATTCATTGGAGCTTTCAGCATGCAACTTATGGCTATTTCCCAAAGTCAAAATGATCACATAAGGCAAATATTTCTATTATTTAGGTGCAACGCCTCACCTAAACAGGCTCATTAAAGACTATTCGACCTACTTCAGAGAATGGCAAGAATGATATACTTAAAGGAGGAGCATTCTGAGGAGAGCTAATAGCATGTGTCTTTTACTGTAATAATTTTTTAAAAATTTTAACCATTCACTGTATTTTTATACCTTGTGCATATATACACATTTGTACATATATGTGTATACATATACTCTAATATTTATAACTTAAATTATGTAGCCAGGTTTTTAAAGTATAATCATTAATGTTGCCATTGTCAAATAAGCCATCGTTATGGTTTGAGGTGGATAAATCAACTCTATTTCCCAGAGCATGTGGGAACTCGGAGAAAATATAAGGTGCACTTGCTTTTCCTATCTGTTTAGAGCCCTGATAGTCTTTTAGTGTTTTTTTGAGGTTTCAATATTGAAGGACAGTAGGAACAAAGAAATTAAGTTTTTCCTGCTCAATTTGTACAATCAATCCTAACAATCTGGTCACATCCTTGAATCTATCTTTTCAAGCTGTGCTGGCCTCAAGATTCACATTGATGCAATTTCCCTGGTTTTGACAATCCTCAGACTGTTTCAATTCCCAAACCCAATGATTGGGGTGCCAAGACCATTATTTTCTTTAAATTCAAAGGGAAGCCTTCCATTTTTCTCTACTTTATATTCAGCATTTGCTGCTACATTCTCAATATCTTCATTGCCTTTCACAGTCTTCTTTCAAGCTGGGAGTGAGAAACTAATGAAATCCAGGAAGAACAACGTAAATGCAATCTCAACCCTGAGGTTAAACGCAGTCCTTCATCTTGCCTAAGATTGAAAACCTCAACTCGTGTTCCCTGAATATGTGAGCTTCTGGAGCATCTCCATCATCATTCTCATACTATTCTAAGTAAAATGAGAAAAAATGCATGGAATGCTCAGAAAAGCTCAAAGCACTGTGCAAATGCAAGAGCTGGTTATTATACCTAGACTCAGACTGTTCCGTCATGTGATTCTCTTCCAAAATGACTCAAGGGTTAAGTGTTACAACTAGTCCAAACGTATTAATTAGTAATGTACCTAGCCTTCAATCCAGAAGTACTTTGAGTTGAGACTGACACAGTCTTTAATGACTATTTTATGAACTTGCCCTCATGTCCTCCTTGGCTGATCCTGGACAGTTTTTTTTTTTTTTTTTTTTTTTTTTTGAGGCTTGAACTTACCTGGGTTCACATTATAATCAAATGTCAAGGTGGGGAACACCTAATTCAACTCTAGTATTTTACATATGGGACAAAGAAATCCAAAAACAAAGTGATTTGACCCAGCGTTTCACAATGACCCAAGGACAAGCAGAAATTCTCATGGTCCCAGGGCAGCATAATTTAGAGATTCATAGTGTCTTCAGATGAATATACACACATGATAGGCACAACGATTAGTAAATAGACAGATATTTTCACATAATATTTGAGGATATACATAACAAGCTAATCTAAACATTGAGGATTTTGTTGGCACATCAAAAACTGCCTGCAAATTATTTTCATCTGTGGTAAAGTAGTTCTTGTGTCCATTAATAATTCACAACTAAACTCAAAAAAGGGAACAGAGAACAAACCTAATCATTGGTGGAAAGTATTATTGTCAGCACTAATAAAGGTAATTAACATTGACGTTTTAGTTTTTTGCTTACCAAGTAACTGACAAGGGATTTGTAGAATATGACTTTATGAGGAAATTAACCAGCCACCCCCTAATTGCCCATACTTGCGTCCCATTGCTTTAAACATCTTAATTGCCAGGAAACCTGAACCACACAAAATGAAAAATAGGTTGGGAATTTAGGGAGTGTGGTTCATCATTTTCCACAGTATACTTTTTTCATTATAATACATTTCCATTTTTAATTAAATGAATAAAATAGCTGTGTTGCCTTGAGATTATATACAATTGGTAAATAAAGCCGCAGACATCTCTCTTCTTAATGTGTTTAGAGAAGATTGTTCTTCTGTCTTTTAAATAGACACATTTTCTTCACTTATCTTGTTTTGAATTTATACAAGCTTATAAAATCACAACAGATGTTTCCTGTGGGTACTGTGTACCAAATAAATTATACATCAATTTTCCATTTTTTCTTTCTTAGCAGTCATCCAATTCTTATGAACTCAAAATTGGACAAGACAAGCTCAACTCCTCTATCTTCACTACTTTCCTACAAGGGAATGATGCCACGCCAATGGCAGTAATCTAGGATTCAGAACAATTCTATTTTGATGAAGGAAAAAGATGATTTGACTATCTGTCCATCCCCCATTACATCAAAGTTCAAAAAATACACCAACACATAGATGTGAATTTCTGTTGTTTCAAGCAAAAATTAGGCACTAGGGAAGACACGGTGATGAGACACCCCCTCTATACTAAAAGACCACCATCAAAAATAACCAACACACATTAAAGAAAATCACAGATTTCCTGTCCGCAGAATTTCAAAAGCATTTTTAAGTAGAGTTAGTTATGAAGCAGAACCCCCCCACACACACACTCCAACTCATTTTATGTCCTATGAGTTAAGCTTTAGCCAGTTTTTTTTTAATGTGTGGGGGTTTGAAATATGAGGAAAAAATACAAAAATTCACAAATGACCCGAGTTAAGAGATCTTTGAAGTAGGCTCTACTATCTTCACCAATCATTCAAATCATCTGGTACAATGATTGCATTTATATGGAAAGGAAGGTAAGAAGGAGCCAATGGCAAAGATGTCAGTGACACCCCAAGATTTAGATGACAGTGCAAATAAAGGGACAGTAAGAAAAACTAATGAACTTAGAAGAGCAGTGGCCTGGCTGTTCCAAGAGCATGTTAAGCCATCTCTGGGTCCTGGTCTCTGAGGTGTGGTTACAATCAACAATACCTAGGTGGCTGTAATACCAACAGGGCTGCTTTGTAAATAGATTAGGAACATTCATTTACAATGCAATCCTAGGAGACAGGAAACCTAGCTAGGTGGCTCAAAGCAAACAAGCAGAGAAATGGTAAGCCAGGTCCAGGACAGCCCCTTGCTGTGACAAAACAAAAAAGAGGGAGCAGGAATGTACCCATGGTGAGCAGGCTTCCATTGATCAGAGCATGAAGCTGCTTGGTTTTAAATGACTCTTCATTCCCCTCAAGAACCAAGCCTGAAAGTGTTTTTTTTTTTCCCCCTGTTTTATATAGGCATGGTATATTCCACAAACTCTGACAACCTAAGAATTGAAACTTTGTCTCAAATGTACCTTGAATATCCAAGAAGCCCCAGCGTCACA
Organism: Ctenodactylus gundi; assembly: GCA_004027205.1. Lineage (NCBI taxonomy): Eukaryota > Metazoa > Chordata > Mammalia > Rodentia > Ctenodactylidae > Ctenodactylus > Ctenodactylus gundi. The sequence continues at coordinate 250,990 of PVKB01000526.1, forward strand.
ATGTAAACTCCATTTTAAAAAATGTCCACACCTTAGCCCAAGAAACACAGACCCTCGTACCCTTACTACTTTTCCTCTTCGCTGTTTGGGCAACACCCTGCCTCAAATCTGAAGAGCTCTCATCACTGTTATTTACTACTATAAAGATAGTGATGCTGTGAGAGCCTAGAAATTATCACTGTCAGTCTGACCTCCGTTTCCCACCTTCAACTGTAGTCGCTCCTGTCGCTTCTGAAATTGCTTGTTCAATGCAATGTGTAAATTGTGGCAGCCGCAATTGAAGCAATGAATCTCTTGCTGCTCATCATGAAAATTGTTTGTTCTAATGCATATTCTCCAAGGCAGCTCTTCTCTAAAGGTGGCCCATTATTTCCCGAATATTAGCCATTTTGTTCTAACAAGTCAAAGGAGCAGCAAGGCAAGGCGTGGGTGTGAACAGAGCTGTTGACAGCCTGCCTCCCTTTCCATGGCCTTACTTGTCCTTTATAACTCATTGACTGAACAACCCAGCTGCCCTCTAAGGTACAGACAAAATAGATGGGCTTCCATGTTCCCAATGAGATTTCCTCGACCACCACACAAGGAATCTTGGATTTTCCCCACCAACCTTCATGCAGAACACCACCTCAGCACACCTGTGACATGAACCACAGCTTCCCTGGGATCACTCATCTTTTCCATTGCCCAGTCTGCCCTGCTTGGCCCTCACTTAGTCAAGTCTACCTTCCTCAGACCAGGCTAAGACAAATGCAGAGTCAGCCCCATATATGCAGTACTTAACTTATATGCCCTGGGTACTTTGCTCTTAACTTAGATACACAGAAGTATCAACCTGCACTTGGATGAGCTTTGGTATCAATGCTTCCTCGTTTAATGGTTAAGCTTGATTGTGTTAACTTTAATTGGCATGGGAACCACCCAAGAAAACAATAAAGCAGACTCCTGAATATGTCTGGGTAGAATATGGAGGAAGGACTTTGAGGTCTAAATCTGGTTCTTCACTCCTTCCCTTACCCTGTTCTGCTTCTAGGCTCCATAAAATAAGAATCGTTGCTTCTCCACACCATTCCACCATGAGGTTTCTGCCTTGGGGCCAGCTTATTCTATGGACTAAATTTACTGAAACTCTGAACCAAGTTACACCTCTCTTACTTTAACTGTCAGATATTGTGTCTCAAGAAAAGGAAAGCTGACGAATAAATGCACCCTGGCATTTTCCTTCCCCAGTTACCTGTAATGTGAGCCCAGGCATCCCTGGAGGGCCAGAAGAAGCAAGCAAACAGGGCACTGGGATTTCCTCAGGTTCTTTGATGACAACCGAACTTTCCAACAAGGGCTTTTAAGCCTTCGAAATGTAATAGTGTGTAAAAGTCACCCCAAATTTTAGCAGTTTGGAGAAAAAAAAAAGGTCACAAATCTGAGTTATATGAGACAATCTGGATATAGTATCTCTGCCCCACGTCTGCCATCCTCCTCTTCAGATTGGAAGATTAGTTTTAATATGTCTTTGTAGTATAGATGGAAGAGCTATTAGAGAATGGAACGCACTGAGAAAGCATACCTTAAACCTTTCCTTCGTCATTGTTCAGCCAAAGCGAATTCCCAGCCAAGCTCCACAATAAGAGAGAGGGGAGAATGTTTAATTCATAATGAGCATCACAGAAAGTGTTATGAGTAAAAGGAAAATTGAAAACTAAGAGTAACCAATCCACCACATGCCATAAATAGTTATGAAGATGGCATAGCAAATAATATTATTAATGGACCTCGAACTACGTGCTAAGTGTATCCTATTTACTGTCTCATTTAATCCTTAAGACCAATCTTGTAAGACAGGTATGTATGTATCTTCATTTCCAAAAAGTATGCCACTAGTGAGTACCAGAGCTATGAGTCAAACCCGAGAGCTCTCTGTCTTCAATATATGGTCTTCTCACACCAATATGGTTCTTAGAACAAATATTTAGCTTGGAGGTAAAAATATCTAATCTCCTGGCATGAAGAACCAGTAGCAGTTATAAAATATACTTGAAAATTCAGGGTGAGAGTCCTGGGGGCTAATTCCGTCTGAAATGGTAGTTTGCAGGAGCATCCCAGAGAAACTAGCCTTAGAATATACATCAAAAGTATCCAGGAAGAAACAGAATATGAAAGGAGGACAGTAACATCACTGCATTCACAAGTCGGGTCTCAAGCTGAGGAGGTGAGCCAGAGGTTAGTAGTAAGCAGGTTTAAGAGGTGAGGAGCAAGGAAGGGATACAAGAGATTCTTAGTTTGAGTGGACTGAGCAAGCTATTATAACTAATAATTCAAGATAATAATGGCTTAACACAGTGGAAGTTCGTTTTTCCTACTTGTGTCTCACTCTAGCACAAGAACAGATTTTGGGCAGAATGAGGAGGGGCTGTTTTATGCCAGACAATCATTTGGGAAACTAGGTTGGTGACAGTTCTATTACCTAAACACATGGCTTCAAGGTAACCCTGGATGTTGCCATCTGTCAGCAGGAAAAAAAAAAAAAAAAAACCAATCACAAAGGCATGTGGATAGGAGAGTTTGTTGGGCCTCACTTGAAATTGCCATTCAAATTTCATCAACTATAATTTAGTCACATGACCTCCTCATGAAACTTTAAGTAAAGCTAAGAAAGATACCAAAGCTGCATTTCCAATGAGTGGTGATGGAGTTTAGCAAGTGGCAACGAACATCTCACACAGGAGAACCAAGAATACACACTACGCATCAGGCCAAGTCAATCAGAGTTTTCCTGAGCAGCGAGGATTAAACACATGAACAAAGTGGACATGCCTAGTTTCTCCTTATGGTGGACTGCTGTTTGGTGTCAACGTCTCTGCATCTAACTCTGCATCCATACCCTGGCTATGGCCCAATCATGGGCAGAATAAATGTCTTTTCCTCCATTGCTATCTTGGCTACATAACTTGCTTTGGACAATAAAAAAAGACAAAGTGACAGTATGGCAGTTCCAGGTATCAGCCTTGAGAGAGCTTATGTTTCTGTTTTCTCTCTTGTGCATTTGTGCTCACCATGAGAGGAACATGCCCAGGCTGGTCTACTGATCCCAGGAGGAAGGTGAGAGACACCTAGGGCAATCCCAGTTGCGCTAGCTAAATGCAGCCCAGATCAGCCGATCTCCAGATCACTCCCATGTTTGTGAGCCGAACAGTCACTCATTATTTGGTGATATGTTCATTGCCTCTTCATTGTCTGCTGCTGAAGTTGTCTGCTATGCAGCGCTACTACGGCCGTAACGGCTGATACATCTCGCCAGCCCGATCTCATCAGAGAACTGTAGCATGGCCAAGCGTGACCTCAAACATAGTGGGGAGCCCTTTCAGTCAGCTTCTTCAGGTGAAGCATTCTGGTGATTTTCAGATAAAGCCAAATGTGGCCTGCATTCTAGAATGCAGGGATACCCAAGAACAGAGACAAGCATTTCTCCTTCCAGCCGATTAAGTACATGATTCTGCTAAGTGCATCATATTCAAACCCTCAGGACTCCAAGCATGCTCGCAGAAGAAGCAGATGTCATCTTGACAGGATTTCTTTGTTTTCTCAATAGCTGCCCATGCTTTCTAGAGCAGGCAATTTATCAAAAGATCAAGATCATTGGCTGTGTTTTATTAGTACATTTTATGCAGTCACACAGATTTCAAACAAAGCTATCCTCTGTCTAATTATTTTTGCCTTTAATTTGATGGGAGCACTATTTTAGAACATTTGTTATAAGTCTAAAAGTTATCTTGTGCGCAAAACGTAAAGAGACTACACAAAGTGCTTCTACCTATAATGAAGTGTCAAAAACTGCTCGAATCTGACAGCTTTACCTAGAAATCGAAAATAACATTTTATCTTTTCCCTCTCTGTGATATCTACTTTTTTCTTTTTCAAAAGGAAGATATTAGATGCCATGGAGTTCTCAGAATAATATAAGATGGCAAGACCAGCTGCAAGTCAGCCTAATGGGTCTAAGCCGTCCAGTGACATGTTCAGATGTTACCAACGTGTTATCTCTGAATTGCTCTCATCCTCCCATTTTTACTAACAAAGTCCCCCCTTGCTTTGTGAAAACTCCTCTCTAAACCACTGAATGCAACAAGCTGACAGAGGGCCAAGCTGTAGCAAAGTGTCAGCAGGAAGTTTGAGTCATGTACACTGTTTCTGTCGATAGAAGGCACCTCCCAGACTTCCAGCCAGTGGAGACATGGCCCCAAACGCTGTGCTTTGAAATCGACAGCTATAGTTGAGCAGGACTACACCTCCCCCGTGCTGCTTCCCATCAACAACTGAGCGTGACATGTGGTCTATCCAGGCAGGTCCCTTTCTAGGAGACATAAATACCTCCAATGGCCAAAGTTACCTAGGGGACATCCTCACATTACTTCTCAAACCTTCTTTGCAGTATGTATCACTCTGGGAGGGTCTACTTAGCCTCCTGCTGTCTGTTCTCTTCAGTCAGTCACACTTGCATTGTGGCCTGGTGGCTATTTCTAGGCTTGTCTAGCACTTTCCCCATATTCTCTCAAAGATATTTTCCTTAATAAAAAGTCATGCATATTTAATCCTGCCTTGAAATTTGCTTCTTTAAGGGTTCAGACTTAATACCCACACACAGTATACATGCAGCATGAATTTGAGAGTGGTCATATTGCCTGACTGATCTTTAAAGCCAAGTGCCTTTAGGACAATGGTCTCATGTTGCTAATCTGTTTCGATGGTAGGAGGGATCAAGCCCACGGCCTTTGCACTCAGCTATATCCCCAGACCATTTTGTAATATTGATTTTGAGACAAAGTCTCATGAAGTCAATAAGTTACCCAGGTTGAGCTCAAGTTTGTGATTTTCCTGCCTCAGTGTCCCAGAATGTTTTTCTGGGGGTGGGAGGGTGGGAGCAAAAGAAAACGTACCAGTAAGTAATCTCAGTGACTTCATTGGCTGGCTTAATATTAAAACATCTACATATGCTTTTATTGACTGATTGTAACAATGATAACCTATTCTTTAGTTATTACATAAAGGAAGACACACAGTCATCCCATTTACTTCCCACATCTAAATATGACCTAAGACTTACTAAATATGACTACATACCTCCTTTATTTCAATATAGGGTGCAGGCTGTTTCTACAAGATCTTTCAGTTAATGGAAATGAGGTGGCTTAGGGCTGAACAGATTGGAAAATATTCAGTAATGGCAAAATCCAACTTCAAAACTTTGCTAACTAGAGTCAATAAATTCTTTCCCACATGACCACAATTTACCTACTCTTCTGTCCCATTCCTGTCAATTCTCAATGGTATCTCCAGGTTTCTGTTTTCTTACTGTCTTATGGTGAAGTAACTGAAAGAGCATTTTGATCACAGCAACAAGATGTATGTGGAGGGATAATGACAGTATTAATTGGATAAGAAAGACTGCATCTGAACAGAGCCCATCATCTATATAATCTTATTCTTTTTGATTAAGGCAGCTGATTGTTTCAACATAGTTTTTTCCTACAGAAATAAGTTTTAACTGGTTATTCGTATCCATATCAACTGACAGTTGTTTTCACAGTGATTTTTTAATTGGCAAATTGCAGAACAGCATTTTTCTCATAGGAGAATACGCTGTTTATTCAACTAACCAATGTCCAAGAGCACCATGATGATAAGGTCATCATCTAGGACCCCGCCCTAGCCCTCAAACTTTGCATGCCACATACCATTCTACTGAGGTGTGGTCTACTTAAAACTTACTGCTCTGTCCAGATGACATTTTTTGTGTAGCACCCATTGGCTCTGCACTGACTCTCCAAAACCCTGTTCTACTTTGCACCCAGTGCTGGCCTCTTCTTACATCTCATTTCACTTGTTATGGACACCTCCTCCCTGGGTTTCAATACACACCAGATTCACTACTTTATCTGAGATTATTCACCTCCTCAGTGCTAAGAACCATTCCAAGAAATGGCCCCAGATCAAGGTGTGCAATTTACTCCAGCTAGTAAAGAATGGGAAGGAGACTGAAAAACGTGGCTATGGCACTGCTGCTGAGTGATTTTCTTAGCACTACCCCCCTACTCCCATAGAGTGTTAAATAATAACACTCAGAAAATCTGATGTATCTCTAAGGAACAAATATCCCTTGGGTCATCAACAGCGTAGGTGCTCAGCAACACTAGACAATAAAAACAGATTTTAGAGAAGCACTTCCCTCACTAGAGCCTTTAACAAAGAAATATTATTTCCGCAGAATGGGCTACATTGAATAGTAGTAGTTCCGTAAGTCATTAAGAGGTGTTATAGAAGAGAAACTATTTCTATGATCGAGTAAGTCTGGGAAGCCCTGGCTTAAACGAAGTTAGGTAATTTTCTTTACCACAGGACCTCCAAGAGCTCTTACTGAACTAATGGGAATTATAAATCACCAAGACGTACAAATAGCATTAGACAGTTCTCAAACTTATGTGAGCAAGGAATGCTTTGGGTTTTTTTTTCAATAAAGATCTATTGATGTGTTGCATAGCCCAGTGTTCAGATGATGGTTTGAGGGAAAAAAAAAAATAGCCACATATATCTTAGTCACAGATTACATGGGGGAGTAAAAATGATGGAAGACAGTTTCTGAAAAGGTGTGTGTTCTTCCCTTATCCCAAGTGACCCAAACAGTTGTTCTTTCATGTGGGAAATTGCTATTCACCTAAATCTTCACATTTCTGGCAATTAAGTTTGGCTGGAGTGTCCTTGAGAAGGTACAAACCTGTCTCCGTCGTGGTTCCTTCACTTGTGACACCTAGCCACAAAGATGTATCTTCCTGCTCTTGTCCCCTGAGCTATAAGACTTAATGGAGCCATTCCTAAGGAGTGATATGAATTCCTTGGAGAAAGTCTCTATGTAAATAGAAGGTCTTGTCATCTTAAATGCTGTGGATTTATGCCTTTAACCGTATGCTGACAACCACGCAGAGAGCACTTCCATTATTTTTCAAGGCCACAGAAGTCTTACCAACACATCAGCCTTCCAGCCATTGTCATTTATAAATAGCATCCTCCCAAAACTTGCCTTTTCACATGAAATTGATATTTCTTCCTCTGTGGACTGGTAATAGCTGGCAGTAATGTACCCATGAAAGCCACAACTCTTCAGTATTAATATTTCTAAGGGCTAGAAAAGGCAAGGGACTTGAAATGCATGCTGCATGTGCATGGCATTAGCTTACACAATGGAGGGAAGGCCGACATGGAAGAAGTGAAGCGAAGTTTCTATTAGTTATGTAAATTGGCCTGTGAGACCTAATGCTTAAGTGTTTAATTGCATGAAGGGAAAATTGAAGCAAGATTTCAAATTAACTTGGCATCAAGATAGTATAATCATGGAATAAAGAATACTTCAGCGAGGTAGATGAGTAGTATTTGAAGCACGGGTTAAATTTAACTCAGATAACTTTTGCCGCAGACCCATTTTTAAATTATTTTTAGTTAATAAATAATACTTGTGTATATTTATAATTGTATGTCTTAATATGTGCTTACAACATGGATGATTAAGTCAGGATAATCAATCCATAACCTCAAAGACTCATGATTTTCTGGAGTGGAAACACTTAAAATCTACCTTTTAAAACAATTCTGAAATTGAAATATATAATGCATTATTTACTGTAGTTGTCATTCTATGCAACAGATCACCAAAGGTAGAAAGTTTCACTTAGTTCTTAAAAGACAAGAGAAAAGAAACACAATAGGATATTCAGAAGAATGAACAAGATGTCTTTTTGAGTGGAAATATTTTTAAGAGACATATTGACTAATATAGACTTGACCGAATTTGTGTTGGTCGTGGATGACGAGCCAAGCAGATACAGAAAGTGTGACTCAGAAAAATTCCCATTACAGCTTTTCAGGGTTTCTTCTGTTTCGTACCTAATTTCTTCTCTTGTCTTACTTGCCCCAGGGAATTCTTTGTTAGACCTGAGTTCTTTTTTTTTTCTGCATACCTGTATCCTTCCCACGTTGAGATCTGCTGTCTCCATTACCACAATCTTTCCCCAGCCCACCAGTCTTTTCATCTGCTAACCTGTAATTTTCCTTTTGCTCCCACTGTACCTCAAGAAAAGTTCTGCAGTGATAAAATGACAACTGAGATGTTTAAAAAAAAAACTTGCTGTCCCTTCCGATTTTCTTTAAAATATTCACCCAATTTAGAGTCTACGGCAATTCTTAGATTCTGCCTTGTCATTTCTGCATATACCTCAAAGCACTGATCTAAATCTAAATTCCAAATTACCCCTAAGGAATGAATGGCAGCTCAGAATAGTTATTCTCTCTCTCTCTCTCTCTCTCTCTCTCTCTCTCTCTCTCTCTCTCTCTCATTTCTCTCTCTCTCTCATTTCTCTGAAACATTCCAATTAAATAGTCCTATAGTACAGCTTGCACATATGTGTGATGTTTAGAGAATTTCTAATTTAAAAGAAATTTCTTGGACTAGGGACATAGCTCAGTGCGTTGCCTAACATGTGCCCTGAGTTCAAATCCCAGTCCCACAAAAAAGCAAAAATGAAGAAATTTCTTGCTACCATTCACGAAGTGAAGCTAGCTATTTTAGACTTCAATAAAGTAAATTTTTCTATATTGTCCCTTGATTCCATAATTCATATAGGAAAAGCTTGTACATTACTATAGGAAATTAAACCCAGCTTATTATTTTTAGTTTCTGTAGATACGCAGACTTTGTAATCTACAGAAATCAGTCCAAAACTTCATAATATAGTAATAGGTCAGAAATTCCCTAAGATTTATAAAAGCCATTGGCACTCCTAAAGATTACAAGGAAAGAAAAAAGTCTCCTTTAGTTTAATGTTATTTTGATTTCGAGGCAGGTTTTTTTGACAGTAAGTCATTTAACAAATGTCTGCTGAATACCTACCACGTGTTACTACCGGAACCATGGTGACTGCTATTTGTAGAAATGACGACCAATTCGTATAGAATAAATAAAAGATCATAAGCTCCTGGCTGTTGTCCCAACCAAGCGCTCAGAGTAGTTTTGCTGGTTAGCTCACAGACAGAAGCCCACAGGAATTTTAATTTGGGCTATCTTAAAGAAGGTTTGCAGTTATCCCGCTCTTTTCATGGTATCATATTCTGCAAGATTGTTACTTAATCTCTCTTTGACAACACAAGCCTTCAAAAATGCAATGTGTGATTACTTAATAACAGTAAAGTAGTATAATACCAGCATAGTAGATATTTGGGAAGAGTTCTGTGGTCAAGAAAGGAGCCAATCAGATTGCAGGAAAAAAACTGACACTGCTCACAGAAAATGTGTTCATCTCCGTTTTCTCCATGTACACCCTGTTTCTATGCAGTGAAGCTCTATTAATCCTGAAATAACATATTATTTTGATCTTAACTTCCTGAACAATGTTACCTCTTTAAACTTGAAACATCAAATTGTACTTATAATTTAGACATCTTAGAAAAACTAAACAAAGTAACTAAAAAATGATTACTTTCCCAGAATCCTTGAGAAAACTGAAGTCATAGAGCGACCAAGAGTGGTGGTGGCAAAGATGCAAATCAGCCAGGACTCTTACTCACAATGTGAGTGTTTCAGGCAGATTTTTTTTTTTTTTGACACAGGGTCTCGCTCTGTACTCCAGGCTGGTCCTGAACTCACTATGGAGCCCAGGCTGGCCTTGGACTCACGGCAATCCTCCTGTCTCACCCTCCCGAGTGCTGGGATCACAGGCGTGCGCCACCACACCCAGCTTATGTGATGCTGGGGAATCGAACTTGGGTACTTAGCACTTGGCTTAGCACTTGCTCAAGCGCTTTAACCACTGAGCCATTCCTCCAGCCCTCAGGCAGATTTCTAATAATCTCCCAAACTGGAAATAACCCTAACAACCAGTGAGAGGTTAGACAAACTGGTAGATCTAGAGAATGGAATGGTACCCGGAAATAAAAAGAAATGAACTGTAGATTTGTACAAGAACACAGATGAACTTGAAGTACATTTTGTTGAAGAAAAGAAGCCAGACCTAAAGGCTACATATCATATTGTCCTATTAACTCTAAAAATGACAAAATTATACAATGCAAAACAGGGCAGTGATTGCCAGAGTTTGAGGTGAGGAGGTGACTATGCAGGGGTAGCAGAAAGGAATTTTTTGGAATAATGAGACTATCATAAGGAATTCTAGAGATGGACGCCTGACTTTATACATTTGTCAAAACTGACAGAAGTGTGTACCACAAAGAGTGAATTTCACTGTGTAGACGATTTTTAAAAATATATCACCAAGAATGTGGGAGACAAGGTGGAATGTAGTCTGTGCCAAGTCTAACTGTATTATATATGAGTCACAAAACCCCCCTGAAGGGTAAGGAAAACAAGGAGCCACTGTAAGTCAAGTTTGGAAAGCAACATTTCGTCTGAATATCATAAGACTAAAGGCCAAAAGAACAGGTCAAAAACACCGTACCCTAACTGGTAAAATTTTTTTCCATGGTGCTATACGCTAACAATTTTAAAGCTATTTAGCTATTTGTACTTTAGGACTGAAATAAGTAAATACACTGTGTGTAGTAAAACCTGAGTTCTTACTTCACTGTTGGAGAAAAAAGCTAGAAAGAATAAACCTTGTGATTCTATACCAGAGTAAGAGATTATGAATAATAACTCATGATATTTAAAAATATATAGATAAGTAGGTATAGAAATAAATCTGGGTGTATGTACATCACAAAGCCCTAGTAGCAATGTTTATGTCTAAGAACTCAAATCTTCGTTCCTAAATGCCATTTTCCAACAAAAAGAACCGGGATTCTTTCAAGAACTAGTTGATTCCATGCTGTGGCATGGAAAATGTAAAATTTACCCAGAGCATGTTTTCTTTTCAAGAAGATGTGTTCACAAAATTTTTACAAAGAAAAAAAATAGATGACGACCATTTATAAGGCATAGAAGTCCCATTAGATAAGGGTCCAATACCTAAAGTTAAAATAACTTTATACAAGAAAATTTTTTAAATGACAGTGTTGGATTATAAATCTACGGACAAATATTTATGAGACCATGTCAATATAAATAAATAATTCAAATAAATAATGAGGAGAAAAGAGACAACTCCTAGTGAAAAAATATAAGTAATGTAGAAGAAATGAAGAAATAGAAAATTCCACTAGAACCTCGCAGGAATAATTGTTACACAGAAGATCTGCCATGGGTTATAAAATTTGTTCTTAAAAGTTTATGTAGAAACAAAATACTGTTTAGTCTCAAAATAATCTCTCCAAAATATTTAGTAATTTCAAGGAGAAAAATACACTCAGCCCTCCATACCCACAGTTCCTACGTCCTCAGATTCAACCAACTATGGATCAATAAAACATACACAAAACTGTACATGTATGCTTTTACTTGTACCTATTAAATAAAATGTATTACCAACAAAGCATGTATAATGTATAAGCTATTATAAGTAACCAAAATACTGTGTAGAGCGTACATAAAGATTCGCATAAGCGCTTTGCAAACACTACACCATTTTATACAAAGGGTTCAACTACCCTCAGCTTTTGGTATCTGCAAGGTCCTGGAACCAATCTCCTGTGGATCTCAAAGGATCACTAAAGTAAGTTTATGGTGAAATATATGAGCAGACTCCACTTGGCTGATTATCTCAGTGATGAAGTAATCACCAGTAATATATATGAATATCATTTGCCCCTGATATGATATACTGAAAGGGTATATCAATCTGTAGTACCCTTCTTTTTTATGGAATTTTCATAATCAACTCATTAATTTGTGTAATTATTACACCATGATTATAATAACTGTAAAATCACATGGAGCTGTTAAAAATAATGTACAATTCTATATACACTGTATCGAGTTTCCCTATAATGGAGCATCTTGAGGAAACATGTACTAACCCAAGTAGAACAAAGACAAAAATTTTGTGAAGACATAAACTTCGTAACAACATCTGATCACAGGAAAACCTTAGACAGTCTCAAAGGGTTAGCCTACAAAATTACTGAATAGTTCTCTTCCAATTTATCAAGGCTTCGAAAGACAAAGAGATTCCAAAGGAATATCATATTGAAGGAGGCTAAGGAGATGGCAACCAATTAGATCCTGAAACAGAATAAGGATATTTGGATGAAAAAATAAAGGTGAAACCCACACAAGTTATATAGTTTGGTTAAGAATAATGTACCCAGGTTGTTTTTTGATTGTTATCGTTGTTGTATAGTTATATATGACAAAACATAAGGGGTCACGAAGTGAAGTGGATATGGCAACTCTGTCCTCTTTTTGAAACTTACGGGGAAACTTGTTATGGTTTGGACCTAGAGTGTCCCTCAAAAGCTTCATGCATTTGGATGTGAATCATCTCTGGGTTTTGAGCATTAAGTATGTATTTTGCTATGTCGCATTCTAAGCACGTTCATATTAATGTCTATTTGCTCACACTAAAAACCAAGTCATCACGTTTGTTAATGAATAAGGAGCAAAGTTACCAATGTCCTCAAATGGTCCCCTTTCCTCTGTGCCCTTGTTCTTTAAATATGAACCTATAATCTCCTAGTTGGTATGTATTCTTGCCTCCTAAGTGGATCTAAGATCATACAAACAACTATCATCGATTTGCCAAAGTAGGTCTTAATGGTATCCAATTGCAGTGTTTCTTAAATTTGTCACCTTGTATACTGAGAATTGTCATGAAAGAAGACACATCAAATAATCAGGAGTATCTACTCATATCAAAAATATCAAATATGGATCAATGACCAGCTTAGTAATACTTGAGAATCTCTTTTCTATAACTCATAGCTCTTAATTTTCACAAATCAAATTGCCGCCTTGATGTTAAAGAAAAAAATATTATCTTTGAGATATCAGCATGCAAAAAATAAAACAGAATCATCAATGCTTGTTTTTTTCTTCCTGAAATAATTAAGCAGAAGACTAGTTTTCTGAAGATTAATGTTACAAGATTCTTATATTCTGATCCGCTACATTAAAGTGAAGCACATTTCAATGTACGCTCTTTGAAGACAACGTTACTGTCTGAGATCGTATCAATCTCTATATTAACAGGAGAGGCAATAGCATCAAACAGGTTGAGTTTTCAGTCAAAAACATCTAAGTCTGAATCCTGTCTCTTTGCTGCCTACTTTGAAAGCAATTATTTTAATTGTACAAATTTATGGGCACAGCATGATGGTTCGATACATGTTTATAATGTGGGATGTTTGATATCAGAACAATTAATACTCTACGTATTTGAAAATGTTTAAAGATTTTGTATTAACAGGTACTCGTTGCACATAATTAGGAGATACAGTGTGGTATTTTAATACATGTATACAGTATATACTGACAAAGTCCGGATTGTTAACACTTCCATCTCCCTGTCATTACTTCATGTTTGGTGGCAATAAAATTCCTGTTATTTATTTGCTGTCAGTGGTTCTCAAAAGCATAACTGTAATGCAGGATGAGTATATTAATTTGACTGATACCAGTTAACTTATCTTACTGTATATAAATATATCAAAAAATCATGATGTACTCCTTAAATATACACAAAAGTTTTCACAGATATCAGAATTTCCTGGAGGATTTATCAAAGCACATATTAGTAGGACTCAACACAAAAACATTCCATTCAAGTAAGTCTTGAGTAAGAACTAAGATTTCCATTTCCTACAAGTTTCCAGATGAGCACTTGAACAAGTTATGCATTTTGAGTCTCAGATTCTGTGGCTGAAATAGTTGGAAATTTTTACCTGTATTATAAAGATAATTAAAGTTTCCATTATTCCTTCCCACAATTCTGAAATCCAGACATTTTATAAATTTTGAGTTGTTTTCCACCAAATTCTATGTGAGGTGAATATGTTAATTTGTTTCACTATAGCAAGTATTTTATCATATACATACCTTATAATATTGTATGCCTTAAGTAAATTTATTAGAAATAATAGTGAGGGGCTGGAGGTATAACTCAGTGGTTAAAGTGCCTGCCTAGCAAACTCAAGGTCCTGAGTTCAATTCCCCAGCAACACACAAAGCCGGGCATAATAATTCACACCTGTAATCCCAGCACTCGGGAGGCTGAGGCAGAATTGCCATGAATCCAAGGCCAGCCTGGGCTTCATAATGAGTTCAGGACCTGCCAGGGCTACAGAGCGACACATTGTCTCAAAAAAAAAAAAAAACAAACAAACAAAGAAACAAAACAAAAACAAAAGAAAAGAAATAATAGTGAGTAGGGATGAGGATACAGCTTGGTGGTAGGTGACTTGCCTGACATATATAAGACCCTTAAATCAATCACCAGCACAACACAATAATAATAATAATAATAATAAAGAAATAATCATACCTACTTCTAAAAATCACTGAATTCACTTGGCAAAAAAATTGTAGTCTTCATTTATTACATTGTGTAACTTGTATATTAATATATTTGTTACATTATAGCTTGGTTATTGAGTCCTGTGATCCTCTCTCACTGAAGTACTTTCATATTGTGAAGTCTAAGTCATATTATCTGTTTCAAATGAGAAAAAAAGCTTCCATCTTGATATCCTGGCTTTAAATATTTTTCAATAAGGAACTGCGGACCTGTCTTTAGCCTTTCGATATAGTTTATATTTTTATTCACTTGTTTTACTGTTTTTTCTCAACTTGATTATAAATTTCTCAAGCACAGAATCATTTCTTACATGGCAGCTACATACTCAAGTATGAGCTAAGTTAATAACCACAGGATTGAATATATTGACCTTAGCAACATTTGAGTAAAAGATAGACATGATCCCTTAATATGGGATTTGAGAAATTAAAACATTGCAAAACTCTCAAAACTACAATTGTGACTGTAATCCCCACAGTCGCAGGTGATTCTGACTAGAAAATATGCCAATTATGTACTTACTCCTGTCCATACATTTCACACTAGACGTCATTCTTCTCACCTTCTTAAATGTCTGTGCTCGGATTTCTTTCAACATTTCCCCATCTTTCACCTTACCTATTCAATGTCTCATTTCCACCTTCACATATGCTCAAATCTTTTTCATCTTAAAAAAAATTTTCAAAGAGGGTTGGGGGTTTGACTCAGTGGTTAAAATGTTTGCCCAACAAGCACAAAGCCCTGTGCTTTCCCTAGCACCACATAAGGTGGGCATGGTGGCGTACACCTGTAATTCCAGCACCTGAGAAGCTGAGGCAAACTGATTGCTGTGAATTTGAGCCCAGCCTTGGCTTCCTAGTGAGTTTAGGGCCAGCCTCAACTACAGAGCAAGACCCCGTCTCAAAAAAAAAAAAAATGTTAAACAGGCAATTGAGCAAATTATATTGTAGCAAGTGGATATCCATCGGCAAAAATAAAAACAAAAACCTTGACCTAAATTTCCCACTTTCTACAAAAATTAACTCAAATGGGTCATGAACTTAAATGATTAACAGAAAACTCTACAACATTTAAAAAGTACATTGACTAAATCTTTAGGTCCAAGGGTTGTGTGAACAGTTCCTGGGAACTGTTGATATATACAGCATGATTTGTAAAAGAAAAAGAAATAATAAGTTGGACCGCATCAAATTTCAAAATTTTAAAAAATGTACTCCATAAAGATGCTAAGAAAAGACAGGCTATGGACTAAGGTAAAAAAAAAAAAAAAAAAAACTATTCAAGTCACACATTCAACAAGAGTCCCCAAAAGTCAACAGGGAAATATAAAAGCAAAAATCCAATTAAAAATAGGCAAACCACATGAACAGTTATGTATTTCATTGAAGATGTCAAATAATTATATGGATGTATATTCAACACCATTACTCTAAGGAAATTCAAATTAAAACCACAATGAGGTATCATTACACACTTTTCAGAATGACAAAAAAAAAAAAAAAACGTGACACCACCAGTTGCTAGTGAAAATTGTAAGAAATCACTCCTCCAGGTCGAGCAGGAATCGAAAATGGTACGGCCTCCCTGGAAAAATAGGTCGGTGGCTCTTACAAAACTAAACGCAAATACTGTATGATGAGTAACTGCAGTCTTGAGCATTTATCCATTAGAAATGAAAAGTTGGATTAGCATAAACATGTGTGTACTAGAGTCCCTGACAAATTGCTATGTAATAGTCCCAAAATGGAAACAACCTAGGCTCGTTCAGTGGGTGAATGTTCAAATTAACTATGATACACCTATATACGGAAAACGACTCAGTAACGGAAAAGAAGTATTCATACAAGCAACTTGGACTGAGTCTCCAAGGAGTGTTGCTAGTTACATAAGGTTATGTTTTGGATAACTTCATCTATATAACATTTTTAAATAATAAAATTATAGAAATAGAAGATTCATGGTTGCTATAGATAAGATCAGGGCAGAAGAGCGGAACAGAAGTAGATGTAAGTGGCAATATGAAAGATAGTTGTGGGTAATGGACCGTTCTTTTCTCCTCCTTTATTCGTGTGTGCACATATATGTGCCATATGTAATGGTTACATTAAACTTGAGAATCTTGTTCACATATGTATAACAGCTTCACATTCCCTTCCAGATCTTTCTCACCATTCTACCCTTCGCCCCATCCATTCTGACTCCCAACATCTCACTTAGCTGACTCTCATTCACAATCCGAGTTTCTCATATTACAGAAACCAAACCATATATAATCTCCTGAGTCTGACTCACTTTACTAACATGATGGTTTCAAGTTGTATCCAATTACCAACAAATGACTCAGATCTGTCTTTATCACCGTAGCATTCTATTGTACATATACATATGCCCTATTTTTTAACCCATTGGTTTACTGATGGATATTTTGGCATCTGCCGTGATTTAGGTAGTACTACTCGCGCTGCTATAAACATGGGTATGCATGTATCTCTGTTATATGGTGCTTTTAACGCTTTTGGAAAGATACACAGAACAGGCATCACTGGGTCAAATGGAGTACCTTTCCCCCCAAATCTCCACACTGCTTTCCACAGCCGTTGTTTATAGTCCTTCCAGAAGTATAACAGGCTTCCTTTTTCCCCACAACCTCACCAGCATCTACTGCTATCGGGAGCTCTTCATATAAGACAGTTTTATCGGGGTAAGATGGTATCAATGTTGTTTTGATTTGCATTTATTTAATGTCTGACAGTGTTAATTTTTTTCATGTATTTGCTGGCCATTGGTACTTCTTCCCCTGAGAACTTTTCATTCACTTCATTTGCCCATTTCAGCCTATACAGATTATTCTTGAATGTGGTAGTGTACCCATATACTTACACGTGTTATAAAACTGCCCAGAACTAAGCACACACACATACAGGTAAAACTGAAGAAATCTGAAGAAGATTGGTGGATTGTACCTACTGTAATATAATTGTAATATACAACTTTTGCAAGATGCTACCATGGGGGGGGGGGGAACTGGGTACTAGGTACAGAGGTCTCTGCATTATTTACGACTGCATAGAAACCTACAATTATGTTGAAATTAAAAGTTTAATTTTAAAAATGTAAATAACCCTTCCTTTAAACTGACTTAATGCTCAATCTACTGTACTATCTTTCCTTTCTCAGAAATACTCCTTAAAGAAGTGTTCATAGCATCTGCATTTACTTCTTTTGAGTCAATCACTTGACCAATTTTAGTGGGGCCCCAACCCCTAAGCTCAACTGAAACAGCTCTTGTCCAAGTAGCTGAGAATTTCCTGGCCACTCATTCCAATGACTACTACTTAGTCCTTAATATATTTTGAGTCCTGCCACTTCTAAGACTTACCTTGCTCTGGCTCACACCAGACTCTACTTCTTCCACCTCCCTGGTAACTCCTTCTAAGTTCCTTTAATAAGCTTCTATTCTTTCTTCAATACTTACCACTCTCTATGTTCTCTCTGCCCTAGCCTTGCTCCTTCTGCACTTTACTCATCCTCACTAATCACTGCCTATATGCCAACGACTCCAAAATCGGATCTCCGGGACGGGCCTTCGCAGCTCAAACCATTATAACTACCTACTATTGCATAAGGAAGATCTCGGTGTACACAGGCATTATATCCCTAAAGTCCTTCCTGTGTCCAATAATATCTCCCCAACACACAAAAAATGTAAATTCAAATATAAGAAGAACGTGAACTAAAGTATTAGTGTTGTCTATTTTAGAGTAATGGTGATAGCTATTTTCTTCTTTATGCTTGTCTGTATGGTCCATACCATAAAAATATGATTATTTAAAATATAAATTACAATCACTGTTATATAACCATGTGACTATATACATGCATGTGTGTCAGGGAAAAAGAGATGAAGAGAGAGAAAAGAAGCATGTTATACACGGAGAAACAATGATGCTGTGACTTGTGCTGTCATCTAATGAGGTGGTGACTGGGGAAGCAGAAGTACAGCCAAAGACGGGGTAAGGACAGTCAACGGTTCTGCTTTCTGAAACACGCAGGGATGCTGCAAGCGAGGGCCTGGGCTCTAACCCAGAAAGCAGGCAAGCTTTGGGAGGATACTGATGAGGCTGCTATAGTATCAGCGGGGTAGGGCAGCAGAGCTTGCCTGTCTAGGTTTGCCTTCTTCGTCAGTACGTATGTACATATTTTTGCCTTCTAGAACGTTTAGATCGCTACTTATGAGTCCTTCTAGTATACTATACTCAAATCTTGGAAAGTCCTTTTGAATTTGAGAGCCCACACAAAGAAAAAATGCAAAGCTATGCAAATGCAGAAATGGTACTTAAGTAATCTGCTTTCTTACAGAATTGCCCAGTAGATCAGATCATTTCACATGTCATTGAAAAACTCATAGATGTAAGTTATATATCTGGTGAAGGGGTCTTGCGGTCCAAGAATAATCAGTGACATGTGAAATTCTCAAGCCCATCTAGTGGACAATACTGACCAGAATATTATTTGTGCACCATTCTTGTATTTGCATAGCATTGGGTTTTTTTTTCTTCATGTGGGCTCTCAAATTCGAAATAACTTTCCCAGATGTAAGTACAGTATATAAGAAGGACTCAGAAAATTAAAGAGGCATAAGAAAGAATAGGATCACTCATGTGAAATTGTCAATATGCTATTGTCGTGAGTTGTCAAATTAACAGTTCTTGAAATTTGGAAACCTCTTTTCTTAATTTTTCCCAGTAACATTTATTGACTTTCACAGCTAGTATTCTAGGTAGTATATATGCATTTCAAAGGTATGAAAACAGAAAATAGAACTTGGCGAGAGAGAGGAAGCAAAGGGGACTGGGCCCATGCGTAGAGGTAAGGAGTCATCAGGAAGAATAGAATTACCTATGTGAAACTGTCCATAGGCTATCATTTTTAATGTATAAAAATGTTCAAAAATTTAACCTAACTATAAATGTTATTTTTATAAGAAAAGGAGAGAGGAAGGGAAAGGATTACACACACATGAGGACGGTCTAGATATATGTGAACCATGTGTCTCCAAAACACTCTTGCTGATGATCCACTTTTGGAGAACCAAAATAAGAGGCCACTATGTGCCAGGTCACCATCTGGAGACTTGTAAGAATGGAAAGACCCTGAGAACAGTACATCAAAACGAATGGCTGAAGGATCAAATACTGCACTCTATCTTTCTAGTCAGACTTCTTTTAGGTTTTAACTGATTGGACTGTTGAGACCCCACTTCCTCTGAGACTGCTCCAACCCCATGACTATGACACCAAGTAAAAAGAAAATCCCAAGACTCCTGTATGGTAGTGGTCAGGGTGCTCAGGTGAACAGATGCCAATAAAAGGCCAGACTGCCATTTTTACTTATGTCTTCATTTCATAAGTGAGTCTAGGGTGTTTCTAATTTTGTCACTTTACAATTTGGTCTGAGTCAGAGTCAGTATCTCTCACCTCAGGGAAAAGGAAAAAAAGGAAAATGACAATAACTCATTTTCCCTCTGAACGTGTATTTTTCTGATACTGCAGTTTCAGGTAGTTGAAAACTGGATCATTGCCAGGACCTCAGA
Organism: Ctenodactylus gundi; assembly: GCA_004027205.1. Classification (NCBI taxonomy): domain Eukaryota; kingdom Metazoa; phylum Chordata; class Mammalia; order Rodentia; family Ctenodactylidae; genus Ctenodactylus; species Ctenodactylus gundi. The sequence continues at coordinate 271,024 of PVKB01000526.1, forward strand.
ATGAGGAACATGTTGTCATTACCAGGGAGAATAAATTGGGCAGTGTTTCTCAACTCTGGCTGATTAGCACACTTATTCAGGAGGAGATGTTTTAAAGGATGTATTCCAATGCCCAAATAAATGAACACAGATTCAGGAGTCCTGAGAACATGTCTTTTTCCTTTAATTCACTAGTTTTCGAGTAGGGGTGGCTTTGCCTCTCAGAGGACACCTGATGATATTTGGAGATAGTTCCAGTTATCATAACTGAAGAGAAGAACTAAAAGTTTCTTTTGGATAGAGAGTGGGTGGCTTAGTTACTTTTTCATTGCTGTTAATACCCGACATCCACAACTTCAGGGGAAGAAGTTTATCTTAGCTCACAGTTTCAGAAGGTCACAGTCCACTCAGGGGTGCCTGACAACTGCAGAAGTACATGGCATAGGCAGAGGTGGAGGCAGCGCCTCACAACCTTGCAAACAGGAAGCCAAGTCTAGGAAAGGAAAGCAGGAAGCAGCATATGTCTTTCCAGGTCTCATCCCAGTGACCTGCCCCTTCCAGGTTTAAGCCTCTACCACATACTTGTAATCCAATCTGCCACACACTTGTAATCTAATCAAACCTCTGCAGATCAGGCCTCAGTTTCCTAAAACACACAGTTCTGCAGACACTCCATAACATGACCCATACATGAGACTTTCTGGGACATTCCAGATCCAAACCACAATACTGGGGATGCTACTAAGCATCTAACAAAGCACATGACAGCCCTATAATGAAGAATTATCTGTTTCTGTATTTTATATATGTTGAAGAAGTATTCCTTATTTTACTGGCATTACTGAAAACAAGGTATGTACCTGTCTCTTACAGCACAAATTTAGGAAAAATCGTGGGAGCATAGAATGTTTACATTTAATTTTACATGTTATTCAACTTTCCTTAAATATTGAATCAGTAGGCAGACACAGACTCTCTGCCATACTTACTTGAGACTAAGTTTCTAATGAAAGTGAATAGAATTTTAATCACTGTTATCTTTTCCAAGCCTTTCTCATGATTTCTGGGAATAGTAGTTGCTAGTGAAGAGGGTTGGAGGTAGGTTGGAGGTCCATCTTCCAGATTCTTGAAGCTCATGACTTCTCCAAAGACATGTGTTTTCATCTTAGATAAATTCATACACACAGAAGATATTTTCCCTGTAATTCTATATTCATTCATTCACATATCTCAAATTACTTGAGAGTCTCGTAAATACTAAGCACTACTGTAGGTGTTGAAGCTACAGCAATAAACAGAGAAGACCCTATAGTTCCAAGAGCTGGGAGAATCAAGGTCACTAGGAGACAAGAGAGAGAGGAAGCCTGCGTAGGAAGGTAGAACAATGGATAATTCAGAGATTCTCAAACTCAACACTATTAACATTTTAGTCCTGATAAGTCTTCATTGCAGTGGACACCTCTATACACTGACAATGGTCCTGTCCTCTCAACCCACCAGATGTCAGTAGCATTCCTCTCTTCCCACTTTCAGACCCCAGTTGTGATGATAAAAAATGTCTCTAGACATGGTCAAATGTCCCATTGTCATCAAAATTATTCCAAGTCAAAAACTATTAGGTTATATCAAACAAATATGTTTTCCCAGCTTAAATTTTTAAAAGGAATATATGCAATTTCTCCCACTATACCCATTAAACCATTATTGCTTATGTCTTCCACTTGTTAACAATGGAAATCAGAAAGGTGAGGAGTATCTCTCCCCAACTCCAACTACAAAAACCTAAGAAATACGTAAACAAGGGGAAGATAACACAAGCAGAAGAGGGTAAAACCAATCAAAGATGTAGGGAGGCCAAAGAAGGCACAAGACAGAGCAGAACCTGGGATAACTGAGAATGAGTGAAGACAGAAAGAATGAAAAGATTTTGAGGATGAAAGGAGTGATGTGAAATGAGAACAGGAAATTGGAATCTACACTAAAGAAGATGCTTAGAGTCTTCTGTATATGCATTAAGCAGATTTCTCAGGGTGGAGGTCTCTTCAGGTCTTTATGCAGGGACAGGAGGCCAAGGGGGAAAATGCATGGAGGACTGCATCTGGGGAAATGGAGCACCTACTAAGGTGACACCTGCGCACGTAACATCAATGAGGGCAGACAGTGGTTACAGAAACGGCACAGCCTCCACCACCAGTACAGGTGACCAACCAGACATGTACCACCCATCAAGTATGTGCTAAAGATCTACTAAATGCCGGGCACTGTGCGACCTACTGGAAGTAGCAACATGAAAGTCCCGAGCCTTGTCCTCCAGAAGATTAAGTCTATCTGGTTAAGTTCATGAAGAGTAAAACAGTTCATGATTGCTGCTCTGGGAGGAAATGCACCGAGAGCCTCAGTTCATGCGGCTTAGACGATGAAACAGCATAATCTTGGAAGAAAAGCAGCTCACAGCACGCTCCCTACCATCTTCAGTTGGCTTTAAAACAGCGAATGAACGGGATAAGTCTTATATAAGGTTATATAAGATGTTCCAGAAAACCTCTTCCTACCCTTCCCTTCAAGGAACAAAGCCCTGATTTATAGCTCTGATTTGCAGGGAGACCCTCTTACTGTCCAGTCAGCTGAATTTCTGTGAATTTTACATGCCCAAGGGTCGGGTTGCTGTTTTGAATTAGTTCCTCTTGCCAAAGGATATAAGAAAAGGCTCCCAAAGGAAGCCTGCAAAAACAGCTCATTACTGTGCAATCCATTCCCCCACTACCTCGCAGAAGATTCAGGCAGAAAAGCTTTGTTGCCACCGTCTGATAACAGAGGTGGTGGCCTGAATACTAACCAGAAAACCGCAGAGAAGGGAATGTTTTCCGAGAAAATGTGTCTCTTCTGCAGGTAGATAAACAAGACCAAAAGGAGGGGAAAAAAATCTCCACTCACAAATCTCAAGCGGGGAGACGGAGAGCCTGGGGAAGGATCTGGAAGCTTAGGTATGGGGGTCTGGATTTGTGTGAGCTGTTTCAATGCCTCCCTTTTGTAGACTCACACACAGTGAGGTCGGTTTGCTCAAATGAGCGCAAACAAAGGAATAAATGTGTTTGAAAGGGCAGGCTTCATTATAGTCTAATTAATGTAAATCTCACCCACTGAGAGGAACCAAAATAAATAGCTATAGTAATTAAAGTTTAGAGGGTTTTTTTTGTTTTGATTTGTTTTGTTTTGTGGGAGGGTCAGTTTAGGAGTGCCTGAAAAGGATGCAGATTTGATAGGGCTTCAGGAATGAGTTTCTGCATAAAATTTTTTTCAGAGAAGAAACTACCTAAAACAGTCAAGTGGTTGTTCGTAATCCAAGTTGGCAAAATTGCCTTTATGGAAGAGAATGAGCTATGGTCCCACGAAATGGTTGGGGAAAACAAAGAGACAAAATACCAAAATTTCTTACAAATTTTAAGCTCAAAACTTTAAAGGGGAAGAAAATGAAATCATTAAGGCACTGTCATATTGAAATAACCACACCATCAGAGCTGAAAACTCAAAGCTGCACTTAGTGCTCCCCAGGCCAAGGAAAACTGTGTCCCTCCAAAGTGAGTTCACTGAGTCTCCTCAAGTCTCCTCAGTCAGAAGTGCTGGCTAGGGTCAAAAAAGAACCGCTGTCAAATAAGGCAGGATCTAGAAAGTCATTATTTAATTGGTTAGGGAGGGGTTATCAAATCTCTTTGGGGATTGGTCATTGCTTGATTTACAGCACAAGAAGGACAGGCAAAAATTCTCAGAGCGGCCCTAGATGTGCTGTAATGTGATTCTGCCAGGTTTGAGGTCGTATAGCAGGCACTCAAATAAAATCCCCAGCAGTAACTAGCGATTTCTAAGTTGTAGTTTTTAAGTTGCCCTGGTGATCTAAAGCAGGCTATCAATGAAAGGAGTGCAGGAAACACAAACACTGAATCCTGGCAAGGCGAATAATGCCTTGCTTGCTGCCCTCTGTGATTCGTCCCCACGCCTACTAAGGGTGCCAAACGTGAAGATCCCCGGTGATGAACGCTCAGTCAGCACAAAGGCCACGGAGCTAAAATGAGCTTGGTATGCTTGAAAAACAGGCAAAGTCGGGAAGAGGAAGAATGAGAGGAAATACAGAGAGTCAGTGGTTTATTTGCCAGAGGTCTCAAAGGAAACAGAACCATCAGGAGACAGGTGGACAGCTCTTTCTATAGAGATACCTCAGTCGAAGTGACATGTAAAATGAGCCATCACAGGGAGAGCCAGGCCTGCCCAGGACATACAAAAATATGCACTTTTATTCCAAATGTGATGGAAATTTGCTGAAGAATTTTGACCAAGAAACTGACGAAGTTTGATTTGCAGTTTTCAAAAGACAAGTCAGTCTAATGTATGGAAGTAGAAGCAGAGAAATTAGTTAGAATGTTTATTAGGACAGCCTAGAACATCAAGGTGGCTTAGGCTAGGGGGTATAGTGGATCAAGGTGAGACCTATTATCTGATTGGAAAGTAGAATGTACAGAATTTGATAAGGAACATAGGGTGGACAGGACAAAGGAAATCTGCAGGTCTAGAAGGGTGAATGCCAGAAAAGAGCTTGAAGAGGAAATTTGGCTTAGAACAGGTAAGGTAGAAGGTGTTGGTAAAAAACCTAAGGCAACTGGGTGTGTAAATTTGGAACTCAAATAAAAGGTCAAGGTAAAAATTGGAATCATTGGCATTAAAATTTATAAAACTCACTGGACTGATTCAGCTCATGTAGAGAGTAAATATTGATAGAGAAGGCAAAGAACGAACGAAGGAAAAGGGAGCAGAGAGGGAAAAGGCCAAGGACTAAGCGACGGCGACAGGTAGAAATCATGTTGTTCAGATAAAACACAATGGCATGTGGATGCCGCCACTAGGGAGGGAAGATGGGGGCGCACAAGTAAGGGTGGTTCGTGAGGAAACAAAGTTGCTGGATTATTGAAAAAGGGCAGAACGGGAAAGTGGATGAAACTGGAGAGCATGCTAAGTGAAGTAAGTCAGACTCAGAAAGTTAAATATTCCATGATTTCTCTCATTAAAGAAAGAGACAGAAAGATAGACAGGGAAACTAGAAGACAGACTCTTGGGAGGAGGAAAGGGATTAGAGAGAGCGGGAGAAATGGGAAGAAACGTTCACTGAAGAAGAGATTTTGTCTAGCCCAGTGAAAAAACCCAACAAGCGAAGGTGTGGGAAATCAACTTAAAGTTGGAGACACGTGAAGCCTGAGGGGGGAAAGAAAAGGGTTTTGGAAGTAGGAAGGAGGTGGGAAGATTAGCTATTTGGTGGCAACTAAGAGAGGTCAGGTACCAGGAATTTAATCCTGAGGATAAAATGGAAGCATCATTTATAGGGTTGTTTTTTCACTTCTGTTTTTTGACTAGTCTCTGGCAAGTTGTAGGACTGCAGGATGAAAGACAAAGGGGCACGTGGCCACCATCGCCATCCCACACACACTAAGAGCTTCTTCTCTAGTCTGTGGAAAAAGACAGAATTTTGTATGTAACAAGATAGATGTCTATAAATGGAAAAAACTCAAAGTCATAAAGTTCTATATTAAAATGTCACATTTTGAAAATGATGGAAACTGAATACATGTAGTTTGATAAAAAAAAAATGTAAAGTATTACCATGCCAGATGAGTGTACCTTAAGTGTGTCATTTACATTTTGACAGTTTCAAATACTTTTTGACTCCTTCCGTGCCAGAACACTAAAAATTCAGGCGAATCTATGGCTCTTGGTGTTAAAAAGATTTTACTCCCTGTTTTCCTGGGCAGAGTCATCAAGTGAACAAAATGTGAAAGAGTCCTTTAAAATATATTTTTCCAAAACAGACCAATATGTTCCATGAATTTTATGAATAAATATTATGTTAATGAATAACAACTCTGTGCTACATTTGTGACCCAAAGAAATAAAGTATTTTCATTACAACATTTCATTAAAATACATCTTAAATTTTCTAAGATCAAGTCATAAGTCTCAAAACCTTAAGATGATACTTCAAATTAAGTTGTAATATTATAAATTATACAAGAATTTCAAGTTTCACCATAAAAGAAATCTCGTATTTTAAAGCATGCTATCCTAAAAAATGTATTTGATCATAGAGTAAGAATTCAGTGACAGGTATGTTTAAGCTTAGTTGACAGTCAAAATATACTTTATATTTCAGAATTGTTCTAACTCAATTACTGACATTAAATCATGTACTATAAATCCAGATAGTTCAGGAATATTTTTGTGATAACAATGACCAAATAGCCTTAATGCAGGTTTCTGACCCAATTAAAATTCCACACTAATGATTTTAAGTGCCCTGCGTCCTTGGTTCTTTCTCTACCACCTTCTTGCAAGTGTCCTTGGTCTCAAGACAAGTTGGGTTGCACCCTGCAGATTGATGAACACAAATTCTGTAACATTACCAGAAAAATATGCTAACATTGATTATGACTGTAAGGAAATGTTTAAATTTTGCTTTAAAACATTGTCTAAGAGTCAGTAAGGTGTACTGTCATTGATAACGAGTCAATTATAAGTTGTAAAATTTTGTGTAGGTGCCCTCCTGCTAGAACTTCTAAGAAAAATATTATTTATTAGAGAAGTTGTATCCAACTCCATTGGTTTCATCCTAACAAATCAAAGTGAAAAGGTATGGAGGTAGTGAGCTAGAAAGAAAAAAGTCACTTATTTCTTTACAGAGGAAAAAAGACAGGGGGTGGGAGGAAATAAGAAAAGTACTACTTTATCTAAAATGGTTCTTTTTTCTTTTCCTGATGAGTGAGAAAATATGAAGGATTAAAGGAGGAGAAAGAAAAAGGAGGGAGAAATAGATGCCAGGCAAGGAAGCGGAGACCAGATGCTGTGTCATTCCGTCTTCTCCCCGCCCCCACAGAACTCCTCCTCCTCTGGCTGATGAAGACGCAGGCTGAGAAAAGCTGCAATCCTGTTGTGAATGACGGAGCTATACGCACTTTAAATCAAAACAAAACCACAGAGCAGTGAAACCAGGATGATCTCAGAGAATTGAGCGCCACAGTAAGCATATGAGGAAAAGCAGCCAAAGGTTTCCCTCCCTGAAGGTGTAGAAGTTAGAGGAGGGCAGCATCACCATAGTTATCAGATGGGAGTTGTAGTGGATTGCAAGTTACACTGAAATAGCTTCTTAAAATGTCTGTTTTACAATACAGATTTAAAGAGATACAAATTATAGTAGACAAAATGCAGTTACTCATCTTTGAGAGGGAATTTAAGAGGAAAATAACTGTCTATGCTTCAGACAAAAAAGCAGTATCATGTAGATTTAATCAATGTGGCTTTGTAGTATTTTTTTGGAAGTCTGGGATTGTGATTCCACCGGCTTTGCACTTGTCTTCTACGATTGCTTTAGAAATTTGGGGCCTTTTCTGGTTCCATATAAATTTGGATAAAACCCTAGAAGACATGGGGACAGGAAAGGAGTTTGTGAACAGATCACTAGCTGTTCAAGAAATCTCAACAACAACCAACAAATGGGACTACATTAAAATAAAAAGCTTTTGCATGGCAAAACAATCAATCAACAAGGTGAAAAGACAACCCACAGAGTGGAAAAAGGTTTTCACTAGTAGTATCTCAAAGGTTTAATGTCTAGAATATACAAAGAACTCATAAAAACAAAACCCCCTAAAATAACCCCATCAAGAAGTGGGCAGTTGAAAAAAAAAAAAGCTTCTCAGAAGAAGTACAAATGGCCAAAGAACACATGAAAAAGTATTCTCCATCACTGGCCCCCAGAAAAATGCAAATAAACACAACACTGAGGTTTCACCTCACCCTAGTGAGAATGGCCTACATCAAGAACTCAAAAAACAATTGTTGGCAAGAATTTGGGGGAGCCCCTTCTCCACTGCTGGTGGGAATGCAATCTGGATCAACCATCGTGGAAAGGAGTCTGGAGAGTCCTTAGAAAGCTGAGAATAGAAGTCTCACTGATCCAGCTTCTGCTTTAGTGGGCATATTCCCAAAAGAAAGTCAACACACCAAAAAAAAAAAAAAAAATGCATGTGTATTCGTGTTTATAGCAGCACAATTCATAATAACCAAATTCTGGAAACAACATACTTGCCCATCAACAGAGGAATGGTTAAAGAAGATACAATACCTATACAGATGGAAATACTATGTAGCCATAAAGACAGACAGATATGAAACATTTGAAAAAATGGGGCCACCTCGAGTCAATAATGCTCAGTAAAATGGACCAAACACAAAAAAATTGACTACATATAACTATCTCTTTTATAAAATCCACTAAAATAATGGCATAAAAAGGCCCCAACATGGGTAACAAGGTAGAAAGAGAGGCAAAGGACTCCTAGGAAAGAAGTGACTATCTGAAACGGAGGAGGGGCATGGAGAGGAATCGATTCCCCAAACTCCATGCCTTTAATATGGTAGAGAATTTGGATTCACACACACAGACACACAAAGTTTTTTTTTTAAAAAAGAAAAAAGAAACCTATTGACATAGCCAAAGTGAAACGTGACCAAAGTATTGTCGCTTAATTGGCATTCAGTAAATACTCGTTGAAAAAATAAATGATTACATTCATGAAATAATGAATGAATGCAAGCAAGCTAGTCACAGAATCTTCAAAATTACAAGAAAATGTGTTAAAATTAAGAACACAAACTACAAAGAAAAAATACCAAATTGTAAATTAACATCTAACAATGCCTCTTCCTCAGAGGTCATGATTATCACTGGGCTTTTAATGATAAGATATCTACATATTCACACTAAACTAAGCCCATGGAGTTGACAGCCTAATTTACAGCGTTTCCTTTTTTCTCACCACTTTTTTCCTTCAAGGATCTACTTAATAGAAAGTAAATGCCTAAACATATGCACTGTGAGATTTCCAACGTTGGGTGGCAATGAACAACTTCTGTGGCATAGTATGACAAGCATGTCTTCCCACAACAACTTTCCCCGTGTAAAATTTGCAACCAGTTGTGTTCCCTGAGACAGAGCAATTTCCCCTGCCTTAAACATCTTTGCAGTTAAACCTCTCAAAAGTGCATTGGTAAGCCAACCAAAGAGCTCTGTGCATTAAGGGATTTGGGCAATGACCATGTTTAAATGGCCATCAGATCACCAGGCAGTGGAGCTCTTTTATCTGAGATTTCCCTCCTGACAGGAACTGTTTTAAATATGCAGGCACTGGGCGATGAGCTCAGGAGGGAAGCCAAGAGGAAAATGTGCATTATCAGCATATCGGCGCTTTGGAAGCTAATCGAAAAGCCCTCTTTCTAGGTAGAAATGTCCCTGTGCAACCGGTCTCACATTCTGAGTTGAGCCCTTTACCTTTTAAGTTACAAAATAGGGAATTGCAGGAACTTACCACCCAAAGGACACGTCCTCAAGTAAAAATTAACTGCTCCATCCAAAAGCACTAAAAATATTGGACATGAATCTAGGGACTAAGTAAGACTGACCTTACCTTTCCCTTCTAACCTGTCAGCCCTTCCCTTGCCACAGATGTCACCACCATTATCAAATATCCAGCCTCATCTTTGTCTCCTCAGGTAATTTTTCTAATATTTATGTAGATTTTTAAAAAATAATCAAAGATCTTGAATTGGGTAGATGTAGTGGTTTGGATCTGGACTGTTCCCCCAGAAGCCTCGTGTACCTATGGATACTGTGTACCGGTGGGAGGTGGGCCTGGCTGGCAGGGCCAGGTGCTTGGGGTTGGACCTGGAAGGGCATGTGCTGGTCCACCCTACACCCAGACTTCTCAGTTCTGCCATGCTGCTGCGAGGAGTTCTGTCTCCAGAGCACCAGCTCCGGCTCTGGCTGTGGCCTCACCGTGTGGTTCCACCATTTTCCAGCCACTCACCTGTGAATGGACTGTGTCTTTCTAAAACTGTAAGCTAAAATAAATCTTTCCTAAGTTGTGAATATCAGGTATTGAGTCACAGTGACAAAAAAGTAACTAAGGCAGAAGATTACTTCCATATTTGAACCCAACATCTTCAGTTTCTGGCTATGTCATCTTGAAAAAAAAGAAGAAATAACCTTTATAAGATGCACTTGAAAATAAATAAGGCTAATACTTATGAGATGGTTAAGAAATGGGATAATGGAAAATGTTTAGTAGGTTGGTATTATAATACATACTCATGGGATGTGCCAATAATAGTAAATATAGCTATACACTGTAATTATCACTGCCCTTCGGGATTATCAAACCTTAAAGGTAGAAATTTGAGAGAGTATCTAAAAAATAAGGCTCCCCATTAAAATACACTGATATTCTTCTGTTTTTATTATGAATACTATAGGTTCAGAGACTGCAATTGAGTTAACGTAGGTGGGGCTTTGACTCAGACATGTTTTGAAGTTCCCTGAGTGATTCTCACGAACATAAGATGTTGAAAGCCCCAATAGCTCCTCACTTTAGTGTTGAGGAGACTGAGTCCCAAAAAGGTGAATGAGCTTCAAGTTCACTTGGTTGCTTGGTATGTATAATATTCAGCTTCAAGTATCAATATTTGGGATATCTAAGACTCACCTCCAAACCCTACGAAGTGCTCCTGTTCTTAGATCACACTTGAAAGTGCAGCCTCATGAAAGCTCCACCTTGCAAAATAATTTTTTATCTTCTCATGTATATATATTTTCACCTGTAAGGGGGCTTTAGAGAAGAAGAGAACTAGTCCTTGGGTGTCCCTAAGGGGCAACTCAATCTTCACTCTGGGAGATCTAAAAGATCAGGGATCTAAGACTCAGAGGATTTCTAGCTCTAACATGGTGAAAAACTTCCTGGACCATGAATATTGCCATGGCCCTGGGGATTGTGTTATTAGCAATTGGTTCAGTGTCGTCACCAGAAGCATGTGCGATAATAGCTGTCATGGTTTAGGTTTCTCTGCCTGGTGGTCAGCTCATTGGCAGTTAAGAAGTGGACAATCAAGTCATTTTTATTAGTGCCTAATCAATGCTCAAGCCATGTTTTGGCTACGTTTATTTGTTGAGCTTTTAAAACTTGGATTTCTAGGTATGAACTCTAAGACCTTAAGCAGGATACGCATGTGTTATATAATAGCGTTATTCCACTCAAGACTCATTTCTACCTCTGAGGATGAGTGTCCTGCTCTACCCTCCAGCGGGTCCATCCTACTCCTCCCTTCCTTCTATAAAAAATTATACCAGATACAACAAGCTCCAACTTTGGCTTAACTTTCTCTACTTTGAAAATTTTCTATTGCCTATGAACTACCACACTAAGTCAACATTACAGAGTTCAAAATGTAATCCAATTTAAAAACTCAATTATGAGTTCCTAAGGCTTGAAACTTGCAGGAACATTTTCCGTACCTGAAACAACACAAGATTGGGGCTGAGCATGTATTAAATTCTTTAGAAAGACGTCTGGTTAGCTTTTTATCTCTTGTTTAAAAAGGAGGCAATGAGTGGGATCACGAAGAAAAATGCTATGAGTAAGCTAGGAATCAAAACCCCTAGTTGGTAGGTAAACATTTATGATGTAAGATTAACAGAAAACCTAACCCAAGGTCTCAACTCTAGACTGTAAAAATGAGTCTGCTGGAGCTAAGTGTGGGATGGAAGATGGTTCCTTCAATACCTAGTTCTCAATTCACCTAGACAATGCATGTGGAGGTTGTACCAGTTAACAGTCCAGTCCCACCAGTTCCTTTCCCCAACCCCCTGAACCCTCGTCAGCATCTATTGCTTTTTCAGTTCCTGATGAGTAATTTGTAGATAAATGCATACAACTTGAGACTATAATGTTTAGTGAAGTGAATCAGACTCAGAAGGTTAAATATTGCATGGCTTCCCTAATATGAGAAACTCAGAGTATCAAGAACAGAATCAAATGGGTGAGATGTTGGGAACTAGAGGAACTGAGGGAATGGGTGTGTCAGTGGGTAAAACAGGGATGGGATGTGTGCATAAAATTCTGAAGTTCCACGTAACCACTGTGCATTGTATAAACATACTAATAAAAATGAAATAGAAAAATTTACACAGAGGGTAGAGGAAGTGATTTCTTCTCTTTGAAATCCAGGGCAAGAGTTGATGTACCTTCTGTGAAATTTTAGATTTTTCAGTAAAAGTTCATTCTCCTTTCTCCCACTGTGGTTGGATTTCACTCACCTCCTTGATGTTGGCTTTCACCACGTGACTCGCTTGAACATTGGCATGTTGGAAGATGTGATGAAACTAAAATATCTAAACGTACTTGTATAACTGGACTTTGCACTTTGTACTCCAAAATTCATCTATGAGAAGGCCATGCCCCACTAGCCACTGCTCAATTAGGCTCCTTAGTGAAACATGTGACACATGCTCGTGCTCACCCACAACCTGGAACCAAGTCTAGCCAACCTGTAGCTTGACGAGCAGTCAACCAGCTCTAACCAACTGAAGTACGATCAACTTACAGAACTATGAGCAGAATAGATGCTTGGTGTTATAAGACACTTATACTTGAGCACTGTCATGGCATTATTGTGGTAACCACTGATTAATATACTTCATGTAGCCTGAAGGAAAGCATTGGGTAAAATGTGTTAGAACACAATAACCTAGAAATATTCATTATCTGAGTCTAATATACCTGATTTTACAGCTTATATGACTCATGGCTCTCTAAATGAGAGCCAACTAAAAGCAAAATACCTATGACAGAGAAAATGTAGCCCTGCCGATGCAAGCACTTTCTTCAGTTGTAGCTCCAGACTCCTGATATTCTACACAAAAGGAGCTCTGGGGAAGTAATAAATTAGGGTAGCAGTGAGCTGTAGAGAGCTCAAGTCTCTATTTGCATAACACCTAATTGAGCAATAACAACTCCCTTGCATGTCTAAGTCAGGATATTGAAAATGAAAATTTGAAAAGAAAAAAAAATCCTTATGTTACCCTTTAATGTCATGTGGGGTTTTTTATCCATATGAAACCACAGAGGGAGAGAAGGCGAGTATCTGGTGGTTTAAAGGGGTAATCTAAATAAAAGGCAACTGGATAACAGCATCTCAAGTGACTTGAGCTGGCACATACCTGCGATGGTGACCAGTTTGAGGATAGCCTGGGCACTCTGGCAACTTAGAACCTGTCTATAAAAAGAGGCTAGAGATATAGCTTACTGAGAAGGCCCCAAATTCAATCGTTGCTACTGCAAAAACAAAAACCCATATTGTGACCTAAAATTAACTAAACTTCCAAGGGTACCAAGAGGAGTCAACAAGAATGAGGCAGTAAAAAGTTGAAAGTCCCAGGACACTAACATCCTTACTTAATAATATACCACCGTGCCTTTATATTATGCATGCACACATGCACATGCACACGCACACACACACACAGATACGTATGTATTTACTTTGTAAGAGATAATGCACATGATTAATGGAATTAATCCCAGCTGTGTAAACTTGGTTTAACGTTTAAAAATTGTACCACTCATCTCATCAACATGTTAAAAATAAAAATCACATGATCTTATCAATACAAGCATAAAAAGCATTTTACAAAATTAAACGCCCATTTTGACACCCTTTCACCCTCCTCCCTCTTGTCCATTCTCCCCTTCCCCTGCTCTCATTCCCCATGTCCAACACAGGAAGAAAAGTTAAATGACCTTAGGTGTGGCAATGACCGTTTAGATATTACTGCATGAATTTCTACTTTGGTATTGTAAGTTAGACTTCTATTAAATATATTTATCTATTTACTGAGACAGGATCGCACTCTGTAGTCCAGCCTGGGCCTGAACTCACAATGTAGCCCAGGCTGGCCTCAAGCACACAGCAATCCTCCTGCTTCGGCCTCCTAAGTGATGTGATTACAGACATGTGCAGCCCCTACACCCAGGGTATGTGGTACTAGGTAACTGAACCTAGGGCTTTATGCCCGCTAGACAAGGAAGAACTCTAACCACTCAACTATGCCCCCAGCCCCTAAAATTTTAACTTCTGGTTTTTAAAGATAATGTCAAGAGAATAAGACATTACACAAATTTTAAGAAAATATTTTTGAAAGATATATCTAAAAACTGACTTATTCAAAACATATGAAGATCTCTTAGAACTTAATAGTGAAAATATGAACCTGATTAAAAAGCACCAAGGAACTTAACAGACACCTCATCAAAGTAAGGCACAGGAGATGAACTGCATCATTTATCATCAAGAAAATTCAGACACTCAGATACCACTAGCTACTCACCAGAACGGCTAAAACAGGTTCTCCTATGTCCAGAAAACTGGTAATACCAAACCCTGGAAAAAGACACAAAGCAATAAAAACTTTCATTCATTGCTGGTGGAAACGCTAAACAGTATAGCAACTTTGAAGGATGGCTAGGTGTTTTTAATACATAAATCGTTCAATCTAGAAATTGCACTCCTCAGTGGAAGTGTAGTTCAGTGGAAGGACATACACCTAGCATATATGTGTTGCTAGGTTAAGTCCCCGGATGTGCGGAACCCAAAGAAGCTCAAAGCTTATATCTACACAGACCTTGGACACATTTACAGTGGTTTGATTCACGACTGCCAATACTTAGAAACAACCAACATACCCGTCGGTAGGTAAATGGATACAATGTGGTACATTCAAACAATGGAATTTTATTCAATGCTAAAAAAAAAAAAAAAGGAAATACCAGGCCATGAAAAGGCAAGGAAGAAAATTTAAACACATATTATTAAATGCAATCAGTATGAAAAGACTATATTCTATTTGATCTCAATTGTACAACATTCTGCAAAAAACAAACAAACAAACAGAACTATGAATGAAGTGTGTGTGGTGGGGTGAGGAAGGAAGAGCACAGAGGACTTTTAGGGAGGTGAAAATACGCCTTGTGATATTATAATGATAGGCGTAGCTCGTTACTCATTTGTCCAAACCCATAAAATGTCCACCGCCAAGACTGAGCCCTGGTATAAATTGTGGATTTGTAGTAATTTTAGAAAGGTAATATAATCACATAATTGAAAACTCACGCATGTACATATGTAAAAATATATAACCTCCATATATATATAGATAGATAGATACTGATATATGTATGAAGCAGAACATCTGTCCTGTACTACATTAGGCCAGTTCCCTAATCCCTTAGAACATATTAGCAATTACTCGTAAATTTCTTGAATATATTTCCAGAATTTCTCTGTAAGATAGAAATATGACATTATAATTATTTTTAACACATTATAGGTAGACTACACCCTACTGTTTCATTTTTTTTTTTTTAACTTCACAATATGTCCTAGAGATCTTTACATTTCAGGACAGAGAACATCCTCATTTTTCAACTAGCAACATAATATGCCCATCCAGGATTGTCACTGTGGCCTTTTAAACTTCCAATAAAACTGTACTATTGCTTGAATGATTTGAAGTTTTATATTTGTCACATATAAACATTTTATCACCTCATTTATACAAATGGGAAAATGACTCAAAGCGAAAATGTGGTCATTACATGATGAGTTTTATGGTGTCTGAAAAGAATTTCAAGATGCCAGGAACCTCATGACAAACGGAAATGACCCTCAAAGTTTTGATAAAAAAATTTAAAAGTAAAAAGGTAAAAAGCTCTTCTAGGAGAAGCCATCACTACAAAACAGGAGTAGGCCCATATCAATGAAACACCTACACAGTTCGACTGATAAGGCTTTGTCCTTGTATGTCCAAGTTTTACTTTGTCTGTTCACTCATTTTATGTGGTAGTAGAGATAGAACTGAGGGCCTTTGCAGGGAGATGCATCCCTTTCCCTCTTTTTATTGTCTTTAAGACAAGTTTCACTGAGTTGTCTGGGCCGGGCTAAAACTTGGAGTCCTTCTGCTTCACTTTCCCAAAGTGCTAAGATTAAAGGCCAGAGCCATCATGATATGCTCAATATTTTTGTAGGGAGCAAACTAAATTGGGTGAAGCACAAGTCCACGTTTTATTTTCTATTAGAACTCTGGGAACACAGCGTCTGCCTCCACATGCCTTCGGGGCCATGTTTTCTTGTTTCTGTTTTCTCCGAGGGCACCATCCATCTGTGAGTGGATTCCTGATTGCTCAGATTCTTAGAGTTCAAATTCCTTTTAAGTTCTTCAAGGTTTTGAAAATCTTCTAAAGTTCATCTGCCTTTAAGAATGAATTACAGTTATTATGGGTGCTTCAGTTGTCAACTGCTACTTGGCACACTTAAAAATTTAACAACTCAAAACAAAGATCTTACTTTCTTCAAGGTTTCAAGGTGAAGGATTCAGGAAAGGCTCAGCGGGGGAGTTTAACTGTGATCCAAACCCTAACACCAAGCAGGCAAGGGTTGGGCCTGGAGTGTAGCTCAGTGGCAAAGCATATGTTTGGCATGTGTAGTTAGGGATTCAAAAAGGTGGGTGGCTAAAGAATGGAGTTTTTAAATTTGTGTTAATGGAGAACGAGCCCAGAGAATCAGACATGTAAGGCGAGCTCTACAACTGAAATACATCCTCAGCCAACGGGCTTTTAAGGTAATTTCCTTACATGTCTGGAGCTACATGGTCTCTGCCTCTCTCTCTCTCTTTGTACGTAGTGTACTATCCAAGGTTTCCCATGTGGCTTAGTGATTCTCGCACCGTGGCAGCCTGTGTCCAGACTTGTCTACCAGATCAGAGACTCTCAGAATGGGTGTTCTAAGGGAAAGAATGCAGAACTTGCTAGTCTTCTGGTCCAAGCCCCAAACTGACAGTGCAGCAATTCCACAGGTTTTTGGTGTGTATTTTTTTGTTTGTTTGTTTGTTTTGTTTTAGTATTTGAGGTGTTAGAACATTATGAGGATTTTTGTTTGAGACGCTAAAGGGAAGTATACTATCATGTGAGAGGGTTGTATTCACCCCCCCCCCCCAAGACTATGCTGGCTTGTGGTTTTTTATAGTATATACATATAAATTAATAAAACTATCTCCCAGTTCAAATAAATTGGATAAAGACTTGTATTTTCTGAGTATGAGTTTTACAGAGTACAGAGAAACCCTATATTAAAGGTACTTTCCCACTATGGCAATCTTTCTCCAAGTAAGTAGGTCCATAATTTCAAAAGGTCTGATCTTTTCCCTTAGGGCCAATACTCCTGAAGGGTAGGTATATTTTCTTCCCTGATTTTAGTTCTTAAAGAAAGCAAGGCCTGAGAGAAAGCTCCCATGACATGGTATGCATACTAGAGGCTAATTTAGACAGTGAGCTCAATGAATAGAAATAGAGGCTCTAGGAAGAATAAAACAGGAACATGAGATAATGTTTTGAGACAAGGTCTCACTCTGTAGTCCAGGTTGACCTTGAACTCAGAGCAATCCCCTTGCCTCGGCTTCCCCAGTGCTAGGATTACAGGTGTGCCTCACCACGCCCACCTTATGTAGTGCCGGGAAAGAAATTTAATCTACGGGCACATTTGTCAACTGTCACTTGTGTGGGCAATTGGAGCTCAATTTTCTGGAAATCCCTCAGGCACCATGTAGAGTATGCCTCAGAGTCATTTGCCATAGGAACCAAACTTATCCACTGACCATCACCTCCAGGTGGTCAAGGGCTTTCCTATGGACCTTATTCTGTTCAGGTTTGTGCATACCGACAGAACACAGAAGCTACAGGGAAGCCTTGCATCTATCTGATGATTTGTGTTGCTCAGGAAAAACAATATTAGTCTCCACCTCCACAAAACTGGTTGCCATCATAGGAAAATACATGAACCAAGAAGACACTAAGTAGGCACAAGATGATGTCACAGGGGCCCTGCCTTAAACTCTTCCTACTACCTACCATTTACAAATGGAAATAAGCTTCTAACAATTTACCTTACCAGCGAAGAGCCTGTCTCCCTGTCCTGGCAATATTCTACTTCTGTTTGTGCTGAAGGTTTTTCCAAACAACTCCAAGGTGATAGCAGGATTCTCAGCAGCCCAGACAGTACCCTAGTGTGGAGCTTTCCTTTCCACTCTCTGTTCTCAGGGCTCAGAGCTTTCCGACCCTTGAGGAAAAAGGATCCAACTGTTCACAGTGCTAGAGACCCCAGGGGCACTGGAATGAGGGGCCCTGCTGCCCTTTTAGGACCTGTGATCAAGATTATCATGGAACTTCAGTGGCTTGTTCTCCTGTCAAACGACCCTGTTGGCCCGCCCTCCAGGTTCCCAGTCTCCACCCCCAGGACTCTTCCAGGAAGGCCTCCCAGATGTTTTCCATCTGGGTAATAGTAATTCCTCTCACCTGATGTGGATAGGTCCAATTGTGATTACTACATCTCCTATTAAAGTACTTAGAACAAATTTCATAAAGCCACACCATATCTCACAAGAGCAAAATCATGAGCAAGCAGGGGACACAAATGTCTTACCCTTTCATAAACCACGTGAAAAGGCATCCCAAAGCCAGGGCACTGGTTTGCAACTAGAAAAACAGACTTGTCCTTTCACTTTAATCTTTGCAATTGTCTACAGACACACTTCCATGTACAAAGCTGTGTGGATCCGGGCCTCATCCATTTGTGGGAGTTGCCTGGGACCCCCCAGCCGGCTGGGGCCATGGAATCCAAGAGAAGCTGAACGTGGATAGAATACTCCCAAGGGGGTAACTGCACGGACAAGGCTAAATAAACCACTCTATTTACAAAGGTAATATTCTGTCAGAAGTTTTCCTGCACTCCAATTTCTGAGGAATATAATGGTTTATTTTGTGTATCATACAGCCCACTGCCATATTTGTGTAAATCGTAGAGTTGAGTTACAAACAGGGTGCTTTTATTTGCCATTGAGTTATCTTCATTATTTGGGACCTTTATAGCCAATTTGCCTCTTAACAAATGAGGTAACATGATTTGATTTACATCTCCAAAAATACTTTTATGATGAGACTAGAGAATGGATTAGCCAGTAACAATTAGGTACCTAGACATTCTTACTGGGGGGAGGAGGGTGTCCCAGCTCCACCAGTTCATCACCAGCCATCCAGGATGGCCTCCCGAAGTCACTGCTGTACAAACCAGCTCCTTGCATTTCATAACCATTTCAAAATACTAATGTTTTAGTAGTGTCTCAGTGGACAACTTCGACACACAGTTATAATTTTCCTGCTCAAAGTGCTTCACACCAATGTGCACCACGCACTGCCCTTTCTTACATCTTTCCTGATCTGTACATATGTGCAGCTGAAACCCTCAGCTGACTGCACCAATTACAGAAGTGTAACTCCTAAGTGAACAAATTTACTAGGCAATTAGCCATATGACCATCTAATTCCACGCAAATAATTAAAAATCAAAATAAACACATGAGAGATTTGTCAGCATTGCACTGAGATACCAATGACAGAGATATCTTTGATTGCTAAAATAAAACCAATAGGAACTGGAAGGGGCTTGTGCTCACTTTTGATTCTCGGCTGGGAAACAATGGGGATATACTGACCAGCAAAACACTGGCTCTGTCCAGATTCTCCGGCCACCACTGAGTGCATCCATTAATTTTCTCCACAGATGACAGCATGCCTCCCTATGTCTGCCTTGCCACTTCTATTTTTCCCAATCAGTGGCAGCCGCCCCTTGCAAAGGAAAGTAAAAAACAAGTGCCTGGCAAGGAAAACACAAACAAAAGCTTCATTGGTCTAGACAGACATGTGCCAATATCAGCTCTGACAGCAGCTGCCAAATGCTTTCCTTCTGAGAGGGACAGAGAGAAAGAATAAAATTATAATGTATATTGGGGAGATTTCCTCAAATGAAAGAGACAGTAAAAAATATATATATTGCCGTGTTTGAAAACAATTGATTTTCCGTATGTTTATAGAGCAGACGAAATAAACAAGAAGAACAGCAGGTGAACAGAACGGCAGATGTCATTTGGTCCGGAAGGATGCTGCACCCGAACAGCACAAGGAGAAAATCAGTCATCATGTTTTCTTTCAGCCTGTGGTTAACAAATCAGATAGACACAGGGCTCTCTAGGTATAACGGGCGGCTAAAAATAACCTCCTCGGCTCCTTATGTAACCCAGAGGCAATCTCATTCAGTTTCTAAATTTAGAGTTCTCAGCAAAGGCCAGTCTGGTGGGGAGGTGTTTGGTGGTGCCAGTTAGCAGAATGACTCATAGAGCTCAGCTAATAAAAATTAAATTTATCTCTCCCTGGAATTATAGATGAAGGGACACAGGTATGGAAAACATTTTAAGAGCCCAAAATAAGATAAAACAAGCTTCGTGATTGCAATCAGGGCATAAGAGGATGAAAGGGGGCCATTTAGACTCAAATTATCTTGTAATAGAAACAAAAATCCTATTATGTTTATTTGGTAAGCTTAGGAGGAGGAATTCTAAAAGCATCAACACAGCCTCAGCTTTCAGACTGTTCATATGCTCAGGTCACCAAGTGAATTTGAGGGGACAATTTCTGAAGCAACACAAGACTTACTGACTTTGAAGTTTTCCATTAAACGGACATATGCTTTGTTCTCTGACCCATTCCACTGTTGATCTCTTGTATCAATTCTAGTAGCAAATTTAGGAATGGAACGACACACATACACACACAGGCATACATGCAATTATTCCTCCCTCATAATTTAGTAGGAGGGCTAAATAATAAAATGAGTTGTATTTCTAGCCTCTAATCACAGATTATTATTTACCTTGGTAACATTTTCATTCATCCAGCATGCACAGTACCAGAACATTCTAAGGCCCAGAACTGTTTTTGCAATAACAGTTCACAATATTAAATGCTCAAAATGGTGTATGAAGAAGTTATATCCTGCATTATCTTTTAAATTATGAGAGAAATACTGAGTCCTGCTTTCTATGAAGTACACTATGATTCTTTGAAAATCATTTATCTGTGGACGGATGACAGAAATTTTTCATAAGCCTCTGGGACTAAAAATCTAAGTTTGAGTCCAAATTCTTCAGCCTTTTACTTTGGAACGATTTGTTTGAATACTTTCGACCTCAAAATTCTCACCTGTGAAATGGGGCTAATAATATTTAAGCAAAATACATAAAGTTTAAAGTGAAATAGTGTATGTTTAGAGTACTTTGGACATTTTAATCTAAAATTGTCCAGGTGTTTTAATATATAAAAGCTAGGTAGAATATAAAATTCATCACCATAACTCTTTTTCAAATGGTAAAATGTTTTTAGCAAAACTGTAACAGACTCTGTATAAGACTTCATTTAATAATACACCCTGTTAATTTTTAAATATGAATGTTCCAGTATCTTTACCATATATATAATCCACTATGAATTTACAATGGAGATTCGAGATACAAAAATTCCATTTTATCTTTCGAAAATTATTTCCTATAGACCATTAATGAGATGAGCACATAACGCAGGAATATGTATGTCTTTATTTTTTAAGAATATGAAGTCCCAGTTTCAAACAGTCCATCTTATTTTCACAATGTTAGTTCCCATTTTTTTTACTTTAAAAGGCAAGTTGACCAATGATGACATTTTGCAGATATTCAATAGTTGGCTTATTCTAATATACTCTTATAAAAGAGGAAAAGCATTATTTTATACCGTGTGCATTAAATATTTGTAATTATAATCACATATTACTGCTTATATGTATTTCCCCTTTATCTGCAACCTCTCAAGTAGATATAGTTCCCAAGAATATTTTCTTCACCTCTGGTCTTTGTTCTTTGAGTAAGAACACTTAATATAAGACCTTACTCTCTTAAATTCTTAAAGGTGCAAACCGATATTATTATGGTTAGTCACTCTACTCTGCAACACATCTCTAGAATTTATTCATTTGACATAACTGAAACTTTATACCATTAAACAACAACTCCTCACTTCCCTCTTTTCCAGCTCCAGTAACCATTATCCGGCTCTTGGCTTCTGAATTGAAATAATTTAGATAGCTCTTAAGAGTGGAATAGAGAACTATAAGTTAATTGTGCTTCATTTATGTATTTATACAGAATGAAAATTGGGGCTGTATCCACAATGGAAGACAACATTAATCAAATTCATAATTTGAACTGTTATTTACCCATCCACTCCCAAAGCTAATTGTTTATTCAGATATGAGCATCTTCTGTAAGTGGGGCCTATAGGGAAATGAGCTGCTGTAAAAGAAGGAAATATGATAAGAATAGTTAATAACTGCATTGCCTTTATGTTACATCAAGTGTCCTTCTGCATCATTCCAAGATAGTTTCTAACAATGCACTTAATCCTAACACACCTCTGAGTAGGTACCACTAATATTACTATCTCCATTCTCTAGGTGGAGAAACTGTGGTATTAAAAGCATAAAAAATCACTTTCCTGAGGTATCTCCACATCTGAGTGGCCAATGAGAGAACCCAAGTTATAGAGAATCCAGCCCATGCATCTAAGTGCTTCACCACTGTGCTAAATGCCCTGTTCACTCAGAATATTCATGCATTTTCCAGACTGAGGATATAGTCCACTAACCCTGAATTTGACTCAAGATCTAGGATGGTCCCAGACACCTGTTCATATTTCCTCTTAAAAAATGGCTTATGGAAGCTGTTCCTGAACGATTGCAATAACTAACTGTAAAATAATCAGACGCAGCACAAAATGCAGTTCTCCTACGCTGGCAAGACCAAACTTTGTCTCTGGATGGAAAGTACCAAAGAGTGTTCTGCTGAGGTTTCCAGCATCTGGTTTTCATTCCTGTTGTTAGGAAAAAGGAACAAAAAGGCAGAGACATGACCGTGACGTATGTCCCAAATTGAAGAGACCTATACCTGCAGCTCTCTCACTTTGGAGAAGTTTTCCATCCTTAACTAAATAAAGCAAGAATATGCAGGGTGGTGAGGGTGAGACCTGGCACCACTCCAGAGTTGATAAGAAACTCATAACTGAGTGGGCCTAACTTTTCAAGTGTGTTTTGGACTCCGCAACATCGAAAAATCACAAGGAAAAGCCAGTGTGACTGAAGAGCTAAGAACGCTAGGTAACAACACTAATCTTGGCCCACTTTTGTCTCGTCTCTGTTACTGAGTTTGGACCTTGATAGGATCACTTAAACTCAGAACTCAGCCATCTGTAAATATTAAACTTACACTATCTCTTAAATCATGCTCACTGGGAAAAATCCCCAAAACCTTATATATAAAATTACACAGCAATAAAGACACAGCCTTGCCTAAAATGAACAAGGAAACTTAAAAATACAAATATACATAGAAAATCAAGTACTCCAGTTTTTATTTATTCAATAAAGAAATAGGCCTAATCCTTGCGTTAAAAATAAACAAGTCTTGGGCCCTGGAAGCAAAAAAAGGGGCCTGTAACTCAACCAGAAGGACCGTCACAAGATCCCCTACCTTCAGACAGGTCTGCCAATGCAACAAAGGGCATTTGCACATGTTACGGTGCCCTGTGTACAGTACTCTGTAAACTACCAGTCAGAAGCATAGAAGGTCCCTCCCCATCCTTTCTCCCCAGTTAGTGAACCACACTTGGAGGCCTCAGTGAACATTAATATGTGAGAGGAAAGAATGGAGTGGAGAGGCAGTGACAAACACACCATGAAGAAATGGCCACCAGGACATCTGAACTCAGGGTAAATAATCCACAACAAAATTATGTGACACAAACACACAAAGAATACTGTCACGATTTCCCCCTTTATGATTACTTAGCTAATCTGATTGTATAGAAACTAGTCATGAAATTATAGTTGGAAAATAAAAGCCTCTGAGCAACCAAAACAGATGATGCCAAGTTCATACACAAAGTGTATACACTTTATTGTTAGCAAGAAAACTGAAGTCTTTACTTGGAGTTTGTGTGTTCTAACTCTGCTGTTCAACAAACTTACTCAGTAGCCATGTTGAATAAAAAGAAGAAAAAAAGATTACAGCCCCGTAAGCTTCAAGAGGGAAGGTAAGTGGGGCAAGCAGCAGAAAGAGACACACTGACTGGAACAAGAGACAAAAGAGAGAAATCTCTAGAAGGGAAAGCCAGATAGTGTTCAATAGGTAAGTAAGGGCCACCATTTATGGAAGTCAAAGCCCTTGTTTACACCAGTAGAATCTGAAAACTCAGCACAAACCTTGTTACTCAAGATGATCCCAAATCATCCAAAACATTTAGGTAACACTCAGGATTATGCTGTGAAGGAATTGAAGAAGGAAATTCATTATTAAAAATTCCCATCAAATACATAAAAAATTGACATGCATGCAATTTTTCTCTAATTTCTTTAACCAGACCAAGCCATTTTCCTCATAATGCCTGCCAACGAATTGACCAGTGAGTGTCCTGCACTGTCCTTCCACTGCACCATACATGAAGACATTTAGAGAAAATACAAAAGAGAAAAAGTTTAGGGTCACAAATAATGAGAGTGAAAAAAGAAGGACATTGACAGTTGGAAGGACTTGATCATTTTCGATACAAAATCCCTGAAGTAATAACATGATCTAAGCTCTGAAATCCTAATCAAAAACCTTATCACATATCAAGAGATGCTACCTCTGAAAGGTAAATTTCTAGACCCCTTTGCTTCCGGCCTTGAGGTCTCCATGGCAACATTTTGGCTTTAACTGAATGCCTGCCAGTCTCTGGAAGAGAGAAGTCTTCCCATCTTCCACCAAATTCAGTTCTACCGGGTTTTACTGTGGTGGAATACCACACCGAGCACCTGTTGTTACACAGGCACTTTTAAAGGGAGTTGAGAAAAGACCACAACAACAATCGTTTGTGGGTGTAGAAGCTGACTGAACAAGTCTCGCTTCACGTTTCAAGCTGGCCTTGAAGCACTAAGTAACATGGCATTGTTTTGTGTCACCAGAGCCAAGCAGCTCAACAAATCCTAATACACACACACACACACACACACACACACACACACACATTTAGCTGAGCCAAAATGCTCTTTACTTTCTCCTAGAGGTACAGAATATTGGTTCAACTGTTATTCCTGGGCAGAGAGACAGAAGTAAGATTTTGTCTCTTTGACTTACTAGAGAAATGCATTCCATTCCATACATCATAGAGGCGAGACACACCCGAGCAGGCACAGGTGTGCCCATCTCCTCCTTCTGTCCTTTCTCCCTTTTTTCTTCGGTAACTACTTTTCCTACACATATGGTGTATACATCATGACTTTCCCCATGCCTATACTGAACTTGCTGTTAGAATAAGGCAATGGAAAATCCCCTTACAGAAAAGCTCCACTGTCAAACAGCAACTCTCACTGAGTCATTTGCTTCTCTAACTGCCTAGAAAATGGCCTCTTCTAGCACACTAAATGGCATCTCAAGTTGCTTGAGAAATCTAATGCACCTCCTTCTACCAAGCAATCTGTTCTCGTTTCATGTGAATCATTAGGCTTTATTATCCTTTATTCTCCACCCATCCGGGCTGTTACCTAGGCAACACCATTCCCAGATCACACATTGGTCAAATCACAATTTTCATCCATCTTTGCGAGTCAAATGGGTGGCTAATATAATGAAAAAAATACCAAAATTGACTTTCAAAACAGTTATGAAAGGAAATTTATAAAAATAGCCAGAACCTCAATGGTCAAAAGGAAGGTTAGTAGATTCAGGGAGCTGTTTAGTCAGGTGCCAAATCGTAAGGTCTCTTCAAGACAGTTCATTAGCCCCAATTCAAGTAGTAACTGAGAAGGTACTGGTAGTTGTTGGTAGAGTTTTTCCTTTTGTTGAAGAAAAAACTCAAAATATACAATATTGTATCCATTGGAGGTGTCCCAGGAGCAGGCTGTAGTCACAGATCTGGGTACAAATAGTGTATCTGGGAGGTGAGCCCAGACACCGTAAGAAGGAATTAGAAGAGAATGAGATAGGAAAGGGGCAAAGAAAAGCTCTACAATGCTTTCATGACCTGGATGCTATTGTGCACAACTGGGGTGAAATTTCTCCTGAGCCCATCCAAGAAAAAAGTACAATAGAAAATCTTCCTGACTGATGGTAAAGAAACCAAGGCATTATTCTCTTATTCCCATGCCTTGCAGGTTGAAGGTTGCTGACATGCATTAATTCCCAGACACTTGCAAACTGCCCTGCACAGGAGCTCAACAAGCACCCGTAGCCAGAGAGCACTTCCAGAGGAGATACACAAAAACCTTACAGGATGCACTGGGACTGGCTGCAGTGACCTGCACAGCCTCTACTGCAGTACTGACAAGCAACTGGAAACATAATGAAATTCCACAGCAGTTTCAAAAGCCAATCAATAAAATGTACAGGAGTCTCAAAGAAGCAGCCAAAAGACTATGATTTGCAATGGAGCAAAAACAACACAGGTTTTCATCAGGAGTAATATTACTTGCATTGATATTGTTTTTATGGTCATTCATCTAGTACAGAAAGAAGCTGGCCGCAAAGATGACACTGACAGGACTGTGTACACATCCGTGGTCCATGACATGACACAGAAAGAAATTTATATGTTTAAAAGAAAAGGAAATCACACAAGAGAAAACCTAAATAAAAGCTCCACCTCATCAGATTCTGATGCAAGACAGCAAAAAGCCCCTATTTTGCTCTTTGGGACCAGTACTGTCTGGATGGTTGGCTTTTGACACACAAAAAAAAACCAAGAAGTCAATATGCCACGGTTTGGAAGGACACGTATGGGTCACTGTGGAGCTTATCCTTAAGCCAGGGGACTTTGTGCCATCAAGAATCTCAGAAAGTAATGCAAGAGTCCAGCAGTAACGTGTGATCTACCAGGCCACTCAGCAATCCTGCCCTTACCCATCTCACCCCATCACATGGTTGGCTCAGCCACCCAAAGGACTCTGGACAGGGGAATGGGTGGAAAGGTGGGCAGCCTTCAAAAGAGACCAGGAGAGGGACATACAGATCAAATACAGCTGGGGCTGACAAGGGAGAAGGGAGGTTAAAAAAAAACACTCAAGTTCAATGTAAACATTATATATCTCATATATATATATATATATATATATATATATATATATACACACACACACACACACACACACACACACACACATTAATAAAATGGGCAAAAGTGGCCAGAATGACGGAGAACACAGACTTGATCCGAGACACATCTTGTTGTAAGCAAGTTTTCTAACTTCCGTATGCTTTACGTTCTGCACTTGTAAAATGGGGATAATACTAATACCTCCATGGAATTTCTTTGAGGTAAACGAGATGACCTTTATGTTTATAAATACCATAACGTTTACCATTAGATGATAGCTTTGGGAGGTTGAGGGGAGGAGAGAGAGCTTGAGCAGCTCTGTAGACAGAGGTTATGGAGACTGTAGACAGTGAGATGTTTAAAGTTTAAAAAAAAACCAACATTTTAGAGGAAGAGAAGGGGAAAGGGAAAAGGAGGTAGAATCGGGAATTAAAATTATTACAATTCCTAGGGAATTCTATTTAAAACTTTGTAGTAATGATACATTCAGTTGCACTAGTTGATAGAGGCTCTAAATTCTCCATTAGTCTCTGGACTCCTTCATGGCCCTATCAATATGTATGGGTCAGGGCCTATTCTAGGCATTAAAGTAGCAAACTTTAAGTCCTCTGTCCTTTTATGCTGGGGGAGAGGGGATGACAGGAGTCAGGTAGAAAGACACAAATATATTATGGGAAAAGTGGTCATGAGAATTACGGGAAATTATTAAGTGGGGGGGGGGGTGTGACAAAGATGAGTCACCATCATAGGGAGTGAGGATAGTTCACAAAGAGTGTGCCGATACAGTGGCTTGTTCAGAGGCCCCATGAAAATGGGGAAGGGGCCATATGAGTACCGAAGAAAGGAGCACTGTGCGGTGGGGGGAGCATCACTGAGGGGTATGAGGAAGGCAGCATGCAGGGCTACCAGAGCTGGAGGCGAAACGATGTACGACAAACTCCAGTACAAAGTAAAACCACCTGGGAAAATTGACAAGCCTGGGTTTCAGGCTGCGAGAAAACCAAGTCTGATCACCATTTGAGTGTGGGACCCAAAGACAGGAATTCTTTAATATTCCCCAGATGATGTGATTGGTTTGTAGCAAAATATAAGCAGCGCTGTCATAGGTCTTTCAAGGCCATTTTAAGAACTCTGGATTTCACTCCTAGGAAGCCCAGAGGGTTTCGAGCAGAGAAGGGGACATGATTTGTATTTTCAAAGACTCACCCTGGCTGCTCTGTGCAGAACGGACCAGAGCAGAGAGCGGTGACAAAGCAAGACTGCTTAGGAGGCAAAACACTGGCATTGATTTTCTGCAGCACATTTGCAAACACAAAATTAATATCCCAGCGACATTCCCCTTCCTGAAACCTGCAGATCTCTGAAGGGTTTATCACCATGTACCCTTCAGACAGGTGCCAGATAAATGCTGCACGTCCAGGGAAATTCAAATTGCATGATACAAAATGAATAATTTCTCAATACTACATGAAACGTATGTATACTAAAATTTATTAGTTGCTTGCTTGTCTGACACTGAAATGGAACTAGACTTTTTAATTGTTATGTTCACTTTTTATTTTAACTGGATCCTGTCTCTTTATTTGGTAAACCTTGCCTTCGAGGCTTGTGCAGAGACTTTTTGCTACTAGTAAATACAGAACAAATGAAGCACTCTCCCTCTGGATTCTGTACCACCCTTATCTTATTCTCAGGGTTCTGATTGGCACCTGCAATAATATACACTGGTTTGCCCCTCAAGTGCCTCCCCCCACTACTGCAGACCAATAGCAGAATGTGATTGTATTATAGTCACTACGGCATCTGCAGAATTAGAATTACCCACACGTGGCATATGAAGCGAATGGAAGGGAAGAGGATGGGATAAACAGGGAACATTTGGGGAATGAGACAGATGGGGACGGGACAGGAGGAGGACACAGAACAAGATGGACAGGGGATGCGATGGGCAAGGAACAGGAAGGGACACAGGATGGGGTGAGATGGGAAGAAAAATTAAAAAGAACATGAGTGGGGGGCAAAAATGAATATATACTGTCTTGGAAAAGGAGCGTAGAAAATTCAGTTCTGACTTTCCTCAGGGCACAAGAATTCAGGTTATCTGCTAAAACTATGAAAGGCAGACTTGGGCAGAAAAGTCAATGAAAAATGTTCAGAGAGGCCAGTAATAGGGGAATGGGACAGAGAGTAAACAGAAAAATAGACCCTTCAACACCAAAGACTCAATTTAAAAATGGGCAATAGAAATGAATAGGCAGTTCTCAGATGTACAAGTTCAAATGACCAATAAAGACATGGAAATATGTTCAACATCTTTATCCATTAGAGAAATGCAAATCAAAACATCACTAAGATATCATCTCACCCCAGTGACAGTGGTGCATATGAAGTCAAATAGTAACCAATGCTGATGTTGGGGGGGGGGGGTGGTGAGGAACCCTTTTGCACTGCTGGTGGGACTGCAAACTGGTACAACTACTATGGAAAGCAATATGGAGATTTCTCAAAAGGCTGAAAATAAATACTCCATTGATTCAGAAATTCCTCTTCTGCTTATCTTTCCAAAAGACTTAAAAGTAACTTAGAACAGAGATAAACGTACACCCATTTTTATAGCAGCACAACTAGCAGTAGCTTAACTATGGAAGATGACAAAATATCCATCAAAAGACCAATTAAACAGACTGTATCTGTACCCAATGAAGTACTACTCTTCTACAAAAACAGATAAATCTGAGGCTTTTGTAAGACAATGGACTAAACTTGAGACCATCATGCTCAGCGAACTCAAATTCAATCAAATGTTGCATGGTTTCTCTAATGTGAGAAACCCAGAACAGAGACATTTTATAGAACCAAATGGGTGTGCTAGTGGGAGTCAAAGGGAGATGAGGGAGGATGTGGGAGGGCCATAGGGGGTGACACTGTAATGATGTCACGATACATATGTGCACAAAATTCTCAAGCTCAATGTAGCCATCGTATGTCACATTTATTTACTAGTAAATATTGGGGGAAAATAGTGAACCACAAAGAACGGTCAGAGCAAGGCGGCCCCACATGAAGCTGATTAGCACAATGCTTTAGATGACTGATTTACATACGTTTACAGTAATCTCCAAGAAGCTCAGCAACTAGGACTAGTAAGAAGTACACACAGACGCCGAAGTATATACGAATATCGTGGTAAGAAAGAAAAACGTTAGAGTCCAAATCTTGGCAAGGGGTAAAGTGATAACCGGAGCAATTAATTGCTCAGCCTGAGACCAGCAAAACTGGAATCCCAACCCTGCCACTTACAACTGTAACTTTGAGCAAATTGTCTTATATTTCTTTGTTTCAGTTTCCTATCTATAAAATAGGTTTAATAGTTATCCTCATAAATTATGCCATGGTGGTTCGGTGAAATATGTACAAAGCACTTAGACTACTTCACAGCAGGTAATTTGTAAGCTTTAGGTATTATGAAGGTTATGGGTTATTATTTAGTAGAAATGAAAGGGATTTTAATATAAGAGGGGCACAGTAGGATTTTTAAAATCAAATGTGGCAGGTAGGTTTCATCAGAAGAAAAAGGTAACAGAAACCCTAACCTCAAGGAAAATTAAAGAAAAGGGAAAAACAATACAAGTACCAGATAATCACATTTTAATCATTATAATCACAGAACTACCGGAAAACAGGGGTGTCAGCCTTTTCATCTTTGTGTCGGATTTGTACTGTGGTAGTGTCTCATCAAATATTTGTTGGGCAAGAGAATAAAACTAAATAGAAGAAACATGATCTTTGTAAAATTTGAATGCAATTTCAAGTATAACGGAGTAACTTACAGCAGACAGAACTTGTCAAGAAACATTAGAAAGGTAGAAGAGATGAGTGAGAGAAGGTCAGAGGAGGAAGAGAGGCAATTAGGAAAGGAGGGAACAGAAACAGAAGGGAGGGAAGGGAGAAGGTAAGCAGGCAATGAGGGAGGAAATAAGGTTTGCTTGGAAAAAATCAGAAAAAAATAACAGCAAAGAGCTGCTAAGAAAAAATTGTATGGAAGTAAGCTCCCATTTTTACCTACTTTTTCCTGAGGGCAAATTGTAAATTGAAATCAGATGGCAATAGACTGGGACTAGCAGCTTTACCCAGAGAGAGGACTGTTACTATGTGGCAGGGAAACAACCAGAGCTTTGACCATCTCCAATGAGAAGGATCAAAGGAAGATACGAGTCTTGTACTTAACTTTGTTTTTTCGCTCAAAACATTCAGTGAATTCTGAAAGTGCACAAGACAGAAAGGTAAACAGGCGAGGGTTGTGTTTGGCAACCCCGTGATGCTAAAGGGCGTGCTTGGGATTGACCACAATAGAACAGCTTCATGGAATATTCCAGGTTACTGACCGGAACCTCGGAAGACAGTACTCTAGGAGCATAAAGGAAATGATAGATACTTAAGAAAACACAACCAATCTTAAGTTTGTTTCCTCCATTCAAGTATGGCAATTGTCTCCCCTCAACTGGTTAGAAGAGGAAAAGACGAAATGTCTCTGGAGAAAAATGACATCATCCAGACCTTTTCATATATAAAAGTTAATTAAATGCTACCAGACATCCAAAAAGCCCCCAACTAGAAGGAAAATAGATAATATTCATTGGCCTCCACAGCTGATCCAGATTTTTAGAGTTAGCAAGCAGAAACCTTGAAATGCCTAAGATTAATGTATCCAGGACAAATAGCATACAGGATAGAGAATAGATTAAGACATCAGAAAATGTCAGAGAAATGTTGTCTATTAAAAATGAAGCAAATGGAAATTCTAGAACTGAAATTACTATATTTGAAATTAAAACTAATAAGGGATAAGACAAGAGCGGATTCATGAATTGGAAGACAAGTCAATTGAAAATATATATACTGAAACACAGAAGGAAAGGGCAGGAAACACTAAAAGAAATATAAAATGAGTATAGAAACCAAGTAAAAATGTTTAATACACATGTAATTGGGGTTACAAAGTGAAGGCACACTAGAACTGAAGCCACACATAAAGAGATAATATCTGACAAAAAATGAAAACTGCAATCCAAAATTTGCAGAACTTAGAGAAGACACAAATACATAATCTTCCTAGAAGGATAACATTGGTCACTTATGCAGAATAAAAATTAGACTAAAAAGTGGTATTCTACTTTAAAATGTTTGCCCGGTCTATTTTTTTTACTTACTCTGCGCATGTATTACTTACAGTTGGTGTTGCAGTCACCTTTGTCCAGCATGTGCTCCAGTACAGCTTAACAGAGGACGAGGAGAGGAGCTTTGATTTCAAGGCAAGAACCCGGAAGTGGCTAAGCCTCTAGCTTTTATCAGTGCCCAAAACAAGAAACAAGTGTAGGCAATCACTTGCTGATGATTCTTATAGAGTACACCTCGTGATCTGCTACGCGAGTACAACCAACAGGTGCTTTAAATTAAAAACCAGCAGAAACAAGCCCACCCTGTTTACTCTTTGCCCTCTACTCCCCCTCCGCCAGCCACTCCTCAGGGGGTCTCTGCAGCTTTTTGCCATCCCTAACCATATCTTTCTTGCTGTTTTCCTCATCTTTCTTTTTGTCCACTATTGGATCATTTTTAAAGGCTATATGCCAATTTCTAAGGTCTTAAACTGATAGATAATACAACTACATTTAACAACGTCATAACAAACACTAACTAAAGTACAATCAATTCAAATCAAGTGTTACACTGAAGAACTGTTCTAATTATTTCTTATATTAGGAGATTAATAGATACTTTCTGATGAAACAGAATATTGAAAACATTATGAAAAATTTTAACTAAAAAGCTAGCCACCAAAACAAATAGGTGAGAATTTCTAATTACTAAAATAGACTCTCAAAATGTGACCAATCAAAATGGCCAAACAAAGGATGTTTTAAAGATTTGGAAACAAACCAAACCAAACTAAACAACTGTAATCAAACATAAGATGAGTGAACCTCTCCTTCTGTCAATGACAGATTAGATAATTTGGACACATTCTACCACTAAGAACTCCTTAGTATGCAAAGTGTGATAAAATATTGGTCTAAATCTGCTTAAAGGCCTCATAATACTAGCAAGATAGAAGAACTACTAACCTAGATGAAATTCACAGGAGAATGAATATCCTGAAAAAATGAACCTTGTTTTTAGTCTCTACTTGTACTTCCTGGGGTGTCTTAGGGTGGGGGTCGGGTAGCTGAGAGGCTACGTAACAATCAGTCACTCCAGTGGAGCTTAAGGAGCAGAAAGTGGGATCAAAATCCACTAAGGGTTGGAAGGAGGGGTTAACGGGACGCGGATTAACCTTCCTTACTTTCACTTGGGTCTCCAAAGGTCTGTGTCTCAAGATGAGTGTGAATTGAAAGCACATGGGCTATTGCAAAGACTGTAGCTCATCTTCTAATCCTCTCAAACTCTGAAATTGAACAGAGGCGATCAAGATTGCTAGTGCCTCTAGGCATCTGGCAAGAGCAAATGAGAATCATCTCTGGAGGAAAATAGCATCATCGTGGGTCTCAAATTATTTCTATGATTTTTCAAATACAATATCCAACATGCAAACAGAAGTACACAGGTCAGACACAAGACAACATGAATCAAGAACACTAAAGAAAAACAAAATACAATAAAAAGGTCCTCATATTGTAGCTATCAAACTCTTCGAAATGTACTTACCAAATTCAAAGAGATAAAAAGTAATTTTGAGAATTAAGTCTCAATAAAAACTGAAATGGAATCTATACAAAGCAGTCATGTTCCTTGTCTCAGCACACATACAAAAAAATCTACATGTCAAGTCCAAAACCAGATGGACAGTCTTTGTAGCAATGCTAGATGAAATTGATTTATTTTTGTAACTGGTATGTACTAAGATAGTTTTCTATAAAAGCCAGTTAGATTCTGAGCAGATAGGAAGAGAAAACATTGTTGACCTTACTTTCAAAGACTACATAGTTTATGGTCATACTTATTACATTTATTCTAGTTTCTTTAAAAAATCTTAATTAGCAATGTCCTGAGATTCTCCAAATGTTAATTTTTTTAAAGATGAAA
The DNA here is from genome assembly GCA_004027205.1 of Ctenodactylus gundi. Classification (NCBI taxonomy): domain Eukaryota; kingdom Metazoa; phylum Chordata; class Mammalia; order Rodentia; family Ctenodactylidae; genus Ctenodactylus; species Ctenodactylus gundi. Next base: position 305,049 of record PVKB01000526.1, read on the forward strand.
AAAAAGAAGTTTTGATGTTTAAATGGTCTAGTCTTAAATCTATCTGGGGGGGAAGTTTTTAAAGATGGATGGAAGGGAGGCAATCATCACTGTGATGCATGAGCTGCTCACCTTAATCTGGAACAGCAAGAGGAGAGCCACCATCATTCACACCCCAAACTGCAATGGCTTTAGTCTAAGTATTATGACCACACAGGACTTCAGGTCAGCCCCATTCTTCAGGCCACATAAGAAGCGTAAGAAACTTGGTCCCATCTATATTTGAAGCTGTATTGATTTTCAGCTGTTGAAAGCAATATATTTCTTTTCAATTTCTTTGAAACAGGAACCTGCTGGGCCTCCTGAAGAAAATAACCTTTTCTCAATACTGAGAGGACAGCTGAATTAAAGTATAAGTTACTTAACTTCTAAGATACATATCCTTCATAGTAAATGTGGCCTTGAAAAGTTTCCATTTGGAGCCTGGGAGAAAACCAAGTTTTCTTTGTAAAACCATGAACTTTTCTGAGACAGATTCATGAACAAAGGACAAAATTTGGTGTTAAAGAAAACATGACCTTCCAGATTTCATGGTCCACACCTGCAGCCCCCCAGTACTTTGGATGGCTGACACATGATGATCACAAGTTCAAATCCAGCTTGAGCAACTTGGTGATTTAGCAAGACCCTGTCTCAAAATTTAAACAAAAATAGACCTGGAGATGTAGCTCAGTGTGAAGACCAGATTCAATCCTCAGTACCACACATACACACCAAAGAGTTTTTAAAAGTCAATCAATTTCGTGTATTTATTATTTCTCCCAAATACCCTGTGGTAGTTCAAAGGAAGGACCCAGGTGAAACTGAAGTATGACAAGCAGCAAAAGAATTTCAAGTGTAAGTTCACTGCTCCCAAGACGTTATGCCTGGGTAGGAAGTTCAGGTACAAGGCCCCAGTTACGGAATGAGCAAAGCTTCACTTAATGTAAGTGGATTATTCCATATGAGGATCAGGGACTGGGCTATTTACCCAGAGTGTGTGGCTTGGGGACAAAGCAGGGTAGCCTGAGAGGTTAGGAGAGCATGCTGCTGGACTACAGGTTTGTGGGAGACTGGTCCATGCTGGAAGTAATGGCTGTCATCACAGTTGGCTGACAGCCAAGGCCAAGAAAGTTGCTGTTTCAGAGCCAGAGAATGTTGCTATGGTCATGTTATCATGGCCAAGAAGGAATGAGGAAGTAGCTATCTTTAAGCCAAGGTGTTGCGTAGAAAGCCAAGCTGTGTTTGGAAACAGCTGATAAGTTCAGCATGAGAGTTGTAGCACAAGGACCTACTATCGGTAGTGTTCATCAAGAAGCAGATTACCTAGATAAGGTAGTCTTTTCCCACAATCCTCTCTGTGAGGGCAGGGTAGGCTCAGATGTCTCATCCATATGTCTCATAGCATATGGTCAGGTACTATAGGATTCTGCCTAACTCTGGGTAGAATTACTAAATGGGAAAGACCCAGGCTTATATATCATACCTGTGGCCATCAATGTCAACAAGCTATGTCACAGTCTAAGTCCAGCAAGACCAGCACAATACTGCAATAGGACTAAGGCTCACATTGCCAAGAGATGCCTCCAGTTGAATTGGACTTATGGCCCGAGTCAACTGCAGCTGGCTACAAATACTACTACCTGAATTAGAATTCTGATATTTTAGAGCCCATGTCTTTTCCTGGCACCTTGAGCTGCTCCAGAGGCTTTATCAACCGGCAGGCCCAAGGATGAGAGCCTTTAGGATCTACCCAGTGATAGCACTTGCTTACTAAGCTCTCCTACCCAGTGAAAAGGGTCTTCTATCATACCATACCACCAAGTTTGGGGTAGCGTTGGTGAAGGCAGTCGCTTGGCTACCTAGACTGGTGCTATGCTGCACTGCATTTGAGTCCAGTAGCTACAGGGACCCATACAGTTCTGGGTAGGTACCAGGTGCCATGCCCTGAGGCTCTGTGAGCTCTAACCTACGAAGGGCCTGGAGTACCTATCACACACTAAGTCTTACCACAGGGATCTAGCAGTGGGCTCCCTGCACTAGCTCCCCACAGATGGCGTCCTGTTGTGTATTCCACCTCCCAAAACTGGAGGATGTGAGAGCTACAGTCAGCTGTAGTAGCTCAGCCCAGAGGAGCTCAGCCCAGAGGTATTAACCCAGTTGAGAGGTTGCGGGACTCTCCACCACTGGTACTGGTTTCAAGTCTGAGGACTGGACTTCACTACCCCTCTCCAAAATGGGAGGTGTCTCTCTGTGTGCTGGCATACTTAGAGTTGAAACTGAGGTAGGAAACTTTCCTTCCCGCCTTCCTCAGTAGGTCCTTTTGTTTTGTTGTTATACTAAAAACAGGCATCTTTCACCTTATTTTCTTATCTATAGTGAAGGGAACTTGGTGTGTCAACAGCCATTCCTCTTGATGTGCCTGTGAGGAGAGATCACTATTGGCCCTTACTCATCCACCATCTTGTTTTGCCTGCCCCTGCTATTTAAAGACTATAGAGAAATCATATTGGAAAATCAATGCCCTCTTATACCACCCTCCTAATTTATGGTACTTTATACAGGACTCCTTTACACTGTATACAAGTGGGAAGATCAGAGGGTTGACCTCGAGATAACGTTTCTTAGATTCTTAAGTGGTAGTTACACGGAATATTATGGGAGCATTATACTTCCAGAGTGAATCCTTAACTCCAATGGCTCCTCAACTTCTGCAGTTATAAAGATCTGAATGATGCTATTTGGCTCTAACAGCATATGTAATGTGAAATCAAAAATCATCCTCAGAATCAGAACAAAAGGATGTATTAGCCTAATATAAAAGACACAGAAGGTGAAGGGAACTTGAGATTCTGTGCTAAAATTACCAGATAATTTTCAAACACATTTTCCTCCTCAAATTAAAAATCACTATTCTTACTCTCTTTAATATATGTAAAGTAAAAGAAATTTTGTTCTGACTGATTTTAGAAGCTAAGGTTGCTATTTTACAGGTATTTTCATTTTAGATGTAAGGTAATGACAGAAATGTCAGAGGGCTCCTACCTAACACAAATTGATCTCTTTTACAGTATCTGAGGAAAGCTTTCAGTTCAGCATAAAAGATTTAGAAAAACTAAGTATCAAACTCACAGTGCAGAATAAATTCAACTTGATTAATAGCTAATTTAAGCATATTCTGTAAATAGGGCAACTATAGTTATTGAGCATAGCTAGTCACAGAAAGATTCAGACTGATCTGAGATTAGGTACCAACTATTCTCTACCTGCTAGGAAACAGGTATGACCATTGCTTACGGATAAAGCCAGAAGGCCTGTCACGGTTGCAATTCACTTTCTCTTTATCACATTACCTACATAGTGCTCACAAATACATTTCTGTAATTCTCAGTGCAGATCCAAATTTATTTCCTTGAATTGGGTCTTCCCCCCAAATCAGGAAATGTATATCACATTTGAAAAATATTCTAAGTTCCTAAATTTTAGCTCAAGTTTTGTTATTTAAAATTCAGACATCATCAAAAACATTTCTATTGTTCCATTTCCTTCTCTACTTGGTAGTACAACGGATGTTTACCAACGAGATATCAATAAGATAATTCTTCTGCAGTATCAAAGGATCACAGGTCCTTTAATAATTTTGCTAAAGCTGAGAGGCAAGTTCCCTACAATGCGGTTGCAGGGATTCTGGAGATCTCACTTCAGGAAGAAAAAAATAGAAATGGATTGACAATTGTCAGAAGAGTCTTCTCATTGCTTACAGTTATCTATATGAGTGCTTCCTGTTTCCCACACTCAGCTTCCCGGAGGCAGTAGGTGAAGCTGAGCTGTTAAAATAGAGCTGTTTAAACTGGGCATGGTGGAACAGGTTAGAAATCTGAGAACTTTGTGAGGCTGATGTGGGAGGATCACAAGTTTGAGCCTGGTCTGTCTGGCCAATTTAGTGACTTAGCAAGACTACCTAAAAATAAATAGGCATTTTAAGTAGCTAGCAGGTTATTTTCCAAAAATTATTCTCTTTATTAGTTTGTAATAATTCCATTTAGCTTGAGGAATTGACCCATACACATATCCTACCTTGATCACCTTTTACTTCTCTTCCCACCTCTCATCCCATTCCTACATCTCCTTGATCCCCCTGTCCTCCTCACAAAATCTCCATTTTCCTACCATCACACTTTTATTTTGCTTTTACTTATTTATAATTTGGGTTTTTCTATTAGAGAAAAAATTTAAAGGGCTGGGGATTACAGCTCGATACAAACTCCCTGGATTCTTCCTTGACACCATATATTTAAATGTTTCATTCCTTGATATGGACTTTAAGTGACTAATGAGGAAACACTCTCTGTAGAAACTGAAAAACCCAAGCTTCTGAAATGGATGAAATTCTCCACACCAGAATTGGGCACAAATATGGCCTAGGGTTCATTGTCAATTGGGAAGCATGGAGCTGGAGCTGTCTAAAAGAAACCATTCCTGGAGGAATGAGGAGACAGTTCAACAGAGGCACCAAACCAAGCCCTATCTTACACAGAGGTGGAGCTAAGGTTGCTAATCAGCTGACCTTAAAAGAAAGCGATTGTCTTGGATTATAAAGGTAGGTCCAATGTATGTAATCAAAAATGTTCCAAACTTGGGAAATGGAAAGCAGAAGAAGAATCTGAATGAGAGAGGAAACATCATGAGAAAGATTCAGCCATGAGCCAAGGAATGTAGGAAGCCTGTAAGTGACAGGGGTGGGGAAGATCAGGTCCATTACAGGCCCAGAAAGTCATTGGTCCCAGCCCAGCCAAGGGAACCACAAGCAGGACTTGAAATTTACTAAATGCAGGAGGCTTTTCCATAGGAACATAGTTGGCTAATTTTTTGATAATTTTATATGGCTTGTGAATAATGCCCCCAAATACCCAAATGGCCCTTGGCAGAGAAAATGTTCCCCACCCGTACTCAAAGGCGAAAACATCCCAGCAACGAATTCTTTCTCAGAGACTCCAGAAGGAGTTCAGCCTTGTCAACACCTTGATTTTCTTTGGTATATATTTCCAAGTTGGTTAGAATACCTTGTTTTTAGCCCAGTGACACCTACTTCAAACCTCTACACTGTAAGAAATTTTTATTTCACACCAGTACATTTGTGAAAATTTGCCACAGCAGCAAAATAATACAATGATTGCATTGCTTTGGAGCATTATCAGACTTCTCTAATGTTAGCAGCTTATTGAAGAAAAGTTGGCATAGAGGGCAGTATTCATGGATCTTCTTCCAGATCATCGCCAGGACCACAGCTAGCCCATCTTGGCCCACTGTAGAATGCCCCCAAGACCAACTGCTGTGGCCTGGCCCCAAGATTTCAGGTCTGGAGTGGAACTGAGAATTTCCATTTCTAAAAATTCCCAGAGGATGATGATGTTGCTAATGAGGAAACCAAACCTCAGCTTCCTCTGATGTAGTGAAAGAGAAGGGAGCATCTGAACAAACAAGATACAGAGTGCTAACTGGCACGCTGGAAGTGCACAAGTGGTATGGCAATCAGTGCAGAGGCAACAAAACCATGAACTTAGAGAAAGGTTTTAGAAAGAAGTGTAGCAGAAAAAAATCAAGAAAACGGAGGAAAATATCGTAAAGGGAGAACAGGGAATGGAATGTAACTGACAGAGGGAGGCTCACATGGGAAACCATAGATGAGGGCCTGCTCATTTCTAAGATGCTAAAAACAGAAATGGGCAAAAGGGTTGCCCACGAACAAGCACTGGGAAATGAAGCCAGACAGGTAGACAAGATGGACATGAGGATTTGTCTGCATTAAGCACAGCAAGTTTCTATTACCCTAAATGCTGAAGCCACCCCTTGGTGTCCATAAGCAGAACCACACACTAGAGGGCACACCTGGTAGCGGTGTTAGATGAGTGGAGCTGGTGATAAGACCAGAAACAGCTCTTCCAAGAGTCCACTGGACAAGTGAGGACCTGCGCAATGGTGAAGGCATGACTTGAAAGTCACAGTTATGAGAGAAGCATTAAAGTTACCAATTAGGTCTTATAATCTTGAGTACCAGTTAAACATGGAAAATGAGGGAGTTCAGTGACTAACTAAGGATGGCAGCTGGCTTTTGTGCTTATACATTTGGTTGGTGAGCGTAACCATTCAGCAAAAAGCACAACCCAAGAGGAGGAAGAAAAGGCCAGAAGTAGAGATGGTTCAGTTAGATTCACTGGAGTCTATTAAGGCACCTGAATTATATACAAAAGTAGATGATCAGATCATTGCTTTAAACAGCTGAGACTTGCCAGGACGTCAAATCACAAAATGAATTTAACATTTCAATCAAATAAAAAGTGCTTAGACTTAAAAAAGAAAACAGCAAAAGTAGTTTCGTTTTCATCAGATAATTTCCGTAACACAATGTGCAACGTCCTCCCTACTTATCCCAAAGATTTGGCCAGTTCCTTTCAGGGTCAGTAACATTGAAAAAGAAAAAAAAAAGGAAAGAATTTAGTAGTGATTTTGTCATAGAATACATTTAATGATAATTATTTTGACTGAACTGGATAACTTCCTCAGAGCACATGTTTTGGGGTTGACTACCAGTTTGCTCCTTCTCTCGTATATGTATACACTGGCTGGCTGAGTACATTTTATCTTTACCCTAAAGACATGTATTACTGATTACAATGAAACACAGGCAAGGTATAGAGTAAATCAGTGACTGTTTAACACACGATCTCGCTAGGCAGCCCATGTGCATCCTGAACTCACTATGGAGCCCAGGCTGACCATGGACTCACAGCAAGCCTCCTGTCTCAGCCTCCCAAGTACTGGGAATTTAGGTGTGTGCCACCACACCCAGCTTACGTGGTTCTGGGGAATTGAACTCGGGTACTTAGTGCATGCCAGGCAAGCGCTTTAACCGCTGAGCCATTCCTCCAGCTCAGGGTTTTCTATTTTAAGAGAATATATGTATATCATAAGAAATCAAATGATTTGAGTATATTAAGCTCTAATTAAATTGTATCAAATGGTATTACATATTAAAATGCAAATGAATCATGTGGTTTCAAAAATGAAAAATTAAAAGTTGACCTTGTAAGTTAAATAGTTCATTATTAATAAAAGACAGAGGCAATATAAAAGGATATTCTGGAAAATTTTACAGAGCACTACATAAAGGTACATAAGCTACATACAGTAAAGCATCACCTTCACAATTGCAGATAATTTGAATTTATCCTTTCCTATATTGAATTAAATAACAAGCAAATATGTTTATGAATGAAAAGATGAAAAATATTTTAAGCATTTTTTTAACATAAAAGCACTTGAAATGACAAAAATAATGGCATAAAAAGGCTCCAACACAGGCGACAGGGCAGACAAAGGGGCAATGGACTCCTAGGAAAGGGGTGACTATCTGAAACTGCTGGGGGAGCATTGACGAGTATTGACTCCTCAAACCCCAAGGCTATAATATGTTATAGAATTTGGAATTCGTGTGTGTGTGTGTGTGTGTGTGTGTGCGTGTGTATAATTTTAAAATAAAATAAATTATAAACTAAAAACCTAAGGTTATGCAAACATTTGTCTCTAAAACAGATGTTTGCCCAAGTACCTCCTTACTTACTGTCTCCAAAATGCAGCCAAGTGGCAACCAAAGGGATGCCAGTTTTAGTGCCAGACGCCTAGGCTTACTCAGAGCTGAGGGCAGAGAGATACTCATATGTCACTGAAATGTAACAGACAGGTAGGAAGGCGGGACTAAACAGGGCAAGAGACGTTATAGGACATCAAGTTAGGAAGTTGTTTCAGATCATTGATCCCCGTGAAAGAATAAGGTCAAAAGGACAGTTTCTTTCAAACACAATCAACGAACACTTGAATCTCCTTAGACACGATAATAGAATATGTAGCATAGCAATATGGCTCCATATGTCCCTTGCACACAGACCAGTCAGTCATACAACATAGAGGTAAATCTTCAAGGCAAGAGCAAGCCACTGTAACTCAGCTCCTGAAAAAAGTACCACTACAAATATAGGAGATTCTGAGATGCCAATTCAAAAGAGAAAATAAGGATTTATGCTAATAAACACAGGACTGTACCTGTATGCTACAAATCCAGGTACCACTCATCACATATAAAATATCTGCTGGAAGATTTAGTATTTTAAATCTTTTCGAAGGTGAACTGTCTTTACATATAAACCTGAAGTATTTGTAATTATGTTTTGAAAACACCTCACATTAGAACAATTTTAATTGCATAATTAGTTCATAATTCTGACTACAGGCAAAAATGAGAACAAAATGGCTTTCATCAGTTGGCTATTATATAATACGCCATCCTAAAATTCAGTGCTTGAAACAGTAAGCAGCATTTATTTTCTTGTTCATGGAGCCACTAGGTGGTTCTTCATGTCTGAGCTGGGCTCTTGCAGGAGTCTGCCGTCAGCCTTGCAAGTGGTGGCTGGGTACGTGAACATGTTTGTGGTTGCCTAAGTGTAGATGAGACTAGGATAGCTTTGAAAGGGGAAAAAAATGAGCTTTCATCTACATGTTCTCCCTCTTCCAGTTAGGTGACCCCAATTTGTTCTCATGGTGTCAGGGCTCTCACAGAGAGTGGAAGGACACACAGCCTCAAGGTTCAAATACTTGTACCATATTTTATTGGCCAAAACAGTTTCACAAGGCCAGCCCATGTTCAATGAATAAAGTAGGCTTCACCTCTTAATAAGGGGACCTGTGAAGGGATGAAGACTTAAGGCTAATATTGCATCCAGTATATCCCATTTCAAATACTCAGAAAATTTTGACCACAAATGAGTGAGGGTTGACAAAATAAACAGACTTTCCCTATCCTATTTTAAGATATGTGGCAAAAAAGTGTTATTCAATGGAGAAAATTTTTCTGTAGCCCCTCTTTATCCCAGTCAAAAGGAAATTATCAATATCACTTTACCTTCATCTGACCTTGAAAGATACTTAAAATGTGTCTGTCTTCTTTCTATTGAAAATGAAGTATGTACCTATTGACTACTTCGTCACAGAAAAAAATATATTGTTTTACTCAAAATAATGTTGTTGGAACTGCTATAAGGTGTGCCAAATTCTGACACTTTTTGGAGTGATTCAGATACTAATACTTTCCCAAGAAAATTCCAATACTTGAGGCATTTTTTTCTGAATTATTTACTAGTCTACATCTTCCCCTTCCTTTGCTTTTATAGACATAATCCAAGCAGGTTATATTTTCTGAGCTGGTATTCCTGAGCCATTAAAAAAAAAACAGTGCTTAGATCCAGAGTAAAAATTATATTTAGTAGACAGTATGGCATGGGCATTGTCCAATCAGAATATAGTCTGACAGTAGATTTCACTATGCACTAGGAGAGAGGTGCTTTAATGAAAACACTCCAGGGGCTAAATAAGTTTAAGTAAGTGTTTTCTGAAGCACCAAGGATCCTGCTGTTGTCTGGAAAAATCTAAGGTTCAAGAGACAGACTAATTTCTTTGATAGCTGAGGGAAAGGGAGCTGTCAACACCAACACCAGCATACCCAGACTTTATTATGGAATAGGAGTCTATGTCTCAAAGCCAGAATTTGCCCTTTACAGAAGGAAGCCCTGGTCAGGTCATCTTAGGTCTTGTCCCAGAGGAGTACCCGGAGGGATAAACACAATTCAGCAGGCAGAAACTATAGGTATTGGCAGTATCTCAGGGGCTGAGATGGAAATAAGGAGTAAACTGTAAGAGAGATACATTGATCTTCATCAAGGTAACTACAGGTAAAGGTCTGGATCAATGAGAGCAGGTCTCATCAACCACAAAGTGGTGATGAACAAATTACTTCCTAAAACCTACAGTCAATCCCAGGAAGTGTTAGCCCAGTTTCATATAGCAGCAATCACGGAATTCCTTTCCCACGTTCTTCTGTCCTCCTCCAATCCCTTGTACTGTAACTCTGGAGCCCCAAAACCTCCACTTAATTAAATAAGAGAGAATAATTCAAAGAATAGGTAGGTCAGGCAAGAAATTGACCGCAACATTCCTCCTAACTGCCGACTTTCCACCAACCACAGCGAGGGAAGTGGAAAAACGCCTTGTCCTTGAATCAATTTTGCACTTTGACCATCACACCAGAATGATCATTTTAAGTAATTGACTGAAGGACTTTCTATTTACCTAATAGTGTAGAGAAAAGTCATGAAATGTCCCCAATTTTCCTCTAGGGCAGAATTAAAATGTAAAAAGGAGAATAAAACAGCAGGCAACAAAAATAAAATTGCTTAAAATTACATATCACCGTCTATCCTTGATAGACCAGTACAAGGACTTACTTCTTGGGGAGATGCATTTTCATGCAGAAAAAAAAATTAAGAGAAGAGTTAGTTATATAATAACATGTAGTGATAGGACATAGAGAAAAATAAAGCAAGGTTTGGAGATGTGGTCGTGGTGAAGAATGAGGTGGTATTTCCCACAGAATATAAATGAAGGCTTCTGAATAGAGGTAAGAAACGACAGATCCAGTCTTAAAAGGGTCCAGGTAGAAAAATCAGCAAGTGCAAAATACAGAGGCAAGAATGAGTTTGGCGGTTCCAGGATTAAAAAATAAAAAAGTTGTATGGCTGGGCTTGGGGACAGAAAGACAGACCATAGGTTTGTAAAAATCACCAGAATCCTAATCATACAGTCATAAAAAAGAACTAGACTTGGAATGAAGTAACAAAACTATGTGAAGATTAATTTCCATTCTAAAATGATTACCGTGGTTACTGTGTCCAGAATGTTTGGTAGGCCACTGAGAATGGAGACTGACTACATTTGTGAGCAGCTGCATTCTAAGTCACCTAAGATTCTTAGAGAAAGGGCAGATTGTTAAACCTTACCCATCTCTAAAACCTCCTGCTTCTGAATCTTGTGGGAACCGGGAAAGGATGCTATTTTTACTTCGCTCTCCAGAAGATTCACCTGTTGTCAGAATCAAGACTCACCATACTACATAACACAGTGACCAGTTTATGAGACGTCAGTATCAGACCTATGTTGTCTCTGAAATGTGATGCGTTTCACTTACCTCTTTGCTTAACCACATTGCATCCATCATTACCAATGGTCGATGTAGGATTTAACAGGCCAATTTTTTTTTTTTTGTTCTTACTTTAACTTGGGTTCAATTTTACTATTTGTTCTACCTCCATTTTCCCTTTCTCCAACAGTATTATTTAATATCTACACACCTATTTTATTGTTCTAAAGACTTGAACTGCTGCTTCAAAGCAACAGAATGCATCATACATAAATTTAGACTTACGTCCCCTAGTGTTTTAGACATATGGTAGAAAATCACATTATTTTTCCATATAACACCAATAGTAATTTTATTTTTATACATACCACCATTATTCAAAAGTAACTGGATAAGTTAACGCCCAATGCCATGTAAAAATGTCTGCCTAGCCTATAACCCAGCACTCCCAGAAGCTGAGATAGGAGGATCACAAGTTCAATCCCAGCCCCAACAACTTAGTGACTTAGGGAGACCCTGACTCAAAAAAGAAAAAGAAAAAAATGGCTATGGATGTAGCTCAGTGAGAACGTCCTGAGTTCAATTCCCAGTACCAAAAACAGAAAACAAAAAAGAAAAAAAAAAAAGTCTGCTATCATGTATTTGTTTGACATACTTTGCTGGATAACATGTATTTCCTACACTTAATTAAAACATCATTTTAAGTCTTTTTAAGACCTGTAGAATTTCATGATGTTGATTTTTTAATCTAATACATCATGTAAGTGGTTCATACAACATCCAACCCTATCAAAAGTCATTAAAAAGGGGAGAATTTTCCTAGGGAATTGATAGACTTAAAACGTATCTGGAAATTCTCTTATAGATGAAATAAAGCTGGCAGTGTATTCCCAATGTAATATTTAATATTAATATTTAATATTCCTGAACAGGGCAAAAAAGATATCAAGTGTGCGCCAATCTAAGTACCTACAACAATACAATAGAAACATTTACTACCCAATTTCACACTACCACATCCAGACTTCTAACAAGGCTTCTCACTAGAAATATTGCATTAACACTGGAATCTCAAATTGCTACCTGTGAAAATTACTTACTTAAAAAAATATTACTTATACTAGGCTGGTCAAAGTTAAAATGGTCATTTATATTATTTCAAACTTGAGCTCTATGCTCTGAGTTTAGATCTGATCAGCTGAGGTAAAGTGATTTGCCTACACCTGACAACAAAATAACCAATTACCCATCAGTTCATCCTTTACAACAGTAAATATCTTCTGTACTTTTCATACTTATATTTGTACCATTTAGGAAAGGAAAAACTTCATGAGTGTTTATTAAAATACTATTTTATAATATCCTAAGAATGCCAATTCATATGTATGAATTCTGCATAAAGTGTAAGTGGTCATCACAACTGTACTATAATCAGACCCTGCAACGCAAAAGCTGACTGTAAACACGCCTTCTGAAGGAATGCAATTCACATAATTAAGTCATAACTTCTCACCAGGACAAAGTAATCTAGTAGCATTCATTGCTAAGATGTTCTAAGTTTAGATTGCTTCACTACTTAAAAAAGCAGAAAAAAAGTAATAGTTTCCAACTCTAAGTTGGAGGAAAAAAACCTTTATCACACAATAAAACCCAAACAAATATGAATTTGTGATTTTAAGAATGCACCAATGTCCCAAATTTAATGTAACTATTACATATCACAAATACATAGTAATAAAAATAATTTGGGAGGAAAAAAAAGCTCAAAATGCCAAAAACGAATACCCCTCTTTCATACATTATTCCAATTCCTCCATGACATTCAAATTGTTTTTTAAAACCCAGTCAACAAGAAACGACATAAGAACAAGATCAAACTGTACCATGAAATGAAAAATTATAATAATGTCTATTCAGCCTTAAATATTTAGTTTAGGATAATAAGCGGAGTAGGACACACTTCCTCTAAATGACACCATTTAAACAGTGCTATAAAATAACATTACTTAAGACTAATAAGTGTGGTGCATTGTGTTATTTCAACCATTCTATAAAAAAAATCATTAACAAGCTACAGCATTCTCCACCAGCTTGGGGCCTACAGAGTCGATTATTTTGGGCACATTTTTCCAAATGAGTAAGTAATGCTTTTTAACATTACAAACATAGATCTATCATAGCGCTGGAATTCTGTTGTGTGTTTTTGTGCTTTGTGGGCTGCCTAAAAATGAAAAGGCAACCAAGCGAAATGCATTGTGTGCTTATTATATCTCAAACTTTTAGTTCCTAAAATGTGAAATACTTCTCTACCATTTAGCTGTCTCCTAAGTAGATTTTTACATATGAAATTTTTATTGTACTTTGAGATATTACTTATAAAATATTGTTTAAAAACAGTGTGAATTTGCTTAAATTTGTGTAAAATAGCACTTTATAACTATATTGAAATTTAATGTTTTTCAAAGGTTACTGACATGCATTAACAACTCTTCACCCCATACAATATTTTTTTTAAATGGAACAGTGCAAATTTATTTTCAATCTTATGACAGAAGATCACCTCTGGGTAAATTTACCACACTGGAGGAACAAAATGTTAAAATGTAGCTGCACTCAACTGAGCCACCCATCTATTTTATAGAACTTAAATCCTGAAGTTGAGGCTTAGAGCAATTTTAAGAGATGAGGTCCTAAGTGCTTTTTAGCCATCTTTTAAGAGGTAATTTTCCTTCACTAAAGCTTTCAAAGCTTTAGTGAAATGTTGACTATATTTGAGGAATTTTTCCCTTTCCAGTTCTGTTCTAAATACTATTATCATTGGCTATATGGTGCCTATCTTGCCCAATCTGAATGATGCAATCCAGGAAGTAGGGCTGGAAAAGGTGGCAGTCCTTTAGCATGGGCCTTATACTGAACAGCACTATGTACGCAGATAGAGCGTCTCATACAGTAGTCAGTTCTCAGCACAGTATATCCTGGTCATATCTTCACTTACATCATGTCAATTAGCATAGTCATTATAAGACACATGTTTGCATGAGATTATCCAACCATAAATTTTAATAGGCAAATTATACTTGTCACTGGTAAATCAACCTTAATACCTATAATGTTTAAAGTTTTTCCAAAGGCATCCAGAAAGTTTGTTTTTTTAACACCAACAGTTTACTTCCTTTTAAGTCATATCACCTTTCGTAATAGTCGTGTTCCTCATCAGGAGTTACACCATCTGTAGCTCTTGAGGTTTGATACACGAACTTTCTCTCCTTTCCTCCATCCAACAGTACAGCGCTGAATACTGGTAAACATTGTGTGTCTCATCTCAAGGGCCAGAAGCCTATGTGCAAAACCTCTAGGGTCCCAGAAAGCTAAAGTGGGAGCAGATCCCACCCAGGTGCAGTTTTGACTTAGAGGGCATCATTCTCCCATCATCTGGACTCTCCCACTACTGCGGTAAAGGAGCCTGGACAGAGGAAGTGGAAGTTCTGGTACTGAACTTGCTAAGACGCCTATGCAGTGCTTAAAGAGAAAGTGGTCTTTAAACGTGGAAATGAAATGGTGGAAAATGCAGAATAAGCTTCCTGCAGGCACCACAGGGGTTGCCTTGTAAGAACGACATATTTATGCTGAGCCCGTTGCATTTTTATAAACTACCTTAAATCCCCCATTGGAAAAAAAGATGGGACAGGGGATGTGTGCATGTGTCCACATACACATTATATATACATACAAAAATACACATACCTTTAAGATTTTTTTGAGTACAAAATACAGTGAATTTAAGATCACTTTTGTCTAGAGGAAAAGAAAATTCCATTTTTCTTACCAAGGAATAATCATGTGTAAAGTAGAGAATGTGATGACTTTGTTGGGCTAGAATTCGCTGTTCTTGCTTAAAGAATAGTTATGCTTATTTGGGTCAAGGTTCCCCAGGTCTTGCCTGCCTCCTGCCTCCTCAAAATAGCAACACACTAACTTTCTGTCACCCTCCCAGTTCTGGGTGGGAAGAGTGACAGAAAGTTAGTGTGTTGCTATTTTGCAGGAGGGTTTCTCTTGAAATCTGCAGATGTTCACCCCCTTGGCTTTGTTAATTCAATGTCAAGGCCCCTCAAAAGAAAGCGACTTTTAAAAACACTGACAAAACTGGTTTAGACTTACTGGGATATGGGAAGACTACTACCTTAACAGAGAGTAAACAGCGTCTCAGATGAGGGATGGCAGGGTTGGATATCGTGGCCTGGTCTGGGGGATTCCCGGACACATGCTGCAGGACCAGCACCTAATTTAGATTCAGCAGATTTTGTAACTTGATATCTGCAGATTGGTGGCCACAGGGAAGTACAAATATCAAAGTGAGTGTTGACTGGGAAAGTGTTATTTTTAAATAAACTTTTTTTAGTTGGCTCACCATTTTTCAGGGGAAAAAAGATGGTTTTTGTGAACAAGCAGGTAAGTTTCCTCATTCTCAGGATAAGAATAGAAAACGATTCCATTTCATTATTCTTTTGCATGGTGACAGAGAATTATGTGATTTCAGTTCTT
The DNA here is from genome assembly GCA_004027205.1 of Ctenodactylus gundi. Classification (NCBI taxonomy): domain Eukaryota; kingdom Metazoa; phylum Chordata; class Mammalia; order Rodentia; family Ctenodactylidae; genus Ctenodactylus; species Ctenodactylus gundi. Next base: position 320,635 of record PVKB01000526.1, read on the forward strand.
AATTATCACATAGACATGACTGTTTTTCTTTTCTTTGCCTCTGGCTTTTTGAGTTATTGGGCTATACTCATGCTCAGAACACAACAATGCACAGGCAACAATACCCAAGTCACTGTTCTCCCAGCAAAAACAGTAACACGTTGATGGCACTGCCAAGTCCAAAAAGATAAACGTACCTGCATGTCATCTTTGAGTTCATGTTATTCCATGGCCTAGAAGCACTTCAGACGTGACTCGCCAATGTGTTGAAGAGATTTTTCTGAAATTACACTTTCACATTTTACTTGCTCCTAATTATTTTTCCCCTGCCAACCTCATGGTAGCTGATCTGGATTTAATTTCAACGATGCCACTTGCCACTGGAACTCTCCATTTCTTGAACCTTTGCAATATCCCAGCAGGGCAAACCCTCTTAGAATTCGTTAACTCATGAGAAAAAACTATCCATCATGTAAATCAGTTCCTCATGGCCACAACTCGTGGAGCTTCCAAATATAACCTCACCCGCCTCAACAGTAAACCTAGTGCACCTGTTCCTTTCAAATCAAGCCTCTCATCACACATTTTAAGTCATTTGAAATCATCTGGCTTAAAAGGCTGTATTTGTAATTGATAATTAATTATACACATTTATGGGGTACAGCACAATGTTTTGGGTACCTTCATATTATTGTGTGTCATTAATTCAGGATATTTAGGTTGACTATCATCTTAAATATTTATAATTTCTTCATGATATGAACTTTCAAAATTGGTCTTCTAGGTACTTTGATTTCTACAGTATAATATTATTAACCATAATCTCTCTGTATAATCGAACACCAGAATTTACTTTTATCTGACTATGACCTTTTTTTTTTTTTTTTGAGACACTCTCACTCTGTAGCCCGTGCTAGTCCTTAACTCACTATGTAGCCCAGGCTGGCCTTCAAATCATGGCGATCCATCTGCCTCAGCCGCCCAAGTTCCTAGCTGACGTACCCATGAGTCATTCCCTTTCCTTCCACCTTCCCCTGCCTTGCTTGGCTCTGACAACCACTATACAACTCTCTACTTCTATAAGCTCAGTTTTTTTTTTAAGATTCTACATATGACTAAAATCATACACTGTCATTCTGTAACTGGATTATTGTACTCAACATTATGATATCCACCAAGAGGCACAAATGTAGCTGGAAAAGATATGGCTTTGTCCTTTTTATGGCCAAGTAATACTCCATTGTTTATATATACCACTTTTTTTCTTAAGGCAGAGTTGTTGTTAGAAAAGTATGGGTATTCTACGCCTGTAATAAATGAGAACCAGAATACTGAGTAAATCTAAAACTTGTATCATCAAAACATATTCAAACATTCCTGTTTTGCAATTATAAAAGCCTGATTGCCACGCTCTTTATGAGGGCTAAGGCTTTTTTGTATGAGATGTGCATGTAATTCAAATATAAATATAAGGAGAAAAAATTGTCAAATATGTCCATAAATTATTTTCTCTTCCTTAAAGGAGTATTTTTCTGTTCAAACTGAGGTTTTTTGATGACAGAATTTTAACCTTCCACGTGACCCTGAGAAGTCAGCTGTCTTTCCTAAGTGACTACACTTCCTTTTGTTGCTCTCTGTACTTCAGGTTATTTCAGCCTTTGGATAATGAAATCATGCTTTACTGTAGTCAAAACATGTCCATTTCTAGTGTAAAAACCCCATACCCAGAACTCCCCTCATTCACCACTTCCAATATCTCTGCTTAGAATATCTGTCTATAAGTGAAAGCCCTTGATAAATAAATACTATTTGGTGAAACTGTTGATAAAATGTACTGACCTACCATTTCTTTCCATCAGACTTAAAAAGCCAGCTTGCTACATAGGAAATTGGTCTTTACAAATTAATCTTTATTCAGTGCCCTTAAACAAAGCAAATATTCAATGGTCTTCATTCAGCCACCTCCTTTAGGGCACAGAGACTCTGTCCTTCGCTCTCATTGCTCTTAAAAGTTGCTAGCCTTACATTCGATTGTCAAAAGAGATTCAGCATCTGCCAGCTTGTAACCGTGATTGGATATAAAAAGGCTTGGGTTTGGAGACTGAAAAGAGATGGCGCTTTCGAAATTGCTTGGATTCGTGGCAATCTGTTAGAATCTGACTGCTTCTTAAATAAATCTAAATGAGATTGACAATGAAGAGGAATGAAGGAGTATCAACACACACAATTAATACCAGGAAACAGGTTGAAACATCTCCATTTAAGCCACATGCCATCTGGCCCAGAAGCAGTCATTCTACCAGAGTGACACCAAAGGTCAGCGGGAGCGAGAGCCGTATGTCCCGCTGCCAGGCTCCTGGATTTTATTTCTCATTTAAGGGAATCTGATCTGTCATTCCTCTGGCTCCTGTGGGCTTTAAATTCACATAATCAACATATCACTGCCAGAGACTTAGTAATAGCTGAGGCAGTTTAAAGGTGAGTGGAGAATAATCGTACTCCCATGCCAGATGCCTTCAGTTCTGCAAAGAAATAAAATGTCCATCTCAGGCTCCAAAAAGTAAAGAAAATTGCCCTGTGTGAAGGAGACCTCGCTTCTGCTCCCAAATGGGCTTGTAGCTATATTTTACGTCCTGGGAGGGCTGGCCCTCTGTAAAAGTTTAGAGCAGTGTTTCTCAAAATATGGTCCACAAACCTCTGGGGATTCTCAAGTCCCTTTCTAAGGGTCCTAGGGATCAAAACTATTTCCATAATAATACTGAGATGATGTCTTTTTCACTGCTTGACATTTGCAATGGTGGGTACAAAAACAATGGAGAATGAAACTGCTGGAACCTTAGTACAAATCGAGCCAAGTTATGCAACACATTACTGTATTTGTCACCAGCACAAATGCCTGCTTTGTGTAGTAATATCCTTAATGAGGCTCTAAAATTAATAATTTTAATAAAAATTCATGTCTTTTATATTTTGAAAGACAAGGTGGAAAATACACATAAAACAGTCCTGTTTCATATTGAGTTACAATGGTCATCTCAAGGAGAAGAAAAGCATTTTTTGCCATCATTTAAGTTGGAAGGTGAACTGTTTGCTTGTTTTCATAGGACACTATTTTTGCTTGAAAGAACAATTGACAGACTATGGGTATTCAAAATTGGGTACTTGGCAGACATTTCCAAAAAATGAACTAAGTTATCCAGTCATTGCAAAGAGAAGAATCAACAATTTCTGTTGCCAATGACAAAATTGAAGCTTTTGAATGAAAATTGGAATCTTGATAATCTTGTATCTGAAACAATCAGTATGACGCCTTCCCTGCACTGGAGACTTATTTGATAAGATCAGCGATGATTAGTAGTGAATGTGATGTTTTGAAATTGCCAAATGAGATGTGTTAACATTTGGATGACCAGCATAATTCAGCCAACTGATATTTTCTAAACGCCCCAAATGCTCGATTTTACAAAATCACAAATGATTACATTTAAGGTTCAGAGAACAGTGGATTTTAGTGTAACAAAGTATGGAAATTTCATGGTTATGTTTCAGATTCCATATAACTGATCTTTCAGAAAGCACCACTTATAAATTTTTTAGGTTAGTTTCAAGGAAAAATATCACCAATTGTCTGAAAGGCTATTCTAATACCCCTTTCCTTTCTGAAAACTCTTATCTGTATGAACCTGGGTCTTCTTTCAGTATTTCACTTAAACAAAATATTACAAGAATTTGAATTCAGAAGCAGTTATTAAGGCAGACATTAAACAGATTTGCAAAAAATTCAAACAGTGCCACTATTCTGTTTTTCTTTAGAAAGATAGTTATTTTCATTAAATGTCTTACATATGTTAACATGTAATGAATTTATGATTTTAAGTTAAGTTTTAAGTTAAGTTTGTTTGACAGGATTGCCATTAACAAAGATATTTGAGGTTGTCAAAAATATTTAGCAAGGTAGGGTACAGTAGCCCTAGAAGTAAAACTTTTGAGAATTACTGTATTAGGTCATCTTTAATGTTCTTTTACCTCCCTTCCCAGAGATACTGCCTTCCCTACCCACATCCACTACCCCAGCTGTCTCTTCCAATTATCCAATTCAAGTGGCCCACAAGTTCCCAGAACTTCCTCTGTCTTCTAAATTAACTTATGGTGGTATTGAGAAGGGAAAAAAAAATCACTTAAATGCCAAGCTTGGTACCATACTCCTAATACCTATCTCATTCAACCATCTCAATAGCCTTGTGAAGTAATAATAATAATGAATATATGCCCAAATTCTGGAACAGCAAGACACCTGGGCGGCCAATCTTGTTGCAAGGGTTGATAAAACACATTAAAAATTATCTATAAACCAAACAAAAACATCTTACCAATACAGCACTGCTAATTTTCAAGGGCATGTAAGTGATATTATACTTAATACGACTTTGCTATAAAAGCAAGTTCTTAAGAGCCTCTGGTCATTACATTGTTTTTATTTCAATTAATCATAACCCACCTGTGGGAGGTATAAAACTTTTAAAAGGGGAACACAGACAGCTTCATCTTGGAAAGTGAGAATCACTGCACTGTAGCACTGTAACTACACTAAAGCCAGAGCAAACCCAATACCTGCATAACCGTGCTGTGCTGCCTCGAGTAGCACCCTTAACCTTAAAAATCCTAGCTTTGCCATCAAAGTATTTAAATCCCTAGTCAGTCAGGGAAGTCATGACACCCAGATGAAAGCCAACTCCCAGCCTCGTACAGCACAAGGTTAGATGAGGGAACCCAAACAGAAAGTACTGTAAGGGTTCTGGGGAGAACCCCATGCATGCCAGTTAAGTGCTCTACCACTAAAGTACACTCCAGCCCCTGGACTGGTATCTTTAAAGATGGACTTTAAGTGGGCAGAGAGGAAAGCAACCTGCCTTGCAAGTTAAAAGAACAGGAACAATGAACATTTTATGAAAAGAGCACTGTGTTTGGCTCAAAAGAGGATTCAACAGAATCAGTGGGGGACACAGTTAGTAAAGGCAGTTCATAGCCAAATGCTGGAGGGCTGGACAGGCTAATGAGGAGCAGAAACATTGCTGTAGGCAATTCAAAACCATCGAGTAAAGAAAAGAGAGCAAAGTGTGGGGTACATTGGCAAACTGGGAAGTCCTATTATGAAGCAATTTACAGTACAGGACTGAGATCGTTCAGGTATGACTGGAGAAAATAGAAACCGAAAGGAATGAGCATGAGGGAGACATTGAAGGGTCACAGTTTGGTGACTGAGGCAATGGAAAAGTGGGAAACAGAGAACACTCCGAGATTTCAAGCCCAAGAAAGTATCGCATGGCCCAATTACATGGGAACCAGGGGCACATGTGCCTACTCTCTTTCATTACTCTTTCGGACTTATTCAACCCGTGGTATGTGGGTGCTTTGAATGCAGCCCAACATAAACTGTAAACTTTTTTAAAGCATGAGAATTGTTGTTGTTGTTGTTTTTTTTTTTTTGGGGGGGGGGTTGTTTTTGTTTTTTGTTTTGTAACTCAAATGCATTCGCTCTATTAGGTATTGCATAGGTAGCCCGAGACAGTGCCTCTTTTCTTAGTGCAGCCCAGTCACAGCAAAATTTGGACACCCATGCATTCTACATTCTTATAAATTTGCTGCTGGTCTACTGGCAGGAAAGAGGCCTGTGTTTACCGACGTGGAGGAATTGTGACTTGATGTGACAAAGTAATCAGAACCACATACTAAATTTAAATCGGTCAGGTCTTCAGCTGTTTTTGAGATACCTGCTCCTTTTGACCATAGCACAATAAGACCTAGATTTATCTTAAAGTTTGCATCTGTTCACTCACCATAAAATCCACATCTCTGCTGCTTCTTTCATCTAGAGATTCTGCCGGCATTTCCCTGGGCCTCTGGACGAGAAAGACACCCAGGCATGACCGTATTCTTCAAGGCTACTACCTTGACCTGAAGGCCTTGGTTTTATAACCACATCTTGACCTTCTGACCTATGACTCAACTGCTCAGCTCGGCCCCATCCTTGACAAGTAGCACCTGTCTCCAATCTGAGTTGTTTTTCCAGAGCTATCTCATCATCCTCAGTAAGATCAGATGAGCTCTTTGCACGGTAGCAAATCCAGTTCTAAAAGCATTTAGCAATAGTTAAAAGGGACTGTGGAAATGACAAGGAGAAGGGAAAAACTAAAGATGGAAATTTTCAGCCTTGAGAATGGGAAGTAGGGGCCGCAATGATGAGCTAATTGTCTTCAGGTACAGAAAGGACTCTGCTGGAAAGAGGAAGTCTGGCTGTCCTCCCAACCGGCCAAGGGCAGTCCAAGGGCTTAGTTACAGCATGGGGGATTTATGTAAGATAAAAGAATTTCTTGAACAAATGCGGAAATGGGTTTCAGAGGGGTTTTGTGTAATTGCCTTTGCAGGAGATGGCTAAGAATAGCTTAGCTCCTCCAGCAGCCGGAAGGCGAAGAGGTGTTCTGTGGACAAGCAGGAGGAAGCTTGCTGCCCCTTCCATAGCCCTTACCCTTTTCTTTTCCTGTAGAAACAGAAATTTCCATACTATTGGGCCCAGGTGGAAGAACTCTGAACCCTTTCCAGAGCAAGGGCTGTTGGCAAATTTCTATTTTTAGACTAAAATCAGCTAGTAAAGTCATTGTCCCATTGGCCACCAGAGCACTGTAGTATTGATAATTCCAAAAGCCACAGAGGCAATTTCTGACAAAATGATATCCTAGGCAGACTGAAAATTGTTTCTTTAACTGAAGGGTTGCATGGCTGGTTTTTAATTAGAATGGATTAATACAGTGTTCCCATTTATAAAAAAAAAGCAAAATTGAAAGGAAGGAAAAGCAATGAGGTAATTTAAGTGAAGAAAATGTCCTCTTGAACCTTTCTCTTCAAAATATAACCCTGAAAAAGATAGGGAAAAATCAATAAAGATGATATTCACTATATACTCTGATAATGTTTGTATCTCAAACTCCAAATGTTATTTCATGTACATACATATTTCATATCTATATAGTCACATTAACCCATGCACAGATTGCATATGACTATATTGGAAATCTTTGGCACCGACGCCTCTCGGTGTGGCCTTTGCCAAACTCTCTTGATTTTTACTAACCCCCCCTGGCTGTTTTCACACTCTAGCTTTTGTAAGCTGTGTCCAGTCCCTCCTAGTCACCTCTCCTTCCCCACCCCATCACACTTCATGCTGACTTTTCTATCTCTATAATTGCCTTCCTGGCTGTCTCCACTGTAATTCGGAAAACACAGGTCTGAGAGCTGCAGATGCACCTCAACAGTAGACTGCCTGCCTAGCATGCGCAAGGCCTTCGTTTGATTCCTAGCACTATGCCAAAGAAACACACAAAACCAAGCCAAGACAAAGCAAAGCACACCAGAACAAAACACCATTTTGGTCCAGCTTTATCTCTTCCAGAAAAGTTTTTAGCCAGGACTCCGCACCCAGTCTAGTCACTTGCTTACAGTAATAAGCACAAGTGTTGCCAAAGCAAAGACACAAAGAATGAGGAGAGAAAAGATTTTTGAAAGAATTTAATATTGAGTACTTTCCTCACTAAGTATCAAAGTAGGTGTTCTGGGGCAAAAACAGAACTCGGACTTTCTTTTCTCTTAAAATGTTGGTGCCATATACAAAGGTACACAACTCATCAATACAAGCGCCATCCAGGTCAAGGAGTGTAACAGTGTCAGTACCTCAAAACCCTCTGTGTGCCCCTTTCAGTACTAACACTCAAAGACACGCAAAGTCCCATGACTTCTAATGGTGGTAGATTAGTTCTGTGTATTTTTATGCAAATAGGATCATGAAGCATGCTCTCTCTTATGTTTGGCTTCTTTTGTTCACTATTATGTGTTTTTGTAGATTTCAATTATTTGCTTACTCTAGTGTCAATAGCAATTTGCATCGTTCCTATTTTTGGACTCTCACCAATACTGCTTCTGTGGATGTTCTTCACGTACCTTCCGATAAACATAGATGTGCATTTCTCTTGTTATACATGAATTTGAACAATACAAAACTGCCAACTCAACCATTATTACTTACTACATGACAACTCAATACCTGGGAGTGGGATTTCTGGGTCATAGAATACAAGTATATGCACCTCTAGAAAACACTGCCAAGTCCTTTTCCAAAGTGAACATACTGACTTGTTTACTTACCAGCAGTATATGAGAGTCGTGTTCATCTATGTCCTGTTATGTTTTAGCCACTCTGGGGACCGGCAGGAGTATATAATTTAATCATGTAATTTTAATTCGCACTTCTTTTAGTCACTAGTGAACTACATTTCTTATATTTTCACATACTGAATTTTTTGTGGTACTCGGGGTTGAGGCCTTCCCACTGAGCTACATCCCTGGATCTATTATTAGTTTGAGGTGGAGTCTCCTTAAATTGCTAAATTGCCCAGGCTGGACTTAAACTTGCAGTCCTATCTCAGGCTCCCACAGTGCTGGAATTACTGGCAAGCACCATCACATCCACATTTTGATTAACTTTTTTGGTGAACAAGTTCAAGTCATCTGCTTAATTTTCTATTGGGTTCTCTGCCTTATTCTTTTTTCATTAATATTTTGATATCACAGCTGAGGGGACTGTAATTGTTTCATTGCTTAGTTTTATAAACAATTTACCCCATTATGTCCCCAAAGAACCCGGTTTACCTCAGTTCAATCATATATTACACTGTTGAAAATTTTACTTACATATCTACTTTATCTACTTTTTTCTTCAGAATTACTAAATAATTTTTAAATCATTTAATACTCGGTAACAAGAACTCTTATTCATCATCATATTCCCAGAGCTAGAATAATATTATACCTAGCAAGTTATTTAATGAATATTTGTTCAGTTAACTAAAATACAGCTAACATCATATTCTTCCTAAATTTGTGTTTTATATTCCTTTGTATAAAGTTTGTTCCAGAAATGCAGATTATGAGAGGTAAAGCTATCAAGATCCTGTTTTTTTCTCATCAATTATATGAGACTTTTATTGCTTATTACTTATAGTCACATACTGACACAGAAAAAAATTCTGTTACTCTCTAACCCTGTGTCAGTATCTGACTATAAATAACAAGCCATAGGGGTTGGAGGAATGGCACAGTAGTTTAAATAAGTGCTTGCTTAGCCAGCACAAGGACCTGGCTTCAGCACCACTTATGCTGGATGTGGTGGTGCCCGCGTGTAGTCCCAGCACTCGAGAGGACTGAGGCAAGAGGACTGCTGTGAGTTCAAGGCCAGCCTGGGCTACACAGTGAGATCAAGGCCAGCCTGGACTAGAGTGAGACCCAGCCTCAAAATAAAGGAATAAATAAATAGCAATAAAAATCACATATAACCATTAAGAACAAAAACAAGATCTGAATGTCTTAGCAGATTACAAACAATAGTAGGCAATATATACCACGAGAAGTAAAAGTTAAAAAGCTAGTACAGTTAACCAGTCATACTCCTACATATTAATAAAATGAAATTGAAAACATCTAAAGCTGGTCAGGTTGCGGAAACGTGCTACCTCGTTTTATTGTCCACTGGGCCTATAGCTGCCGTTCTCCACACGTGCTTCCGGCAACGTCCTATCACTTTCCTATGGGCAAGGTCCACCTCTTCACACTCTCACCTTTTTTATTTTCTCTTTTTATTCTTTTGTTTTCCAGTGCTGGGGATAGAACCCAGGGCCTTGAGCCTTGCACATTCTTGGCAAATGTTCTGCCATGGAGCTACATTCCCTAGCTCCATAGAATCTTTCCCCCAAAGTTCTTATTTTATTAGTATATATTTGCTATACACAATAATTACATTAAACTTAAGGCGTTTGTGCACACACATATCACATAATCCTCACCATGCCTTCACCTCCCCCTTTCACATCCCCCACACTCCCTTACATCCCCAAAGTTTAAAACATCTCTGTTTTCTAGCTCCTTCACTTATTTAAACTGTGGGTCTCTCATATTAGAGAAACCATTCAATAGTTAATTTTCTAAGTCTGATTCACTTCACTAAGAATAATGGTCCCAATGTGCATCCATTTTGCTACAAAGAACTCAAATTTATCTTTCTTTATGGCAAAGTAGTACTCCCTTGTGTGTGTGCATACCACATTTTCTTCCTTCTTTGATACGTTCCACAGAATCTTGTTGGAGTGCTATTTTCAGCACATTTCAAGGGCCTCAAAAGCAATATACATGCTTTCTTTCAGCAAACAAATTCTTTTGTAATTATTTATTCTAAGGAAAACAACCAAGAGAAAATAAAAAGAATATCTACACATTGAGATATTTATCTTTGTATTATTCACAATAGTAAAAACATGAAATCAAGATATTCTAACAATAAATAAATCAATAACATTATGAAAACTCTAAAGAATATTATGCTGCCAGTACGAATAGATTATGAAGCACCTATGAATGCAGGATGAAGGTATAAAATGAAAAAGTCACAGAAAATGATATTACAGACTGAATAAAAATATACTATATAATTATGCCTGGATCTAGAAAGCAGCATGAAAAAAAGATAAACACAAAATAAATTATTGCAATTTTTTTAAACAAGATCTCACTCTGTAGCTTAGGCTGGTTCTGAACTAACTATGTAGCCCACACTGGCCTTGGAATCATGGCAATCCTCCTGCCTCATCCTCTCTGGTACTGGGATTACAGGTGTGTGCTACCACGTCCAGCTTTGTGTGGTGCTGGGGAATCGAACTCAGGGCTGTGCACTTGCTAGGCAAGTGCTTCAACCACTGTGCCATTCCTCTAGCTCTCTATTAGAAATTTTAAGGTAGCTACAGTATGGGAAAAAAATCTTCTTAGGTGTTACTGTTCACTCATTTCCTCCTGTACAAGTACATATTAAGTTTCACTTAATTTCTTATATGTGTCCTAGAGTATAAACTCTGTGAGGCAAGGAGCTTTGCCTATCTCGTCCCACTGCAATACCCTCAGCAGCCCCTAGCAACAGGCACCTAGAATAAGTGATCCCAATTTATATTTTGTAAAGAAAGAATGAGTTTACTCAACATACATTCTAGGAATTATAACCTACCAGCTATTGTTCTGAGTGCTAGGAAAAATAATAGGGAGCAAGAGAAAGTTCTCAGTGACATTATGAAACTGACCTGACAGTGAAGGGAGTCAAGCAACAGGAAAGACGACAGAGAGGGGAGAGATGGGAAGAGGACAAACGGAAAGGGGAGAGGGAAGAAAAGAAAACCCAGCAACTCTAGTTAGATCTGGGAAGGGCTAAGGCAGGAGAAGTCACACACTGTAGCTGAGGAGTCTGACTTCAATGGGATTATGTGAAAGGCACGTGAGGAGTATTTCAGACAAAGCAAATGACCTGAGTCTGAGAAGACAGAAGAAATCCTAGTAAAGTGAGAGAAACGGCAAGAAGACCAATGTCACGAGGCAAAAGGCAATGGCGAAGTGACAACACAAGTGGACATGAGGACCTGTGGGTAATGGGGAGTTGTTTGGATTTTATTTTAAATGAAACAAAAAGATCACTGAAGGGTTTGCAGGCAGAGAGATGACTATGCTGCTATTACAATATTGTTTGTGATGCCTGGGGTTAAAGTCACCAGAGTCCTGGATTAATCAAAATGCACTATATAGCAGCTAGCACCCCGCCTCATGTGTTATATGCAGACAGTAAGTGACAGTTGACTTTTTCCATATTCTACAGTAAATATCACCAGTGGACCTGAATGAGAGAGTTCCTTTGTTGTTACTATGCTTTGTAGAGAAATTTTAATATGTTAGATGTTTTAAAATGGTTTTTATTCAATACTTATAATAAAATTCAGGCACTGAACTGTCAGTTCCTAAAGAACCATCTCTGCTTTAAAAAGCTTCTGATTGATTTCTTCCCAACATGGTACGTGCATTACCTCAGACTCAATCTTCCCAATCCTGTGTGTGTGTCTGCAAATGAGAATTGAAATGTGAATCTCCAAGGATGGAGTTTGGCCCTTTTTGATAAGTAAAAGTTTCCTCCGGAGCTTTCCTGACAAATCTACTTTTGTTTTCTCTTAGATGCAATCCTATACAATTTTGAAAGGTGGACAGAGATACATTCCTTTCATCTCAAGTGCATTCAACAAAGGCTAAGTTCTGTCACTAGGAGATATGGGAAACATCAAATGTTCATGACTGCTTGTTTTATTAAAACTATGAAGAAAAAATACAAGTGTCTTCTACATAAAATATAATTCTCTAATATGCACCAGTTTAAAGGAATTTCTAGACTCTAGTTATAGACATTGCTGGTTAAAGGCAATAATCCATCATAGGACTTTATCTACAGCAGCATGTCTTTCAAAATAAATTTTTATTGTATTTCTCATTAAAAAATAAAATGTAGACTTGCACTAAAGACATAGACTCAGATGCAGATCTACTCTCTCTTACACACACATAAAAATGGTAGTAAAAACATATTTTTAAAAAGGTATATGTACCCATGGACAAAATTAATAGCCCCTCCCCCCAGTAGAAGCCAGCTAAAATACATATAAAATATGAGATGGCATCAAAATATATGGTAAATGCTTAAATTTTAAAAATTACAGTGAAAAACAAATTACCATTAATACTCCTCAAATACTCCCCTTCACTTAGGACACTTATCACATCATTCTTGCCACTTTTTCTGAAGCAGTTCTGTGGTAAGTGTCTTAGCATGGTGTTATCAAAAATAAGGTGAATGCTGTGGCCATGTTTCAACCAAAAGGAAGACAGGCTTATAAAAACCATTGTGGTGTGTTCTCACCCACCTTACTGACTCTCTCTAGTACCTTCCAACGTCACACTCTTCCCCGGATTCAAAATGACCATAAAAGGTAACAATATTAAGTCAATTCAGGTTACTAAAACAACACAACTAAAAATACTCATGAAAAAGGGGACTTTCAGAGCTGTTTCAGAAAACACCCAGAATGATGAGATATGTGTGTTTGAAGTGAAGAAGAGAGTTTTGAGGAGAGAAAGTAATGTCACTTTGAATTCTATAAAATAATTTTTAAAATTTAAATACTCATGGCATTTGTTGTTCATACCTCATTCCAGAAGGCCTCTGGATTTGAAAGCTGTAGATAACAGTGACTGTTAACAATGCACGAAACGGTTAACATCAAGGACAAAGCAATTGTTAGGGCAGGATGGCACATGCCTACAATCTCAGCACCCTAAAAACCTAAGGTAGGAGAATCACAAGTTCAAATTCAGCCTGGACAACTTAGTAATTTAGCAAGACCCTGTCCCAAAATTTAAAAAATAAATTAAAAAGACTAAGGATATAGCTAAATGTAGAAACCCTGGGTTCAATCTTCAATACCAAACACAAGGAAAAAAAAACCAGGAAACAAAAAACAAAGTGATTACTTAAGTCTTGGAACTACCCACAGTCAGTGTTGCCGAGGTTTTGTTCTCTAGAGAAAAGGACCTGGTCGCAAGCCAGTCTCAGGAGACAAACAGAGGGGATGGGCAATCAGCACTGAACATGAGTAGGTTTCAGACAAGTCAGCCTGCCAAACCAAGGAGACACACTAGCCTGGGAATCTAGGGCTTTCTGTCACCATATCTTAATGTTTTTCTAAGGCAGTACTTGGATCAGACTGGATGCGAACACAGCACAGCTGGTTACTAGTTAAACGAACATGGGCAAGTTATCAACCTACACAAGTATTGGTTCCTTTACCTGTAAGATGGGAATAGTGATTGGGATATGAATTATTGTAATAATTAAATTAGATAATGTAAGTAAGGCATTTAGTGAATATCAGGCACATGGCATATATTCAATAAATGGCACCAAGCATTATCCATGAAGAGCAGGTTCTGGAGTCCTTTCTGAAGACATAAAACAAAAGTACTATCAAGTAAACTGGCTCTGTTTAACATGGATATGATTTTCTAACTAGATGCATAACCTGAAATTTTTAGGAAGTCACAGGCCAAAATCATGTTTGTGAACCCTGACTGATGCCCAGTAGAGGATTAAAGAATCAACTCTTAAGTCAAGACAAAATTAACTTCATTTGTGACCCCTCCAGTTACTAATGTGGTCTTGGTAATCCCCAGAGGTATTCCTTACCCACGCAGTGTGGACAGCAACAACAGTTTTCACAACTCTTGTGAGGATTGGCTATAAGTCAGGCAAGTCCCTGACAGAGTTTATCCACAAACAGAAAACATTTTCATCGTGAATTTTAAGCAAAAATAAAAATCATTTACAAATGCCAATAAAAATCTGGTATATTGTGGAATAAATACACTGCAACCTATTTTTTTTTTGCCCAGTTTTCAAATGTTATTGGGGTGCAGAGGTTATCTGACTATTACCCAAGTACAGATTTGAATGACTTCTGAATCAATTTGGAGATTAACACAATGTACACTTTTTTTTGGCTAGGACAATTGTAGGCATTGCAGCTGAACTGGTAGTGTCCATAATACTCAATATTTTGAGTAGCTTGACTTTGAGAATTTCAACCTAATCATTTAGTTCTTCATTCCTTGGACTCAGACCCTTAATTTCTCACTCAAGTGGAAAAAGCATAAAATAAGAATACGGTAGTATTTTTATTTCATAATCAAAACAGAAATGAAACCAATTTTTACATAAATTCTCTAAAAATCCTGGAAAATACTGTATTTTAATATCTTGGGCTGGAGGAAAGGCACAGCAGTTAAAGCGCTTGCCTAGCCAGCACAAGGCTTTGAGTTGATTCCCCAGCACCACATAAAGCTGGGTGTGGTGGTGCATGCCTGTAATCCTAGCACCTCAGAGGCTGAGGCAGGCAAATTGTCCTGAGTCCACAGCGAGTTCAGGACCAGCCTGGGCTACAGAGCAAGACCCTATCTCAAAAAAAAAAATCTTATTTCATAGGATACCTTATTTACTTTCTCAATGTGATATATTTTAAAAGCTTAGAGCATATTATAAACCCGCGGCTTAGCACAGATTCTTGTATTCAGTTACCTACTTAATTGAGCCAATTAACAAAACAAAATACACATTGAAATGAAACATGTATCTAAACCATTTAGGAATAATTAAAATTATAGATCAGGTTTTCTTTCAATGATCGCAAATTATTGTAAAGCTTTTGTGGTGCTCATTTCCGGGCTCACTTTGGTGTGTTTATTAAAGCATAGGATTGTCAGATCACAGGGAATATCTCATTTTCATTTTCATATCTCCAATTCTAAAGGGGATTAAATTATCCAATTAAGCTGTTAATTAAAAAGGCTCCTACAGAATAAACTGCAGGCTACCAATGGTATTTTCAATTTTCATTGTGCTGTACTCAAAAGCAATTTCTAAATTCAGAAGAGCTCAAAGTTATTGCTCTGGATTTCATTTTAGAAGACAAAGCTGACAGTATTAGCCAAGAGCCCAACCCATTTTCTCTTCTTTCTGGGCATACGCTAGACTACATGACCCAGCCTTCCCTTCAGTTATGTTTGGCCATGTGACTAAGTTCTAACCAATGAAATAGGAGCAGAAATAACACATACTACATCAGAACTAGCCAAAATCTTCCATTCTACATCTTCCATGGCATTTTGCCCACCATCAGCTTTTCGCTTATGAACATATATTCAGTTATGTTAATAATGGCAGAATGACAATATGGAAGGAGCCTGAGTCTCCATATCACCATTTGGAGGAGAGAAGCTAAGTTGTCATAAATGTACATTATGTATGTAATGAAAACAAGGGGTAAATTTAACCTGAGTTCATCCATGTATATTACCTGTTTATATAACTAGTACGATCTTAATTACTAAAAAACAAGTGAACTTGAGGGACATGCAAATATCTTAAACCTAAATGGAAACATCAACCTCCTTCAAGTTTTGGTCAGATCCACTTACGTGTCTGAAAATATAAGCAAATTCAACACCTCTTGAATTTCATAAACTCTAAACTACATAGCCCATAGCAAGGGAGATGCTGGACTTTTGCCTCGATTCCCTCCCTCAAAGCCCCTGTTTCCTGACTACATTCTGAGACTGTCATTTAAACTCTGTCACTTAAATTCATCTTTTCTTCTGCCACTATTCTATACACATGAATCAACCAAGAAACTAAAAATTCAGAAACTAGTGTAAGCTCTGTAAGAGGGACACCACCAAGCTACCTTCAGCCACTTGTTACCTACAAACTGTATATCACATGATGTCTACTTCCTATACATGATGCCAGGGCTGCTACACACTGGACTGGCCTAGGACCCTACAAACCTATATCTTTCCACATCTTCAAATATATCAGAACCAGAAAGACATTTAACTTTTTAAAAAAATAAAAACAGAAATGTCTATTTGTGGGCGGAGGGTGTAGTTCATTTGAAAGATTGCTTGTATAGAACACACAAAGCCCCTGAGTTCCACCTCCAGCACACACACACACACACACACACACACACACACACACAAGAACAGACTGAATTTGGTCTAGACTCAGGCAATGTAGTAAAGCTATCAGGGTCTTGTCCCCCTCAGTTATTGTCTCAGGTTACCAGGCACTTCCAGTTCTCTCACAGTACATCAGACAAAGAAGCTTCAATAAGAGGTCAACCAACCTAGACAGCCATAACCTGTTAGAAACAAAAACACAGAGATGAGATAAGGCAGGCATCCAGTCCATGAGATTTTCTGGGATCTGGGCAGGGGGAGCACCAGTGGTATCTACCAAGAGACAGTTGAATACCTGCTTCTCTGTGTCCCAAGCTACAGCCCAAGTACTTACATATCATCACATACCACCTGGCAGTATGATTACAAGCATTTACATATCCACCCCCCATGTTAGACCAAATTGTTCATAAAGCTAGAGATTCTATATTATTTACCTAAATACGGCTGGTCAGGTGATAACTACAAATTAGGATAGTGGCAGCACATAGACATTTGTTGGATATATCGAATCCACAATGTTCACTGTCACTTTTGTGAGACTTGTCCGATCACAGTCGATAATTTCCTTAGGGGCATGTCTTTTTTGCAGTAGGAATACTATTGTGACGGTAATAAAAGTCACCTGCTGACTTACATTCTAAAAGAAAATAGAACGACCACTTTGCAAAATCCCTGTTATCTATGGCAAAAGTTATTGCATTCAAATCCTACTTTCTTAAACTAAAAAAACTACTATGCTACAATACTTTCCATATTCTTTGGCAAATATTGTCTAAAACAGAACTGAATGCTGATAGATTTAACAGATTTTAGTAGATTTTAAAAAGGAGAGAAACAGACCATATTCAACCAACTTTTTATTGTCCTTAAATGAATATTCTCATTATTTTATAAGGGAAGAAAATACAAACAAACTAGTCTCATAATGACCATTTAGATAAAAGATGAAAACCTCAAGAACATCTCCCATCTTTTTATCAAACCAGTGGGGCATTGCCACTAGTGATGAGAATGATGTTGTGTAAAACAATCATATATTTTCTGTAATATAAAAAGTAATCAAGCATTATATTAAAATGACAAGAAACATATCAAATGCTAAGTAGTTACAAAAAATGCTGGTTGAATAAACATATCTAGAAATAGGGTGATCTGAGGAATGAAGGTTAACCCAAAGGTGAGTAGCCCAGAGCACAAAGACTCTGTATTTCCTGAATCTGAGATGTTTGACAAACAATTTTGAGACTTTCCCTTTCTCTGGCATAAGCGTAACCTGTCCAGCAAGCCACAGTTTTTAGTTGCTTCCTAGTGATGCTTCAGGGCTACATATGATAAAATTTATGTGCTATGCCTTAAGTTCCATTGAGGTAAGGCACTAAATAAACTTCAGGATAATTTATGAATGCTGAGCTTGCATTACTAATGTCCCAGTCCATCTCATAAGAGGAAAAAATAGAAACAGGAGGCCAATGCTGAGCACCTGATTTAAAAAAAAAAACAAAAAACTTTAGGCCATGGTGAGAATCCCAAACAATACCACTTTATCTACAGAGAATCCTTGATGAATCCAGGAAAATTTCTCTAAAACCTAAGTCCTTCCAGTGCCCAGACAACAACAGTACACTGACAGAGCATCTGGTATATGAATCAGAAAAGTGTGCTATTGCATTTCTAGTCTGAGGTCCAATATCTAATTTCCTTTTAATTTACCATAATTATTTTCGTAAAACTTTATGGCTCTCCTCCAGTCGATATGCGTGGCAAGGATTGCCAAAATCCTCTCATCTCCTCAGGGCCACATCCTAGGCCAGCTTCTCCTTAGTGTTTTCCTCTCCTTTCTAGATGCATCTTCTTCCCTCTAGCACACAATCAGTGTCCGTTTCTTACAGCAATCTGTACCAAAGAGAAGGATCTCGAGACTATAACTTGAAGAGTTGAACACAAACATTTATAAATACAGTCCTTCTAGTACATCGTTCCAGCCAGTAATAATGACACACGCTATTGCCACTTTCGGTTTTACTAACTGTCATCATATGTACAATGCTCAATATAACTAAGTTATATCAAGTTAAGTTAATCAGAACATGGCAACCCTATCATCCAGAGACTGTGAGAGCCCCAACTGAGCCCCAAACAGCTTTCCTGGACCAACAAGTGATTTAGCAATTCTACTTCCAAAGTCCTAAGTCTATGCTTTCGACAAACACTTCTCTGACCTGCAGGAATGTGTTTATTTGGAGTTTACCAAAGAAATCTAGAATGAAAATGTTATTTGTATCAGCAAGGCAAACCTCAGCTTTTAAGTCCTGTGTTTAACAGTAAAACAAGCACTACCTTGCACATGTAAACTAAATCAGATGCTTATCTCTTAGAAAAGTCACATACATTCCCAAGACCCCTGACCTAATACTGCTTGATTTTAGAAATACAGACTAAGGTCACATAAAGCCACGGTTAACAGGAGGAAAAGGCAGCTGCCCTTCTGAAGTTTATCCATTCGGAGAGGAGGAAGTCAAGGGGAAATGGCTGTCCTCTGACTAATGTAGTATAATTGTTTTCTTCATGATGATGGCCCTCCATTTTTCTCCTTCAAAAGTTCCCATGGTTACAAAAGGACATGGCATACACTTCAGTTTTTTAAGAAAAAGATGACAATTCACAGGGTACAAAGCAAAGTCCTGTGGTCAGTGTGAACGTCATACTGCTTTTCAGATTTTCCGACTGACGCACCTAATCCAGTACCTTCCACACAATGGCTGAATAATGGGATGAGGACGGGTGCTGCCTGTGTTAATACACAGAAAACGTCAGGTAATCACTTCAATGCCATTATAATTTCATCCAAAATACACACAGATACACTCACATACACACACTGATAGAGGGGTTCACCTAAAAGAAAAATGCCATAAAGATCGTGCACATAATGCCACTCTTTTTTTTTTAACAGAGTCTTTAGAAGACCTGAAGAATACAAATTATATTCCTTAGTTCTGTGTAGGAGATTTTTAATTTTTAATTGAATCAATATATTTTAAAATGTCTTTCACCAGAATTTTTAAAAATAAGATTCTTTTTCATTAGAGGTAAGATTAACTGAACCAAAACAGAAGGGCACCTTGTTCCCCCCTCAGTGTGGTGTTTACGCCTTTGTACTACAGGAAAGAAAGTATTCTCTCAACACCTACTGACCGCAGCAGAGGAAGAATGCACACATACAAGGGCGCGAAATGAACAGGAACTGGGCCAAAGAACAGTGTCCAGCAGACAGATGTTCACTAAAGTTCAGAGGAACTAGAAAAACTTCAGACAATTCATCTCCTATTGTCTGATAAGTGCTTTTCCTACTTCTGGGACTTAAAGATATAACCTCTTTTCTCTATTTGATAAACCAAATCCTTCACCTGATAGATCTGCTGCCATCTTTGTCCATGCTGACTTACACAGAACAACCAGCAATACGAGCTGCAAGTGGTAGATAGATACATTTTCATTCCAGTGGACTCCAGAGTTAAGGCAAGAACTTCATTAAAACTGTAAAATGGAGATCCAACAAATTTCTCATTTAACTCTTAAGAGTTAAGAAATGCCATTAATGACTACCCATAACATCTAGCACTGTGTCCCACAGAGAGTCAGAGAGTGAGGCCTTCCAGGTCTTCACCATTGAGAGTTACAAGTTTAATAAATTGAGCATTTTTATGAACACATTCTATTTAACATTTCCGGCAAAGCTATAGCCAGAAACAGTATGTACTACCGAGCTGGAGCTCACACGCCGGAAAGGACAATAGCAATGATTTGGCAAATTACATTTTAGTAAAGGTGGCCTAGGGATTTGTTCTGTGTTGGTTCGGTTTGCTAAAGAAACATACATGGTTCATTTCTCGTCTTGTATTGTCTTTTTTGAACCCTACAACCCTACAAACAGTAACTACAAACAGATACTTTTTAGATCTAAGCAAGTCATCTACCCAAATAATACAAATGCATTAAAAACAAAAATCTTCAGTGGAGTACAGGCCTAAAGCAGTGAGTGATGAGTGGTTGATGCTGCTGCTGGCACCAGGCAACTTTCTCAGGGCAGCAGAAATCAGCACTCCAACTACCAGAGTCGGCAGGAATCTGCACCTCTGTTCATCGTAGAATTACGTGGACAGTTGAAAGCATTCCGAAACTCTTCAAAGTTACTAATGGCACCATTGACTCTGCAAAAAAAGAAAAAGATACGGTAAAGCATACGTTATTTAATCCATACATATCAACAGGAAAAACTCTAACACTATATTGCTAGAAAAGATCCTGGCATTCTTTTAATCTGCTTTTAAGGAAGACAACCAAAGCCCCAAATTATTAATTTCCAAAGAAATTAATCTCTCAGAGATTAGAACCACCATCTCCTGACGCTAAGTAAATACAATTACTCTTCAAACAAACAGTATTTAAATTTTTTAAAAGTAACTTTTTATAAAAAATCAGAACTGATGTTAAGTATACAAGTCTTAACATAGAAATCTTTTTTTCATGTATGCGCACTTACTTCACTCATATCAAGACATGGGATATTCCTAGTAGCCTGAAGTCTCCCTAGTGTGCCCTACCAAGAGTACCTCCAAAGATAACGACCCTTCTGCCCTTTAGTACCATAGCTTTGTCTGCTTTTACACTCTATGTGAATCTAATACACAGTAGCCTTTTGTCTTTAACTTCTTTCACTCAATAAGTCTGTAAGAGTCACTCATGTTGCTGCATCTCTACCCATATTTAAAGAATTCATTCATTGTAAAAAAAAATCACTTTCTCTAAATTCCTATTGGCTTTAGAAGCTCATATTTACCTAGAATTTGGTTAATGTTGCAATAACCTAATTAACAGTATCTAGCTGTTAGAGGTGATTAAATTCTTTACTGGATTTTAGTTCCAAAATCTGGTTGTTCCTGACTGCAGTAAAGACTGCAGCAGACTCCTACTCAGCACTTTGGTTATAACTGGCTTTTGGAAGTGATATTTCCATTGCATAATTTTCACTGTGCTCAAACTCTGTAGCTACTGCATACGTCGTAACAAACTAGGGGAAAAAACTCCTCCCTTATCTATTTCTTACTCAACTACATGTTCAAAGAGTTGACAAAAAATTCAGCATTCTCAGTCAGTATTTTTTCCCTAATGACTTTGTCACCTACGGGCATTGGAATGAATGTAATGGCCTATGTCCAACAAATCTTCAGAACCTCTTGCATTTTAGCTGGGATATATGGGCAAGGATGCATATTTCATAGTGTGGTTCACCCTAGGCAAGTATTAAAGACAGAATGTAACTGGTAATTAGAAAGCATACTCTAAGTTATCAGCTAAAATCCAACATTACAGGTAACTAGTTAGTAAAAGGAAATTAGTTTCTAAAAACTTCTCTGTTGAGTAATTAATCAACTGTGTGGTTTCACGTGCACCATTTGTCAGTGGGAGCACATTTTAGTCCATTAGAAACTGTCAGCCATCGTGATAGTTTAGCCCAGTGGGGGAGAATTTCTGACACAGTGATTAGATTTTTATGCTAGTGGGTAATTTACAGTCAATTTTTGAAACATTTCTAAGGCAAAGTTTTAGAAATAAGATCTTAAGATATACAAGAAATTTTGGATGACTTTCTTGAAATATGTTAATGGATTCATTTAAATATTAAGTGTAAAAATATCCAGGTTAATACGTTCCACACAAAGAATGGAACAACAAATTATTAAGTTTTTGAATTTCTCATTATAATTATCTATCCTATACTACAGAAAATTTTCTCAAGCCATAAGACCTAAAACAGGGTAAGTAGTCAACTTTAAATGTTTTTATTTAACATTTATGTGATCTGACAAGATTACAATTCATAATCCTTTTCCTTTTGTACACAAACAACTGTATTAAAACATGATGCAAGGTTGAAGCCCAAATGTAGTGTCCCTGACTCTAGCCTATGAATTATGATTTTTAAATATCACCACATATCTTCATTTGCATTGAGAGCTATTCAGAAAGTGGGTACTCATTCATGTCTGTTGCCTGACTATGTGAATAAACAAGAAATATTACATCTCTTTAACCTGAAATAAGACAAAGTTCTCTATGTTTGAAGGAGAAGACATCACATCCTCTTCTAAGACAATAAAATCTGTATTTTTGCCCAGGCTAAAAACCAAAGGTTGGGTAAACTAAATATGCCTGTTTACTGAGCACTCAGAAGCCATGCACTGCTGCCTTCCCAGAACTGGGATATTTAATACTACAGCTGTGGTTTGGAGTCCAAATTACTTTTGAAGTCTTACGGACTCCTGCTGTGAAACTAGACTAGAGATGTGTGCAAGAGCCCACCAACAGAAATTTAGTTGGAATAAAAAAAGACAGTTTCTGTTTGGCCAGATTGTGTTGTCTGCAGAATAGAGATGAGAGGCTTTAGTCCACATCACCTATCTGGTAGCACACTGGGGCAGCTGGGGCCGGGGGAAGAAGGAAGGTGCAGAGTTAAAAACTAATATCAACCACTTGTCCATTTACCTAAACTGTGGGGGGCTGTGAGCACCAATTTGGATTTGTTCCCGGGCAGCTTCTGGTCTGTAGGAATTGCACCTCACCTACAAGAGAAAGGCATCCCAATAAATAGGCTTCTATTCAAATTACACATTTTATACTTCCTTAACTTCTCCAGAATATACTGAAGGATAATTTTATAATCAGTGGCTGATGTTTTTAGTAGACTAGATAAAACCTTCATCAGTAGTAACCTCTATTATTGTAATTCCTAAAATAGAAAGTCTTATCAATATGAATAATTATACAATTCGAGCAAATTAGGAAGGTTTCCAGACAACTGCTTTAAATCAAGAGAATATATATATATACATATATATATATATATATATATATATATATATATATGCTCAAGAATCAACCAATATAGTCATTCAATTAATTTAATGCTTGAAATAGCCCTTATCAAATTTAACCACACTCATTTCAATCAATAAAGTGAATCAGCCATAGACAACGGCATAGGGTCATGAGAAATAATCACTATTTTGCTCCCTAGGTATCTCCTTTTCCTCACCTTGCTTATTCCTGCTCCGGCACAGAAGTATAGTTTTCTATTTCCTTTGATTTGTAATATTTTTCCCATTTCATTAGTATGCATATATGCAATACATAATGTTTACATTGAACTTGAGCATTTTGTGCTTCTGCTCTCCTTTTTTACCCCTCCCCTACCCTCCCCCTTCCCCCTAAGTCCCAATACCCCCCCCCCGTTTTGTTCTATGAGATGACTGTATTCTCATATTAAACCATTTGGTATTTAACCTTCTGTGTCTGACTTACTTCACTGAGCTTGATGGACTCAAATTGCATCCATTTACCTACAAAAGCCTCAAAATTATCTGTCTTTCTAGATACGTAGTACTCCATTGTGTACATACACCACAATTAAAAAGTTCCTGCATGGCAAAGGAAATTATCGACAGAGTGAAGAGAGTATTGACAGAATAGAAAATAATTTTCACCACCTATACCTCAGATAGGAGGCTAATAATTAGAATATACAAGGAACTAAAAAAAAATAGACCCATCCAATTCATAAGCCTGTTAAAAATGAGCAACAGAAATGAATAGAAGTTCAAATGACCATAAATACACGAAAAGATGTTCACCACCCTTAGCCATTAGAGAAACGCAAATCAAAACATCACTAAGGTATCATCTATCCCCAGAGAGAATGGCATATATCAAAAATTCAAACAGCAATCAATGTTGGTGAGGATGTGGGGAAAAGGGAACCCTCTTACACTGCTGGTGAGACGGTAAACTGGTACAACCACTATGGAGGACAGTATGGAAATTCTTCAAAAGGCTGAAAATAAAAACCATTTTGATACAATGATACCTCTTCTGGGAATCTTCTTAAAAGATTAAAGGCATCATATATAAGAGAAACACGTGTACCTATGTTCATAGCAGCACAACTGACAATAGCTAAAATACGGAAGACAGCAAAGTTCCATTTTCTTTGAAGACAGGCCTGGCTTCCTGACTTACCCTAAACAGTGAAATATGAGAAGTGATATATCTCACTTGCTGGCAGAAGTTTTAAAGCCCTGCCTAAAGTGTTAAGGACCTTAAAAACTTAAGATGCTACATTAAGGACAGATATACATTTGCTCATATTTCTTTCCTATTGCTTTGATGACAATGTACACCCAAGATACAGACTAAAACATAGGTCCTCGAATAAAAACTATAGGCAGATCCCCACTGCTAACAAATGCTGGGCTTGGAGAGTGAATGAGAAATACACTTTCATTGTGTGGTTTCTTTCCGCAGTATCCTGACTTGAAGTATGTCTTCAAATATAGTGTAGTCTTTTCTTTGAGCCAGGGTCTCGCTTTGTAGTCCAGGCTGGTCCTGAACTCATTATGGTGTAATGTGCCCTTGAAGTATGAGTAAAAGTAGGATACATGAACGGGAGAGGGGCACTCTAAGTGGGTGGAGAAATGAGAAAATGATTGGGGCGGGGGGGAAGCTTAGCTACAGTAGACAGGGCAACATGGGGTGACCAGGGAAAGAGGAGATGATGCCAGCTTTTTGAAGTTTTGAGCAACAAGCCAAACTAAACTGTATGTAAATACTTTTCTTAAGTAAGAAAATATCTATTTTCAAAGATTTATCAGGCAAGGATATATGTTAGGAGGAAATTAGAGACCCGTTTGAAGATCATTTATAGGCAATAAATACCCATTAAATAAGTAAAAATGGGAACAGAAAGAAGTAAAAGGATGAGAAGGACACCCGAGGAAAGAAACTGGCAGATCACAGTGACTACAGGGATACAGGAAGCAGGAAACATGATGTGATGCTATTGCTTGTCATGAACATAAACCATTCAGTCACTTTCTGAATTTGATTTTGATGATGCTTTTGTAATATGATTCCTTAATTTCCTCAGAAGCTAAGCAATGTGAATTTGTTTTTGGCTTTCTATCTTTATCCTTTCTTGGTTATTTTTTTCATATATTCTGGTATTACTATATAATATTATCTTTGCTTCATATATCATTTAAGAAATTTTGAAAAACACATTATGGTGGTGACTGTTTTCCTAGTATGTTCCCAGGAGGAAAAATAACTTGGTTCCCTATAAACCAACTTACTCCAATGTGCAAAAGACTGAAAATCTCCTCGTTCTTTCAGTGGGAAAAGCTACAAAATCAATTTCTCATTAAATAAAAAAAGCTTTCCATTTTTCTAAATCTCTTTAGTTTAAAATAGATCAGATATGTTTTGGTATTGTATTTTGAGACATTTTAAAGTTACAACTGTGATATCACTAGGATATAAGCAGTAAGAACTGAGGTAGCCTTATACTTTGAGGTTAGCAAATTTTTTATGTAAAGAAATGGATGGTAAATATTTTGAGCTTTGAAGATCATAAAGTCCTTGTTTCAACTAATGAGCTCTGTCCCTTAATACAAAGCACACCACAGACAACAGATAAATTAAAGAGTGTGACTGTTTTCCAATGTAATATTATTTACAAAATCAGGTAATAGATGTTATTTGGCCCCAGTTTACTAACTCTAGAAAGTTGCGACTATTTTTGTGTGCTTATTTTAATATATGACCTACTGCTAACCCCAAAGAAAGTCTTATTTGAATTTTTAAGTCTTAATTCTGTTTAAGAATTGATCTAAAAATACCAATTTTCTTCATTCTATCAGCCTCCTTGCTAGTTGCAACAGAGATACGCAAGAAGTATAAGGATCCAAAATATTAGCTGTGGAAATAAAGCTGAAAGTCTTGAACATTTTGAGAGCAATTAAGTACTCAACTGCATGGTAATGAAGGTAAGTGTAAAAGGAATTAGGGATAAAAAGAAATAATGAAGACTGGAGTCTTTGGGGAAGAGTTTATAGAAGATGCGGAGGAGGCAGATCTCAACGTGAATCCTGAAGGATGAAGCTGGGATGAAATAATTTGAGGTGGATAAGTAGGAAGGAGGCCACAGGATAAAAGGAGACTCAAAAGCAAAACCACAGAGACAGTAATGAGCAAAACACCATGGGGTAGACGGGAAGAAAGCTGCCTGGCCAAGGTTGAGGTTTTCCCATCCAATGGATCTCTGGGAAATTAAAGAAAATCAGATGGACAAGGATCAGACTGAGAACCTTGAAATCCAGATGGAGGCATTTGGTCTCAATGTAACAGGCACTGAGGATTACTGTAGCTCCATCAGAGGGTCAGTAATAACATAATAGTATTTCAGTGAATGTAAAGCAACGGCAAAACACGCTAAAGTCAGGAGAACACAGCACAAGACTAGCCAACAGGATAAACCAGAGTAGAAAATAGGAAGGTTTGGCCTATAAATCCCGAGCCAGACTCGTAGGGATATCATGGGCTGTATGTTTGTGTCTCCCTCCCATTCCTATGTTAACCCAAATCCCAAAGTGCTAGCATTAGAAAACAGGTCCTTTGCCAAGCATTACATGATGAGAAGGGAGATTAGTGCCTGGACTCATAAGAAGAAACCAGAGAACTAACCAGCTCTCTCCACCACACAGCAAAAAGTCAGCAGTCTAAAATCCAGAAGAGAGTCCTCCCCAGATCCTGACATTATTGGTATCCTGAACTAAGACTTCCAGCCTCCAGAACCATGAAAACTAAATTTGTATGGTTTATAAACTTCCCAGTCTATGGTGCTTTATTGTGGTGGTCTGGACTGCCTCACACAGAGAAGGAGAGGTGGCCTCAGGAAAGCTTTTAAAATGATGAAACATCTATCTGTAGGGATACATGTTAAAAAAAAAAAATAAAACAAGGATAGTTCAATAAGACCTAAGAACCAAGAGTTTGTAACCAGAAAGAACTACAGACCGGAGATGTGTATAGGAAAACTAAGAAAAGTATACTTCTCAATAGCAACAGTTTTGTTGACATCACACTGATAAATGAAAATTGTTTCGGTGCTATCCTGTCAGTTTTAAGAAGTCAAAGACCCCAGACGAGTGAGAATCCCTTAACCAAAATCAACTGCAAATGACTTAGGGATGAATCAGCCTACTGAAAAATGAAATTAAAGAATTGGGAGCAAAAGGTTGTTCAGATGAAAATATCTGTGTACCTTTGAGCACGTACATAAGCGTTTTCGCACTGTGAGACCACACATTAGAACCTTTATTAGCTCATCCCTGACTTCTTTGAAAATGTTCCCTAGATGTCTGTGACATAAAGCAGTATAACAATCAATAACAAGTAATTGGCACTTGCCTTATTAACCAGTGCCTCAGACTTGGAATTGTGTCCTACTTAGCTCATATCTTCCAAGTTCTGCCCAAGAACCTTAAATTCATCAAAGACTGACATGACTCGCCTTACCTTGGTTGCTCCTTTTCTGCTCCAGTAGAAATATTTATCTGACCATTTGGAACCCAGCCCCAAGTGTGAATGATGGGATAGAGTCAGCAAGCAAGGCAAAGAAAGGACAGGGCCATGAAAGCCAGAGTGAGTGACTAGAAATGATTACAAATAGTGTCAACTAGAGAAGCCAAGATATACTGAAAAACTATCAAGTGAGTAAACATAGGGCTATAACTACTGGACTGAAAACACCAATAAGGCTTGATTCACTATGGTTCACTATGTCCCATATAACCGTTAAAAGGTGAGGCCCCTTCCCTGGCGTACTCACATGAGCATAACTCAGGAAGAAGAGCTGGTTGTTGGTGAATGTGATTCCTGGTAGGAGAGGCTCCTCAACGCCCTGCCTTCTGTCATTTATCCATTTCCTGTAAGCCTAATGAGGGAAGCAGAATGGATGAGTCGCTGTAGTTAGAGTTTCTCTCCTTTCCTAGCCAGCCCAAAGATACTACATAGATCCAGAATCCTGCCATGTGCAAAATGCATTGCACCAAGTTCTCCAGGAAATGCAACTCAATGTTCATTTGCTTAACAGTGAGGTAAGTACACCTGCAAAAAGATCTGATGCTCAGTTAGTACCAGAGCAGCTGGACCAAAGTGTTGAGGCATTAAATAACTCTTTTAAAAGGCTGTTCTTTCTATACCAACATGGAACAAACAGATCTAACACCATGACAGGGCACTATGGTCATGCAGTTTAAGATCAACGTTTTATCAATCTTGATTTCGCCAAATCCCGGGAAAAGCTAACATCTCCTATCACTATGACTTTATAAAACAAAACATATCTTAACTATAATATAGAAAATACATAACCTTGGGATGGTAACTTAATCCTTCAAGTCAGTGCATTTAGGTTCATGAATATCCATATTATCCTTAGGTTTCTTATTTGACCATAGCGCAAGAGCTGATGAAAACACTGTATGGACTCTTATGAGGCCCAGTGTGTGGGAATCACTAGTGCCTGACCATAATCTACAAGTCAGATATTTAAAGAGAACATCATATGGAGGGTTGCCGAGAGAAACTGTTTTAAAGAAAAACTCATACGCACCTACTCCCAAGGAGATTCTGCAACATAACATAAATGTGAGACTTTTTTCTGAAAACTACTTTTTAAATACATCATCCTAATAATAAATAATAATCTCTAAGGTGACTTTATACCCTCCCCCAAAAAAGAAAAACTACAGTTCTGTTCTCTTTATGCAAGAATCAATGGGCAAATACAGTTCTATTTAGAAAAATTCCAATATACTCAACTCCTCAGGAGTATATCAGTGGCGTAAACTGAGGCAAACCTGCAGCATTTTTCTAGCTTAATTTTTCAAACCACTACAAATATAACACAGAAAAGCAGAGGTACATACCCTGAAAGCTTCCCTCAGACCTCCATTATCAGCAATATTTTCTCCGAGGGTCCTCTTCCCCTTCACCTAACAAAGAAAAGACAATAAATCAGAGGTATTATAATAAGGTGGCAAACTAACCCCAGCAAGATGCTCCTGAACACAGTCATTTCTATCTTACTGTGCTACACATTACTTTCTTACCTCCCTCTTTGTTCATCCCAATTTAGCCAGCTCCAATAAAATGTTAACAATATTCTGAGTGACTCTA
This sequence comes from Ctenodactylus gundi, assembly GCA_004027205.1. Lineage (NCBI taxonomy): Eukaryota > Metazoa > Chordata > Mammalia > Rodentia > Ctenodactylidae > Ctenodactylus > Ctenodactylus gundi. The sequence continues at coordinate 350,170 of PVKB01000526.1, forward strand.
GCTTAATAGGAAAAAAATAGAAATGTCAATACACAGATTACTTTCAATGATTAACTCACACAATTTGAGCATTCTTCTCATTGTGCCTGTGTATCCAAAGTTTGCCATCCACACAGGAACAAGATTTCAAAACTAGCATTATCATTTTACCCTCAGCAATTCCATGAAAAATTAAAAGGAGGGTAGCTCTCCTGGGAAATGAAAACCAAACAGAAATAGTGCACACCACAGGTCAAGGTTTGCAATATGTATGACGGTCACCTAAGCACGGTAAGGAAATTCCTCCCAATATTTGGAAATACTTCATAAAACTGAAATAAGCTAGGACAAAAAAATTCTAGACCAATACAGCCCACAAGACAAAAACAACCTGCCACTTTCCTTCTACAGGTGGCAATATATGACTGAATTTTATGTTTTTTTCAATGATGGGCAGGGAGAAAGTCAAAAGAAGAAGAGTATCGGTGGCAAATAAAAAATTATGTTAAATTCCAGTTTTGGCGGACATACATCAGAGTTTTGGAACACAGCCATAGCCACTCACATACACATTGTGTCTGGTTGCTCTCTTACTACAGTGGTAGAGTTCGGCAGTTGAAATAGAGACCACATACCCCACAAAGCCTAAATTACTTATAGAAAATACTGTCGCCCCTGTAGATTGATTCTATTGTAGTAAGCAGAGTAAGAGCCTGCAAGAAATTTCTACATCCTAATTACTAGAACTTGTAAACATGTTACTTTACAATGCAAAGGGGATGTTTAAGGTGGGATTAAGTTACACATCTCGAGATGTGGACATTATCTTAGATTACTCAAGTAGACTCCTTGTAAGAGAAAAAGGTGGCAAAGAGAGTGAGTGTTGACGTTATGTAACATAAGACACTATGTCAGCCACTACAGGCTTTGAAGAAGGAAGAGGCCATGAGCCAAGGAATCCTAGAAAACTTCAATGGTTAAAAAAAAAAAAAAAAGGCAAGGAAAGAGGATCTTCCCCTGGTGCCTCTAGAGAGAAACAGAGCCCTAACATCTTCATTTTGAGATTTGTGCAAGATGTCTGACACACAGAAATGTATGATAAGTTTATGTTATTTTAAGCTACTAACTTTGGATTAATTTGTTACAGCAACAAAAAGAAAATAATATGCCCTACTTTAAAGTTCTAAGCCATGGATACTATCATTTTAATTTTAACCTAGTCCAATTATCCAGATATCAAGGAATATCAACAAATAGAAATGAATCTTCAGAAAGTGTTATTCTCCCTAGCTTTAGTCCCCAAAAGTTGCCATTCTTGCTTTATATCCTGTTTTTTTTACTACAATCCTATGAGGTGTTATTATCACTATCCCTATTTAACAAATGAAGATTCTGAAACTCAGAGCACATAGCAGATGTTGTTGGTACCTAACTGTATCTCCTTCCTATGAGGACCCTGCATCTACTCCTGCAACTGCTCAGGAAGATTATGGGAGTCATCTCACCCGGAAATCGCTGGGAGGTCAGAACCCACCCAGTAACTGACCCCTGTGCAGTGGAACAGCTCAGCCCCTTGGTCCTGGCATGAATTCTGTGGTACATTTCATACTCCAGAACCCCCTATGGGATGAGAATAAGGCTAAACTTTGAAACAAAAAACTCTTCTTGGTTCCCTTGTAGTTTCTTCATGAAATTGCTTTCTCAACAAGCAGTGACCTAAGAAATCCCTTCATGGCCTTTGCTTCTAGTGATCCTGACCTTAGGCAGGGTGATTAGGTGCTCACATTTCTCAGGGATTCAAACCCAGTCTTTGGTTTCTAGAGCCTCTGTTCCATACTACGTACCTTTTCAATTCTCAAATCCTCACAGCTCTTAATGTTCAGGTTTATATCCACCCATGCTTGAATCTATCTCCTTCCTCTTTTACTTTAAGCTTTACATCTGACTGACAGAATTTTTGAGTATTCTCACCTTCTTTGGCTCCTTGCGCTATGGGCCATCTCAGGAGAGCACATGCCCTACGTTTGGTTTCTCAGGTCTCAACAAGCACCGCTGACAGTCTTTATTTGCACCGTCCCATCTGAGCTCCTTCTAATTTACCACAAAGAAAAAAAAAAAAAAAACTCCGGCACAAAGGACTACCTCTTACAAATAAATCCAGAAAAATAAGTCATGGCCCTTTATCACCACTAAGAAAGCCACCCACTCTCCTGTGGGAAAAAGACTGAAGTTATTTTCTGATGGTTGAGTGGATTTATGCCGCAAGAGGCAGGCCCTTTCTATAGTCCTTGTGACATAGGTACATATTTGTCAGAATTAAGTTTCAATATCTGACACTTTGAAAAAAACAGATGCTGAAAAATCGTCTACCTATACACCACTCAGGTATAAAATGAACTTATGAGAACCAGAATATTAGGTGGGAACAGGAGGAGTCACATAGATCTAAATGCTAATCTAGACTTTACCATGGGTATTAATGTCTTTGAGCCTCAGTTTCCCCATGTATAGAAGAGGTGCAGATATATAGATATGTGTATGTATGTATATACATATATATATATTCAATGTAAGAGTTAGATGTTTTCAGTTAAGTGAAAAGCTGAATACCCAAGCCTGCAGAAAGTAATCACAAGGAAATATGAATATTCTTCCTCTAAGAAAACTGCTGTTGTATTATTTGTTAAGTCCTGAAGTCCTTGGTTTGTTTTCTTCTGGAGAGGGTACCTGTGACTATGCTACCAAACACTAACCGTTCACTCATCACTTTCTGCATGCCAAGCATTTTGCTGGTGCTTCATGTTACTACCCTCACTTAATTTCTACAACAAAAGTATAAGTTCATAAACATTTACCCACTTCACAGACGAAGATGCTAAAACACAGGAACACTGTGTAATTTTCATAAACCTAGAAATTTATTTCAGCATATATAAGATTCTCACATTTTTTGATTGATACAAAATACTTGTACATATTTATGGAGTAAAATGTGATGTTTAGATAAATACATATAGTAGGATATCATTAAATCAAAGTCATAAATATTTTTATCATCTTAAAATTTATCATTTCATAATGAGCATCTTCAAAATCCTCTATTTAGCTATATTCAGATATGCAATGTCTCGTTAACTATGTTAACCCCACTTGTGCAACAGAACACAGAACTTATTTTTCCTATCTCTGATCTTGTTCCCATTGGTCAGCCTCTCCACCCCTTCTGCCTATTCTCCCAGCCTCTAGTGTCCATTCTTCTGTTCTCAATTTCTATGGGACCCTAATTTGTGACAAACATTCTGATCAGAGAGAATAAACAGTGCTGGATCAATTGGCTATTCTTTTGAAGAACATATAAGCGAATGCTCATGTTAAACTCTACAGAAAAAGTTTACATTCGTGACTATTTAAATGTTAAGAACAAAATAATAATGACTTTTCCAGAAAAGAATTCCATATACAATACAGTGGTCAAGAATGAAAACATAAGAGCTTTTTTTTTTTAAGAGAAAGGAGTATCTTGGACTTTACAAAAATGTTTAAATTTTGTATTTCAAAAGATATCATGCACAAAGTTCAAAGGATGAGCAATATATTTGGGAGAGAATATATATAATAGGACTGATATGAAAAAGTTTAATATCCATGCTATCCCAAAAGGATCTCATAAATAGACAAGAAAAATAACAACTCTATAGATAAATGTTCTTTCATATATCACTTGTAGAAATATGAAATTGTGTAACTTTTTGGTGACAGTAGGAATTTCTCCTATTGGGAAAAATAAATATGTGCTTAATAAAGGTATTTACTGTATCACTACTTATAATGAAAGTGTAATCCCTCAAAAAGAGATTATTCGACTAAGCTAGGCTAATATATACATGCAACACACTCTTAGACAGCCATGGGAAACAATAAACAATCAACTAAAGGGGTGTGTGTGTGCATGTGTGTATCTTTACATAAGCAGGGAGAAAATGTTCCAGTTATTAATATTGATTTCAGCCAGGAAAGATAAAAATTATAAGACGCAAAAGAGAAAGAGATGAAGTGAAAAGGAGAAATAAGCAAAATTTCACACAATGAAGCATGTATAAAATTGTGTATGTGCCTTTATGGAAACTATAAATGGATATATAATTGAAAATATACTTTTAAAATATACATTTATCTCATTCAAATTTCTATAATCAATTCTTAACAAATTATCAGATCTGTTAGTTCAAATTAGTGAGATTTAATTTAATGAATTAACCCTCGGCAACAGTTTAGGTGGAATTATTTAAATAATATGGATTATAAGTGATTTATAAGGATATGATTATCAATACTACACTGTTTTTGGCATCAACCTGAACCCTGGAAAACAAACTAATACGCAAGTCTATGATTCACCAACTTCACTTTATATCAGAATCATCTGAGGACTTGTCAAAAGAGAGACTGCCAGACTATCAGGCTTCACCCCTGGGGATTCTGATCTAGGACTTGGGTAGGATTCAAGAATTTGCATCTATAAAAATTTCCCAGAGGCCACCTCTAATTTCAGCAGTCTTAGAGGATGAGGCAGGAAGATCTCAAGTCTCAATGACGAAGTGACTGAGACCCTGTCTCAAAATAAAAATTAAAAATATGTCTGCGGAGGCTGGAGGAACAGTTCAGCAGTTAAAGCATTTGCCTAGCAAGCTTAAGGCCCTGTGTTCAGATCCTCAGCACTACATAAAGTGGGCATGGTGGCACACTCCTATAATCCCAGCACTCAGAAGACTGAGGCAGAAGGATTGCCATGAGGTATTGGCCAGTATGGGCTACATAATGAGTTCAGGACCAGCCTGGACTACAGGGCAAGACCCTGTGTCAAAAAACTAAAAATAGAAATAAAAATAAAGGATCTGTGAAAGTAGCTCAGTGTGAAGGCCATGGGTTGAATCCCCAGTACAGGCAAACAAAAATAAAAACAAAACATTGCCAGAAACGGCGGATGTTGTTGATCTCTGAAGCACACTTTGAGAATCAATCATGCAAAGAAGCTAATGTCCAAATGATGAAAAATGACACACAAGATGCCCTCTTAACCACACTTGTACTCACATTTAAGCCAGCTTTCTTCCAATAATAGTTGCTATACTGGTTAATCATGCACTTTGTCTTCTCTTTAAATTTTTCTTCTGAGTCCATAGACCACCAAGGATCCAAGTTACCATTTTTATCATATTTTCTACCTAACAAAAAGGAAAGTTAAAAGGCATTTGTGTTATTTATGAAAACAAAATTCTTCGCCTTTCATTTCCCTCATCTGGACAAGCTTTCAAAATGCAGTCACAACAGCAGACAGCACGCTTCCTGAGCACAGCCCTTTCGTCCTCTCCAAGGTCACAGGCTAACAGTGGGAAGAGGCAAAGGAGGAAGAGGTTTGAGGAAGTTTTTTTTCTTCTAAAGAACAATGGATAAATGAGATTTACAAACTTAACATATGCAACAGTCTCATCCAATCTTTGATTCTGTGCTTTTTCACCTGATTTGACCAGAAATGTTTTCCAGCTCATGAAACAAAATGACTTCATCCAAGAAGCCCATGGAGAAAGCCAGAGGCGCCACTACCAGTGAAATTCCAAACACTCCATAGAAGTAGGCCCAGTGACTCATCCATCCACCCTGACTCAGCCCTATAGGAGGAACCTGTTTCTTCCAAGTTGCCAGAGCCAAGAGACACATAAAACTTCTGTTATGAATCATTCCACAGTCATCAGTGTGGATAGAAGATCCATCTGTCCTGCTTAGACAAGGACGGCTGCTCTGAATACAAAACTTGGAACAAGAATAGAAAACTCCAGGCCATCATGGAGAAAAAAGATTAGTTATACATTTCTTGCTACAAATTCAGTCAGTCTTCATACTTTCCAAACCCTCTAAAATAGCACATTAGGTGTATTTAGACTATCTTCTATATTCAAGGTTACTACTGAAATCAGAGACACAGCTTAAATTTAATTATGCAAAGCATTTATAGAAAAGTTCCTTAAATAAGAGTCACCTAAGAGGGACAGCTTACAATAAAGAGCTAACAAGAAAGCCCTTATGCAAAGGCATCGATTGAAATAATCTAAAGATCTCCAGTAAGGCTGCATGCTACAACCGCTACTCCCTGGAATAGCACGGAGTCACTGACCGCCATCATTAGATTCTGTCATTTGAGAGAAATGACAAAAGGCTTCCTGAAGATTCTAGGGCAGAATTTTACTCAAATTTCTGAGGAAGAAAGTTACAGAAACAACTCAACATCATTTGCTTTTCTTTCTTCCTTAAGACTGTCTTTTCAGAAAAACAAAATATCCAAAGGGAGAGACTATTGTTCTAGGGAGTCAGATGACTGAAAAACAGCAACAATTTAACACAGAAGTAGAGATCAGAGAAGCAAAAAACAAACAGAAAATGCCCACTAAGTGATTAAGGGCTGGTGGAGGTGGAGGAAGTACTGTCCTGAAGAAAAACAGCCCAAAGGGTCCCTGGCCTGGCCACAGGTTGTTAGAAACACTTTCACACAAAACGTTGCCTTGGGCCAGCTGGGTTCTGGAGACTGCCTATAATCATTGTATGAATGTGGAGGTGATAATGATTCACTGCTAATTCATAAGTTTCAGAGGATTCTCTAGTTTTCCGATAATATACCAAAGTTTAAGGCATACAGCTTAAAAATGAGGACTCAAAGGCAATCATTTCCTCAATTTAGACTATAATCTTTTCTTTTACTTACAAGTCACAAGAATACTACAATATGCAAATCATATATATTGTACATTATCAGAAAAGCATACTCTTTTAAAAACAAATTCTGAATATATGCCAATTAAAAGAAAATTAGAAGTTACAAGTTACATAATCCTTGAAACTGCACAAAAGAACCAGTCAGCTAAGCTCCCTCTAGAGGCCTAACTTGGCAGCGCAGCATGTACAGTCATCACTGGGGCAGAGTTCATACCTCTAAGGAACATTTCAAGATGGTAAATCAAAAAAAAAAAAAAAAAAGGCCAATTCAGAAGCTACAACACAATTTCTGTAAATATTGTGGCAACTATGGTGCTCCTGATCCAAATACAAAGTTAATTTCATTGAAATTACAGTTTATTTTTCCATTCTATCCAATTACTAATGAGAATAATTATTTATTGTGATCTATCACAGCAAGACATGGAGAAAAGTTTTTAATCAGCAATCATATTGCTTTGGATAATTTTCAATCTGTGATGCTGCTGTTATGAAAGACAATAACAACTATTAACACCCGGACAGTCCATATTGTTATGAAAACAGCAGCTTATAAAATGAACTAGTACTTACCATTATTATCAAATCCATGTGTAAATTCATGTCCAACAATGACTCCTATAGCACCATAACTCAGAGATCTATGTCATAAATATATAATTTGGAGAAAATTACAAGCATGAATGTGACAACATAATCCTTTAATTTTTCAGTGAAAAGCCAAGATAATCTGTTTTCTAGTAATTAATGTAATAAAAATATAATAACCATACCTGTAAAACTATAAAACAAATCACCCAAATATATCCTTCTAATTAAAAATACAGCATGTATAAATTCTAACATTGTCACCATAATCTTGTAGGGGCCTTACTGTCCTACCCTGTAAAAGACATGATTTCTAACATACCTTCTTGTAGTTGTGAGATTTCTATGATTCGATATTTGCTCTAGCCACATTTTGTATTTATGAGCACCTAAAACAGGGCTTGAGAAGAGTCTGTCAGCAAATACACCATTTTCTTACCTGAAAACTTTTGAAAAGTCACTATAATTTTAGAAGTTAAACTGTTTTCAAAATCTAATCATAAAAGGGATAGAACAGAGAATAAAAAGGATCACTCAGTTTTTAAAGATAGTTACATTCCTCTGTTATCACAGCAGACAAGACGACAACTCAACAACAAAGACTGTGAAGCCTTAACCAGATTTAGAAAAGACAGTTGCATTTTTTTTTCCTCTTCATCTCTGAAGAAACATGCAGTAGATTATTTGCAACGGTGGCCAAGGACAATTCACCCCACCCTTGACAGCACAGGCCCCTCCTCTCACAAAGCGATGATCTCTTTCCTTGTTCTTAAAACTGGAATGGCTTTAGGACTTGTGACCAGTAGAACACAATGGAAGGAACCAGATGAAACTTCCAGGCCTCTGCTAGCTATAAAAGACCCCTTGGAGTTTCTATTCCCTGATCTTTCAGAAGTCAACTACCATGTACAGAAATCTGACTACCCAGCTGGAAAGAAAGAAGCCAGTTGAAGCAAGGGAGAAGCTCTGAAAGGTGAGTGACTGAAAAAAAGGAAAGGACTCTTACCAGGTCCCACCCATTGGAGCCAAACTAACATGTGAAGAAACTCACATTAAATCCTCCAGTCCTATGGAGCTGCCCCAGAAAACACCATGCCGAGGAGGCACGAGCTGCATCAGCAGCTGTTCAAATTAAAGAATTGCAAGTGAATAAATTGTTGCTTTGTGATTCATTATGTAGCAATAGATAACTGCAGCTAAGCATATATATATATATATATATGAATGATACATGAAGAAATTAACAACAGGATTTCCACACATGTGTGTCCAGGATTTTCTCTCTTAACTCTTAACTTTCATGAAGGCCAAACCCTTATCTACTTGTTCACTGTAAAATTATCTGTACCTACTACACAGTAAGAAATGTAGCAATGATTTAAATAATGATGAATGAACTTTACTCTCTCATGCAAGCAACAGATTTATACGTAACTTAAGTCATTTAACCTGTGGATGAAAACTACGGACAATACAGAATCCTTATTGTAAGGATTCTTCAAGATTTGCAATCATGCTAAAAATATATTGTAGTTAGTTCCTGACATGCAACATCAACGTCACCCAGCAAATAGAACCATATCTGGAAGCAATAGTATTTTTTGAAGCAACATGTTATTACAGGACATAATGATCCTTAACATGCTAATTGTTTGTCTCAACTATACCCAAGGAAATGCTGTAAGATTTAATTTTTCCCCTTGGTGGCAATTCTTTCCTTTGTTATTTCTTTCCTGCAAGGTAATTTGCATTTGAAAAAATGCTTCCTACTGTTTTCCCATCATTGCAAACCTTCATTAAAGAAGTTAGAGTAAAATTATGCATTTCAATCATAGAGCTATCATAGCAGTGTGGGACAAACTTGTAATTTTATATAGTGCTAATTTTTACAGCCGTGGCTATCACTGTACTGCCTGAAACATTTAGTTTTTCCAGATTTTTCAGCTCTGAGACTAAGTTCTCAGTCCTCTACAGCCTTATTCAGTGCTGTTGACTGAATGAATTTACAGGATGAACAAGGAACAATGGAAGCTCACAGGAACCGCTCTACAAAAAAAGGCCCTTAAGACGGACTGCTCCAACAAGCTTCCTATTTGCAAAGGGTAATAGGGAATTCAGAAGAAGATTGAATCATCATACACTTCAAATCTCAGTTACAAAATTATAACATTTTGTATACGAGACAAAGGAAAATAATTTTATATGACTATGCATTATAATGTCTTATGATACTAAATTATATTCCAAATTTTATCAATAAGCATTATTTAAACGAGCATGCCATAAAAATAAATGTATATGCTTTCTAAAATGCAACTTGCTGACCAGAAACTAGAGGACTTCCGGCTTTGATGATCTAGCCTTCCAAAAATAAAATGGAAAAAATGACAATTTTACTACCTACTCAGTTTCTCTTTTGTTCCTATTATCTCACAGGTTAAACATATATACAGATTTGCTATCAATGACAACGCCACCATGTTGCTTCCTGGCCTCACCGTGATCTCAAGTTGTCATCAAGTAAGGGGTATCCTACATCTGAACCATAAAAAATTTCAACGTGGGAACGGCATTAAGGTCATCTAGCTAAACTCTCTGCTAGAGACATGAGTTCCTCCACAAAAACTCACACAAATGGTCCTAAGACATCTGCTTGGATATTTCCAATGACCAGGAGCCCATCTCTTGCTTAGGTAGCCTTTTTGGGTGGTTCTAAATAAACCAGATTTCCTCAAAGTTGACCTGAAATTTCTTTCCCTTGTCTTCAAACTATTGGCACACTACAGTTTATAGTTGATCACTGCTGATTCCCTGAGTACAGTAAATCATTCTGCCAGCTTAGTTTCCCTCAGAAAGAAAGAGGTCTGAGCTTCTACTCTTCAGTATTCCCAAGTTCTTTCAATTTTTATTCTTAAGTCATGAACTCTAGACCAACATTTCCCAAAACAAAAGTGGTGAAATAAGAGTTTAGAAAGCTCCAGGCTAAGCACATTTAAAATAGATTTGTTTCTTACACTACTTCTTGGGAATTTTTAAGCTGACAAGTATTGGAATTCTCCAAAACAGAAAGGGGAAGAGATTTAACTCTATTGCTATTTCATAGAACATAAACTTTGGAAAATGTTGACTTTAAACTATGTACAATTCTGATTCTTTTCTCTGAGATCAATTTGGCTTGTTCATGTCCTCATAATTAGACCTAACACTCCAAATCGATGAATGTGAACAAAAATAAAACTCAATCCTTTGGTTCATGGTGGCTACCCATGAAGTAATTCAGAACAGGTGAATGGGAAAGCATCTCAGTGGACTGGGATTCTCTTGTCTCCAGCATCTCTATATTCTCAACGCCAGGTATTCAACTGATACTTAATAGCTAATCACTGGGTCAGTATCTTAGCAGAGGATGAACAGCTTTAGCTCTTTAGAATTCTTTGGGAAAAAAATGCAAATCTCTCTCCCACTAAAGTCTCAAGTATGATTCAGACTAGTGTAGAACTAATAGACATGAACATTAATTCCTAAGTTTCTATGATTTGACAATTATCGTACATCATGTTCATAGACCAAAAAATCAAATACCGAATCAATAACCTCCAAATCTAATTAAACTTTCCAGTTTTTCATCTATATAACCATGGAATATGATTTGGAAGATAAATACTCCCGCTTCTTTGTCCCTGAGGAAGAATTACTCTATAGTTCCCCAGAATGACTGAGTTCTATTTGTCCATAGTAATAAGTGGCTTTCCAGCACACATGTGATCAATGGAGTAATGGCCTCTAAAAGATATCCACATCCTTGCTCATCTCTGGGACCTGTGAATGTGCTAATTCACATGGGAAAGGGGAATTAAGGTTGCAGTTGGAATTAAAGGTGCTCATCAGCTGACTTTAAAACAGGTTATCCTAGATTATGTGGGTGGGCCAATGTAACCACAAGGGTCCTTAAAACAAAAGAAAGAGGCAAAGGTGAGACTCAAAAGGAAATGTGACTATGGAGCTTAGAAGATCAAGAAAGATCATCAGAGTGTTATGGTTCTAATGTGGCATGTATCTCAACAGCCTCATGTATTTGGTAAGTGATTAGATCATGAGGTCAATTACGTCAGAGAACTAATCTATCAATGATTTCATGTGCTATTAAGAGGTGGAAGCTGGTCAGAAGGGGAGGTTCCCTGGGGTGCGACTTGGAAGTGTACATCTCGCTTATTATCTCTCCCCTTCACACTCACTCTTTCTCCTACAATGGGATAACAGCTTTATTCTTGCGAGGCCTCTGCCATCCCATTCCACCATTTGCAACCACCCATGAATGGACTAAGACCTTCTGAAATTGTGAGCTAAAATAATCCTCTCCTACTTTCAGACTCAACTTCTAAAGTCAAGACTGAATTTTTCATTCATTAAAAGTCCCCAGCAGCAACTGGACCCTCCGACTCCTGCATGTGCACGTGGCCAATTTGGACTATCCCTCTCCTCAAACTTGCAAGCCCTCCAAATAAATCCCCCTTCTCTCTATAAATTCTGTTAACTCTGCAGCTCTTAGAACTCTAACCAATACAATGGTTGATATATTAAAAAATTAAAAAGTAAATACAATAAAATTATATAGCACATAAGGACATATAATAAAAGTGATATTATTAATGATGAATATGATAATAACTCCCACTATATATAAAAATCCCTGATTACATAACTCTATAATCTGTTGATATTAACAGCCTTTAAACTGGTGGCTCTCTGTCCAGACACCATCAATTCTGACCTATTCTATAGCTATACAAATAATAATTCTAAAGGCAAACTTGATTATCTTAATTAGAAAGTCAAAATTGTCTATTGCCTGTCAGTGTCCAAGCATTCAGAGCCTTCTAATATCAAATCCCAACTGTCGTTTCCAGACCTCTTTTCTACCACTTTCCTCCACAAACCACTCAGGCTATATTCTCTGTCAGTTTATAAATGCTTGTTGTTCCTTTTCTCTCACATTGTTTCTTTACATGAAAACATTTTAGAACATCACCCTACAAGAGTTACTCAGATGAATACATGCACAAAAATGAAAACTACCTACGAAGAAATTGGCCTATCTGTGTGCAGTCACACTCTGGTAACAAGGATCAGAAAACAAAGACCAAGTAGAAAATTAAAAGACCTAAAGTCATAAGAGTAGAGTCAGCCCCCACCAGGTTCCATGCTCGGTGTCTGCTGAACTATCACTGACTCAGATTCTTTGACTTTATGTTTTGTCCTTCGGCAAGGCAGTACGTTCCTCCTCCTAAGCCGCCAATGACTGGTTTTTTACTAATTTACTCACCGAGGATATTCTGTTCCCCAAAAGAAAGGTTTCTGGAGCTCTCCTGCTGGAAATCCTGGGAGGAAGATAAACAAAAAAAGTTAGGAATATAAAGAGACTGGCTCGATGAGGAGTCCCCAGTCCAAGCCCCAGCTAGAAGCTTCTAGATACCCATGTGAAAAGTACTTCTTGTGGGTCTGGGGATCGTCTATGAGATCTAATTGTCTAAATATGATGTTACTTCATCCAAACGATTCCAAGGACACCATTTTGCATAGATGTACACCCTTGGCAGTGTTCGGCCTGTTGTGAACTGGGTCCCTTCATACACAGTACATGTGGATTCATGCTGGCTAGCAGCTTTCTCTGCTGCTGAAAGGGACCTCTTCATGGCCATGTGATCTGTGCATCCACAAAAGCCCTTACATACAGAAGGGTTCCACACTAGATTTAAGATTATACTGCCACTGTCTTGAAATTCTTAAAAATTTAATCTATGAACTTGTGTTTTGTAAATGGATTCTGAGGAAACAATGAAGCATTTATGAGAAAAAATGACACAGGCATGATATGTGCAGCTCCTAGATGCCCAGCTCATACACAGCACTCCTAGGAGCACAGGATTCTGGCAGGCCCACAATGGGAGACTAGCGAGACACACTCCAAGCATGTTCCTCCAAAATCAGGGGACGGTTAGGAAGGCCCAAAAGGCCACGCTGTCCATGGAGATGAGACTTTGCTTGCACCACTAAACGAAGGAAAAAATAAGGGTATTCTAAGAAGCTGAGTGGCCAGGAAACTCAATCATATCCTTTCTCCTTTTACGGCCCTGTATGTGCTAACCTCTTACACTAAGAATGATGACACAGAGAAAAGAGAAAGACAGGGCAACTCATTTTTTTCTTTTCACTCTTCCTTTACTGGAAGTTCACCAAAGACAGAGTATTGGTAGATTACACATATATTAAGAAATGAAATGAAGACAACTGAGCTCTTTCTGTGCAGGAGTTTTACCAATTCCAAATACCAGTTATAATAAATGCTCTTGTGTTTGCGTTTAAAACTGACATTGAACAATATAAACAGTAAAATTCACACTATACCAAGTTTTGCTTTTTCTTATAGTCACAGAAAATAACAAAAAGAATACTGTGACATATCAAAAGTGAGATACGATGGAAGATAACACGAAGCTTTCTAGTTTGTAGTTCTATGAACCGTGCAAATTATGTAGGTAGCCCTGGGTTATAGATTACAGTAGAAATGCCTCATTTTGCCTGTGCAACTCACCACTCCATTTTGCATCCTGAGATGACCCTGAGAGTTACATTGCAAGTTATTACAGCTGGGAATTCAAAAAATAGTAACAGGGAGGGTTGTGGGGAGAGAAAGAGAAACCAGATGAAATCTACAAAGACCTTGTCTGCTTCCGAGCAGTTGCTCTAGGCCCCATGAGACTGGAAGACTTTCTTGGGAGGTAAAATGTTCCTCCCCAACCTCAAGTTTCTTTTTTTCTACTTCCTCAATATGCCAGAACACTAGCAGAAGAAGCGAGGGTAAGCAAGCAAGTGCTTTAGAAGTGACAATGTGTGTGTATTTTTATATTCTATTAATAATACCATAATCTGACATTTCCAGTGCAAAAAAATGAATTGCAAAACAGGTTGATCCAGCCAGTAGTCCTCTCTCCTTACTGCTTTCAAGTAAATGGAAACGCATTTAAAATAACTAAATTTGAAAGAGCAATGACACATTAATCTTCATAATTTCTATATTTCCTTAAATATCTTTGGCATTTTCATCAGGATTTCATTCTAGTTTTTTTGGTTACTTTTAGCAAATCATTCCAATTTGAATACGTGTGTGTATTTGCAAATATATATTTCCTATAAATGCAAATCAGTGTTTATAGGAAAATCCAGTTCCATACAATAAATCACTCCAAAGCCATAATATTTCTTAATAAGAACAATGGTCATAAACCAATGTGATTTAATTATTAAATCATTATATCTTCTCTATGCAGTAACGTGCCCAGCTGGAAGCAGTTATGTCCACTGCCAAAGTCTTTACCGGAAAACATCTGACACTGCATGAACCTTGATTTCTGCAGCTTGTCCTTTTAGGGGCCCCAGACTCAGTGCCGAAGCCATCACATTACCCTGAACATCTGTGTCTTCTCAGCTTGTCAGGGCCACTGAGCCCAATACCGATAAACAGAAGAATCTGATGCCCTTAGGCATGTTGTGCTAAAGTGAATGGATTAACGGTGTAAGCTGCATTTTTGGAGATGTCAACTAGCCGGAGTGATAGATAGAATCCCAACAGGGTCAACTCAATATCTTATCTCAGAAAGTGGATAAGTTGTATCAGCAAAGGTGGAAGTAAAAAATAAGCAGAACAGGGATCCTTTTCCCCTCCCCTTTACTGGGCTTTCTTATGTTTTCTTACACATCCATTTCACTTCATTTGTCCCATTACCTCATCACCATGCCACAATTTGAAAGCTCCTTTTTCTATCAGTATATGTATGGGTAGCCCACCTCTAGCGTAAACGTGTGTGTGTGAGGGAGGCCAACTTTGAAGTTTAACTACTCAGTCGGAAAAAGGTAACGGATAATATTAGCCAAGATTTAAGAAGTATGTTGGTGAAAGTGTAAATTGGTGCAGGCATCTTAGAGATTCAGCTTAGTCATCTCAATGCTTGAATGTCATTTTTAATAAATCAGCGATTATTGATGTGACGATATGGGAAACGTTCTAAGGAATAGTAGGTGAAAATATGAAGTGGAATAACTGACTTTGGTAGAGTGCATCGAGTCCTTTTTTGTAATGTATGTATCAATGTATCTACATGCACACACATTCAGTTCTGCTATAACAGAATGTGTAACTCCAATTTCATATTTTCTTATGTGTAATTCTATTAGTAAGAAATGCTAAGTGAAAGCAGAATATTGCCCGACGAGCTTAGTCACATGGAAATGCACAACATGCTCACATGCACACACCTCGACGTACCAAACAGTCTCAGTTCACTGTGTGGGTACTAAGCCACATCCAGCACATCTGGTGTTAAAAGTTCCCGAGTTGCAGATAAACGTCCTTCCATCACCTGCCCAACAACTCACAAAGGACAATCACCCCACTAACACCAACATCCACAAGCAAACTTTAGGCCTTCTTCAGGGGAAAGGCTACATTTACTGTAACACTTGCATCATTTACCCATATAGCATTATCAAACTAAGCTATCTTTTTTTAGACTCCAGATTTTGTTTTCATGTGTCACTAATTTTGATATTGTGTCTAGCCTCATTTTTCCTATAAACCAGTGACTTTTATTGTACAAAGTTTTGTAGTGCAGTGATGTTTAGAAACCCATATCATAGTACAGCAAAATTCACTATAGGCATAAGTATGTCTTTACACACACACACACACACACACACACACCCAGTGGTTCTCAAATGTTATGCACAAGGACTGCTAAAGGGTTTGTTAAAGTACAGATTGTTTAATCTCTCATCTTCAGAGTTCCTTAGTCAGGTCTCTGCATAGGGCTAAGAATTTGCTTCCCTAACAAGTTCCCAGGTGACATTGCTGTTGCTGGCCCAGGTTACACACTGTGAGAATGACTGCACAAATACGTGCACAAGTTCCACGTGAAGCTCCTTGCTGCACTGTTTATAACTGAGAGAAGTATGCAACAAATTAAATGTCCAATAGGAAGAAAATAAATTACGGTACAACTACACTGTGGAAAGTTACACAACAAAGCAAAAAGATCAGGCTTAAAGTTCTAATATGGAAAAAATACCTCTAAGATATGTTTTCAAATAAAATACAGTATGAGAATAGACATATAAGAATCATTTTTTAAAGTAACTAACTTATCGGTACGAGTGTATCTATTTTGTAAGTTTACAGAAAATGTTGGTCAAATACAAATCAAAGTGATGGTGGTAGTTGCTTTTTTGGAGAAACTGGGGTGTAAGAAAGTAGGTAAACCAAGGAGCTATAGACATAAATGTAACATTTTAAATTTTGACTAATCAATCAGTGTAATTAAAAGTAAATTCTAAAATAGTGTATGACCGAACGTTTTCTTGAAGCCAATCCAAAAACAGCTAAACTAATGTGGAATTACTTTGCTGTACATTTGCTAATATTAACAAATCCCATTTCTATTTCAAGCAAAAATATGAATTTCAATTAAGCAATTTCAGTGAGTACGCCCTAGCAAAAGAAAATATTGGCATCTATAAGTTGTAATAACCTCATTATTTTTTAAGAATAATTTTTCTTTTCAAAATTTGCACCCGAGCAAGCCACTGGGGTGTGCTTTTCGTTTGAACTCGGATCACCCTTTCATTTTCACTGGAGCTTCTCATTATAACTCTCCCATCAGTGAGCACTGACTAACCGAATTGGAGCTTAGCAAAATGTTACTAGAGAACGCACACAACGCTCCTGTTTCTTGCATAATTGCCAAAGAACCGATCGCATTTAGTGGATGATTACCCCAAGTTCAACTACTTGACTTTTATAGTCATTAAATCATATCCTGACTGTAACTATAGCTTTCCAAGAGAAGTTAAATGTCTCAACGTTTCAGTATCCATTTTATTATTGTAAAATTACACTAATTAGATTTTTTAGAACAGACAAGTACAGAGAGAAAAAAAAATAGTTCATAATCCCATAGCTCAGACCGCAAGAAAAAACAAGCAAATATACTCAGGACTAGCAAATTCACAATATATAAAGAAATACAAAAAAAAAAAAAGAGTAATACTTTCCCTGACTCATCTCTCCCTGACCTAGAAGTTTCTACATCACTTGCTTCAGGCATCTGTTCAAATGTCACTTTTTATTTAGGGCTTTCTCTAGTATTTTTTATAAGGGTGGGGTGTTGGCCTACCAATTTTTATATCAACTTAATATGCGAACATTTTCTGTGGTACCCTATATTAATTTTGTATAGTCTGTTCTTCTATAACTAGAATTTCAAGTTCCATAACAAAAAGGTTTTTATTTATTTTTACTATCCTTTCACAGTAATGTCCTCAAAGCTAGAATATCTGGCACATGGTAAGCATTCAGTAAATATTTCTTGAAAAAATGGAATCTGTACTTTGTGAAGGAATAATACTGAGGCATTACCTCTAAATATGAGTACATTCTGTTCGCCCAACGTCTAATATATTAAGTGACACAACTGGTAGTACCAAAGCATTATTTCTTGGAGGTTCCATGTTCAATAACAGATCTGCGAGAGATACTGGTATTCAGGCTTCGCTTTTCCTTCTTTCTAGATGAGGGACTCGGGTGGTTCCTCTCTGTTCCTACCACGGCATGTCTAGTACTTATTATAAGGGTTTTGATGCCAGCACACATTATCCTAATAAACTGTCAATCAGAATGCAGATCTAGGATCTGGGGACATGGCTCCATAGTAAAGCCCTCGCCTAGCATGTGGAGGCCCTAGATTTGATTCTTGGCACACAAAAGAGAAAGTGCAGACAGAAACAAACTGAAAAGCCCTGTCCAGCTTTATACAAGTTCCACCACTGTCTTTTACTGCTCCCTACCTGCCCCTCTCAAGGAACTCCATAGTTGTTTTCCAAGTTTCACTGTTAATCTTCAAAGAGAGTTCATTTTCCCCACAGTCTTACCATCATTGATCGCTGTTTGAGTTCTTGATATATGCCACTCTCCCTGAGGTTAGATGATACCTTAGTGATGTTTCAATTTGCCTTTCTCTAATGGCTAAGGATGTTGAACATCTTTTCGCATACTTACTGGCCATTTGGATTTCTTCATCTGAGAACTGCCTATTCACTTCCATTGCCCATTTTTTAATTGGGTCTTTGAATTTGAGGGGTTTTTCTTCAGCCCAGAAAACCTGCGTGTGCCCAACTTCTTGGCAAATTTTGTTAAATTTGCTAACACAATGCAAGGGAATTCAAACTCATCTAAATTTATGAATACTTCATTTTTAAATTCAATAGCTCTTTTGACTCCTTTGAAAAAAAGTTAACATTATTGAATTCCTTCATTTAGGATCCCTCCAAAATCCAGAAGTAGCAGCACAGCCAGAGTAAATGACAAAGTTCATCCTCCCACCAAAAAAAAAAAAAAAAGGACACAATAGAGAGGAAATTCCAAAGGAAAAAAATCCACTGGGCTTGCACCCAGGTGGGCTGATGTACAAATTTGATGGTTTATTGAGTAAAATTGGTTTGCTTATTTGCTGCAAGTGCTTTGCATAGAGTTGTGTCTGTGTTTCCCAAGTATTGAGCATGAGTCTTGGTTTTCATCCAATACTGATATTTATGATATTTTTGCTAAGGAGCCAACTCTGTCAGTAATTCTATTGCCTTATTATTATTATTCTTAAATAGTAGAATATTTGGTCTTTTTAATAATTTCTTTATGCATTAATATAGCTCTATTCTAGTAGATATTATCATCATTATTTCCTAAAAACACAGAGGTGGGCTTTCTTTGAGACAGGGTATCTCGCTCTTTAGCCTAGGCTGGTCCTGAACTCATACGGAGCTCAAGCTGGCCTTGGACTCATGGCAATCCTCCTGCCTCAGCCTCCCAAGTGCTGGGATTACAGATATGCACCACCATCCCCAGGTTATGTGGTGCTGGGGGTTGAACTCAGGGCTGTCAGCTTGCTAGGCAAGCACTTTAATCACTGTGCCATTGCTCCAGCCCCAAGGTGGCAGTCTTAGAACACCAGAGTAATCCATGTACAAATCTCCACTTCAAGGTCGTTACTGATGTATCACCATAGCAACAGTATTATATTTCTTGGAGAGTTTCACTTGTAGTTACCTTATGCTTATATATTTTATTGTTTTATTTGTTCTATGCAAAAGCTTCAGTTCTTCAGTTCTAGGCAAATACATTTTATAATCCCAAATTTGAAGATGCTAGTGTATTTAAATTCAATAATAAAAGCTACTGAGAACAGTTGGATTTGGTTAGGATGACATAATTTCCGTGTATAACCAATGACCACTAATGTTTACTGAGTTCCTATGAAGTTCCAAGGCACATGGGTAAGCTTTGAATACACAAATGTCCTCAAAGATCTTACAACCTACTCAGAGAGAAAGGATGACACAAGGAAATTTTATTTTTGCAAGACATCAAGATGAACTTATTTCAAGCTCTCTAAAGAGCATACTTTATTTAAAATGTGTTTTAAACTCAGTAGAGAAAGAAAATACTGGATACATGGGAATAGATGTACAGTGGAATTTAGAGAATGATTATTTATACCTATGTCTCCACTAATGGGTAGAAGATATAGCTTGTAAGATTAGCTAAGCTTTGAGGCAGAGGTGATGTATGACACTGGTTCTCAAAGTGTGGTCTGCAGATCAGCAGCCTTAGCATCACCCAGATCTGCTGACTCAGAATTGCTGGGCATGAGATCCACAGCTTTTAACCAGCCCTCTGGGTTATTTTCCTGTACACAAAAGTGGAGAACCACTAGTTCACACCAGGGTAACTATTGTCAATGCCAACTGTACACTGGAATTCCTATTTTGTCTCCTAAAAAGATAGCCATGTCCCAGCACCTGCCCCAAACCTATCAAGGCACAGTCTTTGGGATGGTGCCCTGAGCACCAGTGTTTTCTTTTAAACTCCTGGGTGATTTGAATATGGAAAATAAAATTAGGAACTGCTTATCTTTAAGTTAACTGGTCTGTAAGTCAGCCCTGCTTCCTCACGCTGTCCTCTTTACCTTGTCCCAACACCATTCATAAACTGTACAACAGGTTGTCTTAAATTATTTTTAGACTATACTTTCAAAAATTAAACTTCATATGGCCTGTCAATCATGACTGTATTAAAGGGCAAAATATTTTAATTGGAACTGCCTTTAAAACTCCAAGATGAATGAACACTCCAAGAGAAAAGTGTCACACCTTATTCAGGATTAGTTCTGGGAATCAGATATGCTCCATTTTCCTAGAATCTATGGGGCCATCAGTCAGGACACAAAAATTGCTGCAATTACAAAGCACTTCTGGTTTTTGTTGTTTCTGTTGTTGTTGTAAAAGGATTTCATTGTCACCACTGCTATGATTAATGGTTATCTTTTTTTTTTTCAAGTTTGCAATTGTAGCAGTTTGCTGAGCGCCAATCTCCCCCTTCGCAGAAAGTACTGAGTTCTAACAGCTGTGATTCCTGTCAAGGGATTCAGCAAGATGCCTTGGCCATCTGCTGGCTTCCTGCAGGTAACCTCCTGCCACCACATCTATAAGCCGAGAGCTGACAAGCAGAAAAGCAGCTTCTGAAATCTGCTCTCCATCTTGAAACCTTCTTCGCTGACCCTTCTGTTCTTTTTCTGCCACAATTGCCTTTAGGCCACAACAAAAGACAAAAGGAATTCTTCCTTTTACCAGGTTGACCAACTGTATATTTTTCTAGGACTGAAGATACTTGGGATTCAGGATTATTAGTGGTAAAACTGGGATGCTCCCGGGCAAACCAGGAGAAATGACTAATCCCAATTTTACCCAACTAACTAAACCTCTTTTGCATTTGTGGTATTTTCATAGCTCACTGGTTATCAAACTTTGGCATCTTGCAGGAAGGTTTGGCAATTACTGTCTTCTTACAACATAAATTGTTAGATCCAACTCTGAAAGTTTCTGGTGGCCCAGAAGGGGTTAAATAATGTCCATTTATCACAAGTAGTGCTGATGTTCCTGGTCCAGGGACCCCACTTTGAGAACCACTGCTACAGTTCAGTATCTGGCAAAAAATACAAATGAAATCCTACTATAATATACCAGCAGGTCATTTTATATAAACAATTGCTTTCTTAGGCATTCAAAAATGACACTAGTAGCTTAATGTTTAGCTCAGACTTCAGAAAATAATAGGTATTTTTATGGTTTAGATTTGAAATGCTACTGTATTTGAATGTAGTAGGATACCTATGGAACCCCATGCTGTTAAGAGATTAAGCCTGTATCAAGAACTCAAATAGCAATCCATGCTGGTGAAGGTGTGGAGAAAAAGGAACCCTGTGACACTGATGGTGGGATTATAAACTGGTACAACCACTATGGAGGGCAGTATGGAAATTCCTCAAGAGGTTGAAAACAAATATCCCTTTTGATCCAGCGATATCTTTTCTAGTAATCTTTTCAAAAGAGTTAAAAGCATAATATAAAAGAGATACATGTATGCTCATGTTCATAGCAGCACAAATAATAGATAAAACGTGGAAGACACCAAAATAACCATGAACAGACCAATGGATGCATAAATTGTGGTATATGTATACAACGGAATACTACTCACCTATAAAGACAGATAGTTTTGAGGCTTTTGTAGGTAAATGGATGCAACTTGAGACCATCATGCTCATCATGTCTGACGTGAGTCAGACACAAATGGCTAAATATCAAATAGCTTCTCTAATACGAGAAACCCAGAATACAGTCATTTCACAGAACTAAATGGGGTGGGGGATAGAGGGAGTTAGAGGGGAGGAGGAGGGTGTGAAGGGGTCAACAATGAAGAAGCGAAGGGCTCGTAACTCTGACAGAATATATATGTGCACAAAATACTCAAGCTCAATGTAAATAAATATTAATAAAGTGGGAAAATTTTAAAAAGCTAAAAAAGAGCCTGAGCCCGGTCAGCAGAGGTGGAACACTGGGGCTTGACCCAGAAGAGTGAATCACTGGAACAGGACCTGGTAGGGTAGCTCTGTCCTTTCTCCCTCCCTTGACTTTCTGTCTGCCATGCCAGGAAGAGCTTTTCTCCAACTAGATCTCTGCCACATGCCTGCCTGCTGCCCACGAATGGGCTGTATGAGACCCTCTAAAACTGTGGGCTAAAACAAATCTTTCCTCCCTTAATTTGCAGATGTCAGGAATTCTGTACCAGTAACAAGTAAGTAACTACGACAGTACTCGATGTTCATGTGCATCCACTGAGCCTGTGAGCTCAAGAAGAAAAATCGTTTCCCCGTATTAATTAGGAGTCTCTTCATTCATTTCCTCCAACAGCATCTTTAAGATGCAACTTGTTAAA
This sequence comes from Ctenodactylus gundi, assembly GCA_004027205.1. Taxonomy (NCBI): domain Eukaryota; kingdom Metazoa; phylum Chordata; class Mammalia; order Rodentia; family Ctenodactylidae; genus Ctenodactylus; species Ctenodactylus gundi. The sequence continues at coordinate 372,884 of PVKB01000526.1, forward strand.
ATATGCATCTATTTTAGGGGAAATATAAATTAATACTACTTTTGTTTAAATGGGGCATACCGTTTAACACAGCCACTCTTCCACTTCTAGAAATTTACCAAAAGAAATTGTCTCAGATTTTATTTTGTCTAAAATTTTCTAGATTTTGTACAATAAACACAGACTACTTTGTGACAAAGGTGAAAGGCAATTGATTAAAAAAAAAAAAAAGAGGACAGATGAGATTGGGAGCATCCAGATGAATTAGTGAGATTGCCCCCGACTTCCTGTCTCCCACTTTCATGGCTGTTTTCAGGATCCTGCCTCTTCTGGCTCACATCCAAGTAGTTCCCACTGAAAGACTCTCCCACACCTTGTCACTTGAATTAGACTGACCCTGATGATCATTTAGGGCTTTCTACTACCAGCCCTACAGTGAGGTTGCCTGGTCCAGTATGCCTGAAGCAGCAGCGTTCACAAATGCCTCGTGCTACGGTTGTGAGCTTCTCTCAGAGTGCTCAACCCAAGACAGCAAGACAAAAGACACATGTGTTTTCTAACCTAACCTCAGAGGCCAGACTCTGCCACTTCCACGGTATCTTGGTGGTTGCAGAGCGAGACCGTTTGGTGGGGAAGGGCACTACTCAGAGCTTGTGGATACTAAGAAATGAGGCTCACCGGAATCTTTAAGTATTAACTGAATAACTGGAAACAATACTAAGAATTGGTATTTTCTAAACAGTAAGAGAGTTGCATTAAGTGACCACTTGAAGTTTCTATCTAGCTCCCAAATTACCAAAGACCGACTATTCCAAATTCTAGAGCTCAGTCTTATTTCCCCATGTTCCCCAATGGAGCATCAAGTGGACTAAAAATTTAGATGTATTAAACTCCAGTAGAAGCTATAGGTGAGTATTCGCTAGCTTGGCTTCCCCGTTATGCTTTCATGCAGACATGATAAAGTACGGAATATTCTCCCAGTTTGTTATTTCCTCAACAGCAAAACAAATCTGTTTGATTTCAGGATTAATTCTATAGTTTAATGCCAGCATAAGTCCAGCCTCTGGACAAGGGTTTATCTTTTTTACCACAATATCTGTGATTATAGTGGGGGCACCCAGACCCCTTGTGTACAGCAGCAAAGATAATAATAAAAAAACATTGGATTTAACCCTTAGGCCCTGCTTGTTTTCAAGCCACAATTTTATTTGCTTAAAAGTAATTCTTTAGTGTGATTCGAAATACACAAAGGTAAAAACTACATATTAAAAGGACGCATTTTGCAGATTCACAGTGATGTTGTATACACAAAGCAAATTTTATTCTAAAGACCAATCTATGTTCGTAGAAATGAAAATCACATATGAACTCTTCACTCCTCCCAATGATGCCCTACCTGATTAGACCCTATGGAAGGCTGGGTTGGAATACACTTCAACGGCTCTCAAGACTCCATTCTTCCATAAGGCTCTACTCCAGGGATCAACTAACTACAGGTCATTGGCTAATGTAGCCTGCTGTCTGTTTTGTAAATAAAGTTTTCCTGGAGCACAGCCATGTCCATTCATTTATGAATTACTAGTGGCTGGAATGGCAGAGTTGGGAAGTTGCAACCACGGCTATGTGGCTGACAAAGCTGAAAATATTTACTATCTGGCAACTTACAGAAACAGTTCGCCAAATCCTGGTCTACACCTCTGAAGACTTGACCTGAAACAACTTCTTATAAGTACAAAATGTCTATGTGTACCATATGCTGTTCTAAACATTTTCACAGGAAAAAGAGGAAAGGTTTTGCTATTTATGTTGAAATATTACATACAGGGACAGCATGGTTTGCTTTTCTGTGCCGGGGACTGAACCTGGGCCTAATATGAGCCAGGCAAGTGCTCTAACTCTGAATTAAATCTCTCAGCCAAAAGCAGAAATGTTAACAAGTATCACCTGTGCAAACAACTCCCAGCTCAAGACAGAGAATATCTTTCTGTGCCCTTCTCAGCCAATACCCCTAATAAAGGTGGACATCATGTTAATTTTTATCTCATAGATTCACCTGCTTGTCTCTGAATTTCATATGCATGGAAGAGAACAGTACTCCCTTCCCTGGTTACTTTTGCTTAAGTCAGTCTGGGCCATTAATAAATATTTTAGTGTGAAATGGTTTCTGCTTAATTGCTACAGAATATTCAATTGATTGACTAGACCACAATTTACTTACCTATTCTTCTGTTGGTGAACATTAAGTTCTCTCTAAGTTTTTACTATTATGAATCAAGCTGATAGGAATATGTTTGTACATGTCTTTTGGTGGGCCAAGTGATCTATGTATCAGGAGTGGAATTCCTGCGTAACAAGAGATATCAACAAATACCTTTCAGAGTTGACTGTATCTTTTAAGTATAGAAAAATATCACAGAAAAATGCAGAGAAAAATTTCAACACCCTTTGTCTTAGTTACCTTCCTGTTGCTGGGACACAATACCCAACACCCATAATTTAAGGGAAGAGAGGTTTATTTCAGCTCACATTTCAGAAGTCTCAATCCATTCAGCCACCAGTAGTAGAATGGCATGGTGGAGGACCTCGCTAGAGAGAAGCAGGTCACGGTATGGCAAGACAGAAAGCAGAGTAAACTAAGAGCAGAGCTAGTACCAGAGATAAACCTTTCCAGGTTCATGCCTGAGTCATCCACTCCTTCCAACTGGGCCCCACCTCTTAACAGCACAGGAAATTAATGGATTAATCCCATTACTGAATCACCTTCAAAACACATGAAGCTGTGGGGAGACATTCCAGATCCAAACCATCACACTCCCTCTCAAATCTTCATATTCTTCATTTCCTGATGCCTGACCTGCTTGTTTTAGAAGTACAGTTCCTGACCTTGACAGTGTGGCAGCTATTCACAACTCTACCCCCTTTAAATCATCCCCCAAGCCCCTATGGTTTAGACAAGCTCAACATGAGCCAGATGGGACAAGAGGGCCAGAAGGGATTTTAGACATACAATCAAGTCCATGGCACTTAAGATCTCCCACTGACATTCTTCGTTTTTGCTCTGAAAAGCAAGAAAACCAGTTTTGCAGACCTCACCAAGATAGAGGCGCACAGTCGCAGGCACCACTGATCTCCACTCTGTTTTTCTCTTTAGCCATCTAATATATCAAATATAATTAAATTCTTGTGACAGCTCCTGAGTATAATTCCTCATAACACGGATTCAAATCACTACGATTTCATACCACACTCCAAGTCTGAAGACATGGCTACCCAGATTAATAAGGGTAGAAAACTAAGAAGCTAAAACCACCTCACAAAACTCAAACATCGGAAGATGGCCGCAGACTATAGAATTTCACCAAGGTGTGGACTTGAGGGAAAATAACAACACTATAGACTTGCCTTGTTTCTGCCAAAGTCTCCACCGCATGTTGAAGCAGGCTTAAGTGGCATAAATCAAGAAATGATAATGAGAACTGAATGAAATTCTCATAAATCATGTTACTAAGTATAGTTACATCGTAGATGTGGAATCCAATTAAACAGATGGCCACATACAGTCAGAACCTGCCCCCAATCAATAAAGATGTTCATTTCAGAAAATCACCTCCATTTTTCACTCCTTCAGTGAAGCAAAAAGAAGGCAGTTGGGGTGGGGGAGCAGGGGAAGTCCCTGGAAATCCAGTGAGGAAATGTGTAAGAAGAAACTCCGCCTGTCTTAATTTGTAGGCCAGAAAATCAAAAAGGAAAGGGAGGAGGGGAAGTCACCCAAAGGATTCCTTGTCATCTTGCCTGCAAGTATAATTTACAATGAGAGAAACAGTGGTCGTTAGGAAAATAGAAACAGCTTGAATTACTGAATTAATATACCACTTCAAATTGCTCATTTTAAAACCCCTCTGCCCCATAAGCTCCAAAGAACCCATTAGGTTACCCTGGGAGGCTTCTTCTTCAGGAAACCTTTCAAAGGATTACCTCTCCCAACAATAAATAAATAAATGGAAAAAAAGTGGAGCAGGGGTGAACCCTGAAAGTAGAACTATTATTAGACACACCAAAGTCCCCAAAGGAGGAGTTAAGCCTTCAGTGGTGAAGAAACTGTGTCATGGAGCGAGCCACTCAGGACCTTCCTGGATAAGGAAAGCTTTTGCCCATCCTTTGTTTCCAAATAAAGACCTCTTCCACCAATTTAGCACCTTGCCTCCTTCATTCACAATTCTTCAACATCATGGGACACAAAAGAAAAAAAAGGAACTCTCTCATTATCTTTTCTTGCACGACAGCTGATCTATTACACTGATTTAAGTCTACCAATGCTACGAATCTACATAAACAACAACAGAAACAATTCTGTCGTTTAGAATGCCTATACTTTGAAAGACATTTGGTACAATCTGGTAAAGCTGAGCATTTGATACCCAATCTATAATTGTGCTTCTAGATATATGTATCCCCATCTTGTTTCAGGAGAAATACACAAGAATATTTGCAGCAGCCCTTTGTTGTAAGTACAAAAATCTGAAAAGGTAGGGGATACCTTGGTCTGTTGACAGCAAAATGTATAATAACATGGAGGTAGAGCCATGCAGTGAAATACTATGCAGCAATAAAAATGAAAAAACTATGGTTATATGCTATGTGCCTGAATCATAAAAACAACATGTCAATTTTAAAACACAGTCACTTAAGACTTTGTACCACGTATCATTTTTATCATGTCAAAAATATAATTAAGCACTGTATTACTGAGGCAGCATAGCTATATAAATTATTGAATTTTTATTTTAAAAATAACAAAAAGATAAACACAAGAATCAGCATAGTGGCTACTTGTATGGGAAGGGAGAACATGGGATGTGAAGAGAAGGGGACAGGTGCAACAGTACGAGTGATCTTGGCTTTCTCTGGGTGATGACTTCACAGAAACACAGTGATTCTATGTTTTTCTGAACATGTGCCATCATGTTATACATATCGTTGTATATGTGCCCATTTCTTCTAAAATGAGCAAGCAATATTTTATTACCCAATAGAATATTTTAAACAATATTATAATTAACATACTTCAAGTGATAGTATTTTAAGCTTTAGTTATCATTAATATCTCAAATAACATAAGTTCCCACAAAACATATGCTGCTTAGGACGTTAAGAAAGAAACAGTATTTTCATAATGATGAATATTTATATCGTAAGGAGTGACATTCAAAATATTTAACAACTTATATAAATTAGTGTTGAAATAAAAAATTAACACCATCTGCTTGTTTTCCTCCTATTCTTTACTCTCACAGGCCAGTCCTTCAAAGATTGCCATTTCCAATAATGGCCACTTGAAGACAACTCTGGTAGTGAGCAGTCACAGGGCGTCACCATGCCCTCCAGCCAGAGTCGTGGAAAAGCAAGGGCCAACTTACACAAGGATAGTAAGGTGGCTCTCAGCCTGGAGGGCAGGGAAGATGCTTCACTGAAGTGGCATCTTTTGAGCAAAGATGCACAGGAAATCGAACATGAACCATGAAGATGACTTGCAGAGTTTTCTGAGGCAGAGAACCCCAACCATAAATGCTCCAAAGGAGAAGTATATCAGATGTGCTCCAAGAACACGAAGCAAGGCAGTGTGGCTGGAAGGGAGGGAGGGAAGAGAGGGCAGTTCGAGGTACAGTCAGAATAACAAGCCTGCAGGCCATTGAAAGCAATTTGGCTCTTAGATTGAGTAAGAAGAGTTGATTACAGGCCCTGAATAATGGAATGACATGATAGGATTGTAAAACATCTAAAAATGATTGCAGTTCTACATTTATAGGGGACTGACGGGTGTAAGGGCAGAAGCAAGGGGGCTGGTGAGAAAGCTGTCACCATGATCCAGGAGGGAGAGCAACGGAAGAGATGCGGCGACTGAGCCTCAGGCATGCCACCGCCACTGTGAAGAGGTAAGGGAGGTAAAGGGAACCCAAGGAACCAAAGTTCTTTCACCAACATACCTGGTCACTTCTGAGGTAAAATAAATAATGCCCTACTCTTTGTCATACAGAAAAGTTTCTTCCATTTGGTACCAGATTAACAAGACCACGTAAAGCCAATACTCACGGATCTGGTTGGTAGATGCGCTGTAAAAGGCATTGACGGTTGTCGGATTTGTAAACCACCTGTAGAAAAAGAAAAAATGCCAAACGGTGATCATCATTGTGGAGACAGGAGGGTGGCAAGGACACCCATGATGCACCTGGATTTACTGGCAGATAACCATAAAACAATTAGGGGTGTTAGGCATCAAGGGAAATCGTTGTCTCAGTTAGGCCTACTGCTTTCTTCAATGACGACATCACCTTGAGTTAACATAGTTCAATGAGAATAAATTAATATGCCTGGTCAGTCACTGACACTAACTTAACAGAAAATGTCAGTACCAGTGCTTCTGAAAAATCGTTAATAAGAAATTCTAGAATCTAAAAGGCTTTTCCCTGCAGGTAGAAACAGCAACAAGATGACGTTTGGCAGGCCCCACTCAATGGACTGATGGGACGGGCACTTTTATATGCTGCATCACCGCTGGTCTGCCCATGAAAAAGTTCCAGATTGCTGATAACACAGTGATCTATTTAAAGGGAGATGAATAAAGTACTACCATAGTACCCAGGGAATCTGTTCTAGTGAAAAGTGTACTAATCTAGGTGGCAAAAATAACAACTGCTCCTGTCTCAATCCCTAACTAGCTGACTTAGGTTTAAGGATCAACCTTCCTGTGGTTAGGTTTGAATTATAAAGTTAAGTTACTGCATTAAGAGATCTTGAGGGTCCCTTATAGCTACATTTGTATCATAAACACAGGAGCTAATCACATGTGCCTTTAAAAGCAGCCTGGAATCAGCGATGTAACAGAGGTCAGAAGAGACTGTACACGCAGACAGAGAGATTACAAGGTGAGAAGGGTTTAGCATACTGTTGCAGGCTCTAAGATTTAGAGGCCATATGCAAGGTCCACAGAAAGGCCTCTGGGAGAAAAGAGTGGCTCCCAGGTAAGAGTCAAGAAGGAAACCTCAGTACTGCAACCACAAGGAACTGGATTCTGCTAAAAACATCAGTGAGCTTGGAAAGGGATTCACTTATTTTAGTCTTCTGAAATTCAAAGCAGAGAAACCAGCTCAGCCCATCTGAATTTCTGATCTGCAGAACTGTGAGATACATGTGTATTGTTTTCATTGCTACAGTTCTGGTAATTTGTTACAACAGCAATAGCAAACAAAATACCCAAAGAACACAGCATTTGTGGGTTCCGAGGGGTAAATCCAGGTACATCTCAATTTAATTGCTAAATAACACTGAATTCAACCACAATATACACAAAAGATAGCATGCATTCCTAAAGCGTATCCCTTCTCTTTCCAAATTCCCTTCCCTTTAGCAAAGAACACACTTCCTAAACATTAGAGTAAAAGCCACGCAGCAAACTTAACTGCTGGTAGACAAAGGTGGACAAAACAAAGAACCGAAACAAGACCCCATGACACTTCAGAAGCCCTGGTATGGAGGACCAAAACACACAACCTCAGATATGTGATCTTACCATACCTATTCCCCAGAGTTCACACTGAATCAAGGCATACCTGGAGCCTTCATTACCCTCAGAGCTCACTAAGCAGCTGCTCCAGTAGATCCTAACAGTTGTTGATACTCTTATTTCTGCTGTTCATTCAATGTCCTTGCAAAAACCAGCTGTTCGACACTCTGCACATTGTCTTATTATATCCAAGTTTAGTATATATTGAGTTTTACTATTCTCTGAATTAAGGCAAACTGTGCTAATTTTAATATATGCTTACAGATTTGTATATACTCCTCTCAGTAAGAGATGAAGACTATTCCTCTCTTTTGGATTATGGGCTAGTCTTAGAAATTCAGTTCTAAAGGATAAAATTCAGTGGAAATGACACTGTGTGACTTCCAAGACTAGGCAATTAAAAGCAATACAACCTCCTCCTGATGCATGCAAACACATCCTCTCTCTTGTTCTTCAGAGATTCCTTATCAATCAACATGCTGTAAATAAGCCTAATATTCAGGCAGAGGCCTTATGTAGGTGTTCCAGCCAATAGCCAGCTACATACATGAGAGAAGCAGCCTTCGATATGACTTCAGCCTCAACCACTATCTGACTGTAGCTACATAAAGGCCACAACTAAGAACCACACAACCTGGTCCAGTGACCTCCAGAACCATTAGAGAGGAGAAAAATGACTAGCAGTGCTTTAAACCACTGAATTTGGGGGTTGTCTATTGTCATCCAACAATAGATGACCAGATCACTGAAGAACTGGTTGTTTACAGGCTAAGTTTCACCTGATAGGCTGAATTTCTCCCCCCCCCGCCAAAAAAGTTTCATTTGCCTGATAGAATGGTTTAATAAATTACTAAATTGGAATTCCTTCAAGGGAAGTGCACAGATACCCATTTTCCAACGGTGCCCCATTCCTTATTATTTACACATTTCTAGGTCAGAAATTTGTTGGCTGACTGGGACCCGGAAGCACTGAATTAGTAGAACTCATCTCACCACGTGATTTTCAGTTCCTCATGAGATAAGCGTATTGTCCAAGTGGCAGGTTCTGAGAAGATCACTAAATCTATTTAAATGAATTTATTGTTATGTACTTCAATTAACAAAGCAGGATCTAGGTGCTTTAAACACTTATTACATATAAAACTTAAGCCTAATTGTCAACTTGCATGGCTCATGCAAGAGCCTCCCGAAGAGGTCCATGGATCACTGGGGCATTACAATGATCAGTGAATTAATTCACCAATATTTATAGAGGAGTGTGCTGTTAGAATGTGAAGCTCAGTAGGAGGAAGGGGACCAGTGGGTGTGTAACTCTGGAAGGTGTATATCTCATTGGTGCCTGTTCCCTGGCCTGCTTCCCCACTACCATACACTGAGCAGCTTTTTTCCACCACATCCTTCCATCACGAGGGCTCTAATCTGCAGCCAGTTAAACATGGACTAGACCCCCAAAAGCATGAGCCAAATTAAACGTCTCCTCTTTTAAAATATAGATTGTGGGCATTCTGTCCTGGCAACAGGAAAGCTGGCCAATACATTATGTCTTTAGGATGTTCCTGTAGTTTGTGTTTGGAGAAGGATTTAGTGGATAGGGTAGGAAGAAGTCTTATATATATTCGAAAACTCAAAATACCTGAGGATGGACAATGGAACAGATAAAAGGAATGTGATGGCAAAAGACAATAACCTGAAGGAAATACTTGGATATTCTGATTTCTTTGGCCTACATAAAATAGATATACATCAGACTAAAGTTTTACTTGTCAGCTCTTAAATATAATCTAAGGAATACAGAATGGAAAAAAATATTGAGTATCTATTTTTAATAATATCTTAAATATTATATTGTTCATAATCCACACTATAATATTTTTACAAATAGAAATTTTTGGCAAGACTGCAATTTGATGTATTTTTACATAATATTTTTAAATAGAGAAGGAGAATTCAAATGTGTCCGGTCACAGTAAAATGAGAGTGAGTTAATAGGAAAACTGGCTTAAAACCTTTCTGTTCAGAGCAGAGAATCCTACGGGAAAGAAATAACTGTAGACTCAAGCCAAACAGTAGAGTAAATCATGTATTTTCATCTATTTTTAAGCAAACTGATGAAATGACAATTCTGAGAACTGACCTCTAAATGTGAACCTTCAAGGATGACCACCCAATTAATTTCATTCTTGGTGACATTTCCCATCACCTTAGAAACTTCTCAATGCACATTAGTGAAGCAAAATGGATTCCAAGAGAATGAAAGATAAAGGGCATTTATCTCTCATCCCCACAAAGAGGCAGAACGTTATTTCTGAACTTTGTGGAAATATAATCATGACATGCTGTTCAAAGTAAACTAGCGTTATCCCCACTTGATTAACTCACAAATGTTCGGGCCTCAAAGATGCCAATTAAAGCCAGTATGGATTATGAAGGTAAAATACTCTACAATGCTGAGAAGAAACCGTCAGGTATCTTAACAAATAAAAAATTGAATGTCTATTACTTTACCATGCAAACAGGATCTTAAATTTCTGAATTTTCTTCAGACATGTAATTAGGGAGAATTATAAGTATAAAACTAAATTTCATTCTTAGAGAACTTTTCCAAAATATTAAACAATTTAATACCCATGTTAAAGAGGTACAGTTAGGTCTCCTTGTCCTCAGGCTCCATATTCACAAGTAAAAAAAAAAATGCATCTGTATTTCTTGTCATTATTCCCTAAGCGATGCAGCACAGCAAATATTTCCACACAATTTACATTGCATTTGGTATTATAAGTAATATAGAAATGATTCAAATTATATAGGAAGCTGTTTATAGGTAATATGCAAATACTATATCATTATATACAAGAAAATTTAGCATCCTCAGGTTTTGGTAGCTGTGGGATGTCCTGGAGCCAATCCCCCTACAGAAAATGAAAAATGACTGTATTTGTTGTCCATCGACAGAGAAGAAAACTACACAAATCAAATAATTTGTCTAAGCTCACAAAGCCGCCCAGCATATTCCAGGGCATCAATTAAATATTAGTAGTTGTGAAGACCATCAAAATTTGACAGTCCATCAGTATCGTTAAATATGACACATTTAGGAGTTTTTCAATTAGAAACTCTGGCCCTATTACACACTCAAATGAATAATGGCATTTTGAAAGTGAAGAATTAGACTGGCAGCATCTCCAAAAAGAAATATTTCCTGAGAAGATCATAAAAGTCCACGAAAACACTAATTAAAGTATTGAATTTTCCCTAAGTTTAAAAAAAGTTTGAACTGATATGAGTTAGTTTGCAGAGACAAAATGATTTACATAGATCTGGGACAATTATACTGTATAGACACTGTCATAGAAACATTGAAAATCATTTGCCGAAGTCATCAAGTTTTAGATGCCTAAATCTAAACTCTCCATTAAATAATTTAGTTTCAAATAATGCAGTAGAGAGACGAGAACCAGGGACAGTGGAGCATTTGACTTGAGACCGTTACCCTTCATTACCAAAGAAGGTCTCAAGCTGCCCGCTTTCTTCCTTTGCGTTTTTGGTTGGAGGCAGCAGACTGATTAAGCTTAGGGCTCTTTCTCAAAGTAAATAACTTACAAGGAATGTTGCAGGCATGTGGTATAAGCAAGCTTGGAGAACAGAGGGCAGAGGTAGCCCGATGTGCAGATAAGAGAGAAAAGTGCTAGTTACAGCTTAAGCCAAGGGAAGTGCAGGGGCCTAGAGTTTCTCCAAGCCTGGATGGAATAGGGTGCTGAGGACAGTAACAAAGGCCAGATACGGCCCAAAAAGAGCAAGAGAATGACCTGGAAACCAGTACATGAGGCCAAATTAAAAAGCGGATCACTGAAGTTGGCCTTCCAGGTATAATGACATGAAAACACTGACAACTCCTTTCCTCAAAAAAATCAAGCCTACAACTAGACAAAATAGCCCACTATCAGTTTAGAGCTCTAGGCATTGATCAAAGTCGAATAAATTACAAGCCATTAAATTGGGAGAGACTGCTAGCTAGAAGTTGAGAGTAAACGGAGCAGGATTATGTTCATGAGACCACTCCTGCCCCTTCCAGAAAGTTGAAAATTCAGTTTCATGAGGATAGGGATGGCTGGAAAATCAGTAGCTTTGCTATCATACAAAGTGGACTCACTTCAGGGATGGTAGCGGGGAGTGGAATCTGGAGTTTTATGAGCTAAAATGGCAAACCTAGCAGAAAACAGAAGAAAAAAATGCCCAGGCTTAAATTTAGGAGTCATCCTGAAACTGAAAGTTACTGAAGGGCTGGAGAAGCATTCCACAAAACCACAAACCCTGGTTGTGCAGAAAGCTACATACAAGTGAGACCAGAGAGAGCATAGTAGAAGGTAAAAGCTAAAGCAGAGAGAGAGGAAGAGGGAGGGAGGAAGGGAGGGGGAAGAAAGACAGAGAGAAAGAGAGAGATAGAGAAAGCTGGCTTTGACCCTGAAGCAGCTCCTAACCCACACACAGAGCAATAACTGGCAGAGGGTAGGCGGAAGCCCTACAGACTTGAAGTATTTGAACATAAGCTTGTCCTAAGCATTGGCTGAGCACTGAGCTATGAAGACACAGAGCTAATCACCAGGAAGTGAGGGTAAATAACAAAAACAAGAACTAAAGGACTGAACACAGACATCCACAGCCACTTATTGCAAGAAAAGCACACTCCACAGTATAATTCCAGGAAAGTCACCTTTCAAAAAAGCCTCAAAAAATAAATCAGAACCCAGAGTTGTTATATTATCTAAAATGTCATTTCCAACAACAAAAATTGTCACACAAAGAAAAAGTATAAAAGAACTAATCAACAGAAACTGACCCTAAATGAGTCCAGATACTGGACTGGGCAAAGATTTGAAAGTGGCCATTATAAATTAGTTCAAAGAAGTAAACCATATTAAAGACTCAATGGTAAATACGATGACAGTAACTCAACAAAGAATCACTACAGAGAAGCAAAAAGTATAGAAAAAAAACAAATAGAAATTCTGCAGTTAAAAAGAGATCGACAGAAATTATCCAATCTGGAGAAAAGAGAGAAAAAAGCATTAGACAAGCAGGTTGGGACAGCACAGAGTTTTGCCCCAGAGCCAAAGGCACCAACAGGCAGAACCAAAACTGATCTAAACCTAAAATGAAGTATTTCTCAATTCTAATCCTTTTATTCACTTGTAAAATAAGGATAATAGTACCTCACCTCCCAAATTAATATGAAAACAAAATGAGTGAAAAATTGCAAAGTACTTCCTGGAATACAGTAAAAACATAACAATTGTCAGTTATTGCCATCATCATCACCATCCTTTTCCTAGGAAAGAAAATCACGATTATTTGGGCTTTGGACTATAAGTTTTTAAGGAAACTCTCTGATAAACAGGGACAAGTTCTTATAGGCAAATGGGAAAAAGATAAATCATAAGATATATTTAATGAAAATAATGTAGCTTCCAGATCTTTGACATGTATTATTTCAAAATTATCTTCAAAGCCAGGTGTGGGGTGGCACACATCTATAAGCTCAGCACTAGGGAGGCGGCTGAGGGAAGAGAATTCCTGTGAGTTCAAAGGTCAGCCTGGTCAACATAGTGAGTTCAGGATCATAATGAGACCCTATTTCCAAAAAAAGTCTAATTCCTTCACAGTCATACATACAATGTTTTATTTCTCAGGAATTTATTCTTTCTTAAGGTCTTCAGAAGTTTCTACCTGACTATGAAAATCTAGAGAAATATATACATGTATAGATTTTGCTAAGACAGAGTAACTGGTAATCCAGCTACTCTGACTTAAGGGGAATTACGAAGTTCAATCTACAGAGATTCCACTTTCTATCAACATATTTATCTCTTTCAGTTTCTTCTTTTTATTTTTTCCCCATTTTACTGATATGTACAAGTGCAGAATTTAAGGCTTACAATGGAGTTGAGCATTTTGTGCACATACATATCTTATCAAGGTGACAAGGGCTTTCCCGCTTTCCTTTTGTCCCTCCCCCTACCCTCCATTCCCTCCCATCACCCCCACCCTGCCCCCCTCTTTCGCTTTGTCTTTCATCTAAAGTTCCATGAGATAGTTGTGGTCTGGGTCTCTCAGAAGCAGAAGTTTCTTCTTTTTAATACTCACTCTGTTTTTGGAACAGCTTTTCTTAGCCAGAAGAAATCAGACTGTGCTAAATACTTGCGAGTTTGCAGGACATTGCCAAAGTAGTCCGATTCGGAAAATTTGATCTGAATAAAACAAACCACAACATCATTGTTCTATGTGAAGATGAGAGGTGACTCTAAAAATAGACTTCCGCACACAAAGGAGCAACTGGCAGAGAGGCCGTGACCCTCACAGTGTCTCTCACCAATTACTGGCTCACCCAGGATTCACAAAGCCATGAAATTTAATCTTTCTTAGTGATTTTCTTTTAATATAAAAATCTTAAAATCAATCTGGTCATTTCAGATCACAATAAAAAAAACACGAGAAGTTTCAATGATTGACAACGTGTTGCATTTACTTTATAATTGAAAAATCTACTTTAACCTTTACAGAACGTATTATCTTAGTTTGAAATGTCTTGGCTCACAAGTCCTTGATCTGTTCTAAAATGTGTACTTTATTTATTTGTCACATAAGACTCTTCTAATAACTCTCAGTTTAGTCAGCTGAGACTGCATTTAGCTTAAAGATGATGATTTAGTCAAATGTTAAAATCCAATTTACTGTAATAGGCATTTGTTCATAAAGGAAAAAAATGAAAGTAATTCAGATTTCATTTCTATCCTAAGCCCAAAGGAACCACAAGAATGATTTAATTATTAATAGAATTTATCTATTAACACAAAATTTAGGCTCTGATCACTAAAAATTAATAGAACCGGTGAAAAGGCATAGATTATAGCTGGTACAAGGATAGAGGAAGTTGATAGTTCACAACAATGTTTTCTATTAAGATACAGAAGCAGACATAATTGACTATCAAGCTCCTTTTTCTTTTCTGAGAAAGCCAAACAATTTTAATCTTGCTGCACTCCATCCACACAAGTGGCAAGCCTTCACCCACATATTGTAAAAAGCATCACTGTGCAATGATCTTTAATGCTTCTGTTTTAAAATGCATTGATTTTGCAAAATTTAAATACATAACTGTCAAGTCAGAAAAACACATTTGAACAAGAAGATAACCAAGAATAATGAGATTCGTATCTGCTCTAACTTTTTGGTAACTTTAAGTAATGGTGTTTTCAAAGTAGAAATTAAAACACAGCAAATACATACATGTGAAACCTATAGATACTATATTACCAGTATGAATGTGTGTGTATAATTTGACAGTTTATAGACTTGCCAGGCCATTTATTTGGGGGCCAATGTCTGGCTCACATTTAGCTGTACTCTAATATAAAATGGATACTCATTGTGTCTGTGGACAAGTTTTTGTCCATCAGTCATCTTAACATCTTTCCAGAGATCCAGGCCAAAATATAAAGGAAGGTACAGAGCAACTGAAAGCGCATGGAGAAAGGCAGAAATTAAAATATCAATTTCTGGCATCTGTGGTGTTCTGCTTGGCCAACAACTCACAAAAATACGACTTTGAATTGTCCTTTCTCCAAACTGCTTAGGTGGGAGAGAGAAAGCTGATAAATAAATCAAGGCATATTCACATAATGGAAAACAATACAGCAGTTTAAATGAATGTTCTGTATGCATGAACATGAAATAATCTCAAAACCAAGGTGAACAAGGCAAATTGTATGCCTGAAAGGATTTAAGGGTTTAAAATATGCAAAACCATACTATATATTGTTTATGGGCATATATCTATGGAGTAAAAGCACAAAGGAATGTACAGGAATGCACAGGAATCAGAAGACTGAAAAGACAGTGTTTCCACTCAGGGCTGAAACAGCCATGGCGGGAGGAGATCAGATCAAGGAAGACTACACACTGAATTGAAAATATATATCATTTATTTAATGTCTGTGTGTGCTAGGTGTGGTTGTGCTGTTCTGTAGTCCCAGATACTTGGGAAGCTGAAGGAGGAGGACTGCTTGAGCCCAAGAGTTTGAGACCAGCCTGAACACAGAGAGACCTTGTCTCTAAAATAATAATAAAAAGTTCCATGATATAGTTGTCATCATGGAACTTAAAATGAAAAACAAAGTGAAACAGGGGGGTAGGGTGGGGAGGGAGGGAGGGGTGGGTAGGGAGAGGGACAAAATGAGAGTGGGAAAGTACTTGTCACCTTGACAAGATACCTAGGTGCACAAAATGCTAAACTTCACTGTAAACCTTACATTTTGCACTTACACATATCAATAAAATGGGGGGGGGAGTTAAATTTGTGTAGTTGCCTAAGTTCATTCAACATTTACTATTTGAACAGAAGTGTTCAAAATAAAATTTTACATGGTATTCCAAAGCTAGCAAGGTTTCCTAATTTAAAAAAATTATAATCAATTATGTTTTAAGATGAAGGATTTTTCTTAGCCTCAGAAGGAACAGAGAAAGCATCTTGCTTTAGGAAGCAACCTTAACCAGCAATCCCAAGGTATTCTAGGATTCTCTGGTTAAAGCATGTTCAACTTTGAGCTTTTTTCAGTTTTATTCTTCAGATAGCTCAGCCATGACCTTCAGAACAGGACTGCAACTGCTAGAAAATTCAGATATTTTCTTGAGTCCAAAACACTGTCTTGGCAAAATCTCCCAAAGGAACTTCCATCAAAAATATTTACCATTTTCATATAATAACAGTAAAGTGAGTTTCTGCTTTCAGAAGGGATTTCTAGTTGTGTTATTCTCCTGTTCAATCTGGAGAAAATATACCTGGATATTAAGGTTGGTCTATAGACATTAAAAATTCCCAACACTTCCTAAGAAGAAAAGTCTCAAGTCTAAAACTATAATAAGTAAATAAAGTTCTACCACAACAATGAGAATAATCATGATCAGGAAAAAATCAAAGGTAATAAGTTATCATTTGCCACAGCTTTTATGTTTTAAAAGACATTTTATATGGCTTGCAAGACATTAGCATAATAATTAACGATTAAGGTGAGAATATTTGTTATTTCTTAGGCTAGATTGTTTAAGTTGTTCCCTTTATTTAACTGAAATCAAAAGTAATGAGGGACAAATATTTTTTGCGTATGAGATGGTTTAAGGCATTAGAGGTAGGGAGGGGCTAGTCACTCTATTATTCTCTGGTGATTGACAGC